>NW_005087660.1:1036926-1084201 GCF_000331425.1 Pseudopodoces humilis
CCCTCCGTCCTCCCGCCGGTCCGGGGTAGGCCGCGCATCCCCGGCCTTGCGTGATGGCCGCGGCCGGGGCGGGCGCGGGGAGGGCGGGCAGGGAGCGCGGGGAGGGCGGAGAGCGGGAGCGGCCGCGCCGGGGCTGGCGGCTCGGCTGGGCTCGGGGGCCGTGTTCCCCTTGCCCGTGTCCCTTTCCCTGTCCCGGCCCTGCCCGGGGGTACGCGGGGGGAGCCGGGCGGAGCGTGCGGACGTGTCCCGGCCTCCCCGCGGGGCCATTTTTCAGTACCTTCTTGATTATTATTATTATTATTGTTATCATTAATGCTGTTTTTTCTAGTTACCGAGCCTCGTCTTGCTTTTACCCCTGGGATTCTCTCCCCGCGGGCGGCCCCTGCCCTGACCCCATTTTCTGCCAGGAGGAAGGAGCCAGGGAAGGGGGAGCAGCCTAATGGCCGGGAACTCTGGTTCTCCTCTGGATGGGGAATTTCACCAAGCCACCCACTTGATCCCGCCAGGGCCTCCGGCTTTATCTCCTCTCATGAGAAGTCACTGCGTCCCTGCTGGGCTTCTCCCCCACAACCCGTTTCCCGCTGGTTCTCAACGCTATTCTTACATTTTTAGACTTGCTTGGTGAAGGATTCAGGGGCTCCGTAAACTTTGCCAGCTCTGGGGTGGAAGGAGCAGAGATCTGGCACGGAGCACCCCCGCCAGAGCGATGGCCGGATTGGAGGCAAAGCTAAAAATGGTGTTTTTTTCGAGCAGGGACAACAGAGCAAACCTTTTTTGAGTGAATTCTTCCCGTGCCCACCTGGAGCAGCTGAGGAACAGCTTCCCCTTGTTGCAGCTGAAACGGTGCTGGTGGCTGAGCCTTCTAAAATTAGTGAGGAATGGAGGATTTCATTTGGAATCCGGGTTGTGTTTTGTCCCAGGTTGGGAGTAAATCCTGGTTTACTTCAGCTTAACCCTGCTGGGATGATCCCTTCCCAGGAGACCCTCTGGGTCCAAAGGACTCTCTTGTTCACCTCAAAACTTTCAGGCTAATTCAGGTGTTTTGCCTTTGTCGTTTGGAGCGTGTGGAGGAACCCTCGTGCCTGGGATTGGTTTGGCACTTGGAATTTGGTGTCCAGAAGTGTCCAGGTTGTCTCACGTCGCTGTTTGTTGTCTAAAAATATCCAGTGGTGCCAACCTGGGCTGTTGAAAGGAGCTGGAGCGGCTCCTGTGACGACTTTTTAATGGAATTATGGATTAATTTGCGTGATTTTGGGGTTTCCTTGGGCTGGGTGTTCCGTGTTGGCACTCACAAAGTTTTTGGGAGGTCTCCCGGTGTTTTTAGTGTTGTTATTTCCCCATCCCCACCTCAAATCCCGGCATTCCCTGCACAGTCCGAGCCGCGTTGATTTGGGATAGTTGGCTGAAGGTTGTTGGGAATGTCTGAGGGTCAGTTGGGTGTTTGGGAAGAGCGGAATTCCGAATGAACCGTGCCGGCTGTGGGGCGGTTGTGGCTTCCCCCGTTCTGTACCCACCGCGGGGTGGGATGAGGAAGGACATGCGGGGTTGGTTTTTTGGGATGAGTTGCTTTGGTAGCTTGGAACGTTGGGATTGTGCTGGGTTCAGAGCCTGGTGAATCCCTTCTTTTTGCTGGGAATTACTCTCTGGATGGTTTGGGTGGGAAGGGGCCCTGAGGATCATCCCATGGCAGGGACACCTCCCACTGTCCCAGGCTGCTCCAAGCCCCATCCGAGCTGGCCCTGGGCACTTCCAGGGATGAGCTGGAGCTCCAGGCTGGCCGGAGCAGGCGGATGCTGAGCCGGGAGCCGACAGCTTTCACTGGGATTTTCCTGTAGGAAAGGAACTCTGGCTCGTTTTTACCTCGTGGCTCGCTCTCCGTGTCCGCTCATCAAGCAGAGCTCGGATTCCTGGGAGCTTCGGTATCCAGCAGAACCAGGTCTCCTTGACTCTTTGGATGCTTAAATTTGGGCCAGCCCAATTCCCAGAGCTCGCAGCTGCCACCACCACGTCCACATGGAGCTTCTCCATGGAGCTGCTTAGAATCCTGGATGGTTTGGGTTGGAAAGGACCTCAAAGCTCACCCAGTGCCAGGGACACCTCCCAGGCTGCTCCAAGCCCTGTCCAGCCTGACCTTGGACATTCCCAGGAATCTGGGGCAGCCCCAGCTGCTCTGGACAAGCTGTTCCCGATGGACACCGATGGATGTTTGTATCCTGCCGTGAGCAGCAGCCGCTTCAACTGCTGTTTCCTGGGAGAAGATTCCAAGATTTGCCATCCTGAGGATGCAGGAACCTCTTGGAGCGGCGACCCCTCTGAGCTGAGACTCCAAGGATTTCTTTTCCTCGTGTCATAATGGCAGCTGCATTCATCCATCTGCTCCTGGAGAGCTCCCAACGGGAATTCAGCTCCATTTTGGGGGAAGATGCTTTCCCTGGCACGCCGGTGATCCCGGTGGGCCCGTGCCGGGTGGTTCGGAGCGTTGGGGTTTAGGATCAGAGCGGATTCCTTCGGTTTTGATACGGATTCCGACAGTCTGGAGCTCCAGGATTTTGGCTGTGGCTGTTGCCAAGGATTTTATTTTTGATGTTCATACTGTAGAGTCTCCCAGGCTGTTCCCTGTCGGTGTCACTTTGGGACTGGCTGGTTTTTCTGGGAATCTGGATTCCGTTTTCTGCCTTTCCCTGATGGAAACCATCCCAGGGGGTCGGTTCCCTCTGCACAGGCGGATGTGCCGTGGTGGAACAGCCACCTTCGGATCCTGGAGCACCTCCTGATCCACCTGGCTGAGTTTTCCATCTGCAATTCCCTTGGAATGCTCCTCCTTTTATTAATGATGGTCCCATGATTTATTAATGATGGGCTGTGAGATGGAGAGAGGAAAGGGAAAAACTCGACTCTGGCTGCCTGAGGTTTTCCATGGGGTTCTGTCCTGGGGTTTTCCAGCTTTAATGTGTCTGGAAAGTTGGATTAGTTAAGGAAAATTCACTTTATATCTTTGGCTTTGGGATCCTGACCTGGGACATTTCCAGGAATGGGGCAGCTGGAGCTTCTCAGGGCAATTTTAAATCTGATTTCTTTGGATATTTAGAAAGGAAGAGAGGATTTATCAACACCTGTTTTTAACGGGTGTTTTTCCTTCCAGAATTGTAGAATTCCTTGAGGAAAAGTCTTGAGGACATCCAGGTGTGGCTCTGGTTGATGGAATGTTGGTAGAATGGGTTGTTTCATTTTTCCCTGATTTTTTTACCTGACTTTTCCCATTTTTTGGAGGTAAACTTCCCTAAAAATGCTCCATCCCTGTGGCTGCACCTCTCCTGCAAAATTCAGCTTTTTGGGATCCACCCCAGAGGGAATGACTTGGAGCTGGACCTAAAATTCAGGAGAATCCAAGCCAGGAGTCCAAATTTGATCCCAAAATACTGATGTGAGGAAGAGGCATCAGCCTGGATCAGGAGCCCCATTTCCATTGGATTCCCTCTGGATTGCTCCAAGATTTTCCAGCTTCCCCAGCACCTTTATAATTCCAGAATTTATCTGGAATTCCAGAATTGGAGTGGAAATCCAACAGGAAAAAATTCCAGAGCCTGGTTCTTGGTGTTTTTTGGAGCTTTACCTGCTCCTGGTGCCTCGTGCTTGCCTGCACGACGTTCCCAGCTTGGAATTTTATGGGAAATTTCTGGTGTAAAGGAGCAAGGAAGGGATTTATTCTCTCCTGTGGAACTGAGAGCAATTCCCAAGGTGTCCCTGCTCCTGCTGGGCAAAATCCCAGGATGTTAAACTTCAGCTGTAATTGGGTAAGAAAGAAATCCTTGGAGAATTTAGACTTATTTCTATTTATTTATTTCTATTTATTTATTTCTATTTATTTCTATTTATTTATTTCTAGTTATTTCTATTTATTTCTTTCTATTTATTTCTATTTATTCCTATTTATTCCTATTTATTTATTTCTATTTACATATATTTATTTCTATTTTTCTCTATCTTTATTTATCTTGATTTATTTCAATTTATTACAGTTTATTTTGACTTCTTTCTATTTCTCTCTATTTTTCTCTATTTATTTTGATTTGTTTCCATCTATTTTGATGTATTGATATTTATTTCTATTTATTACTATTTATTTTGATGTCTTTCTATTGCTTTTGATTTATTTCTATTTATTTCAATTTATTTCCATTTATTTCAATGTATTGATATTTATTACACTTTATATCTATTTATTTTGATTTCTCTGTGTTTCTTTTGATTTATTTCTATTTATTTCAATTTATTTCCATTTATTTCAATGTATTGATATTTATTACACTTTATATCTATTTATTTTGATTTCTCTGTGTTTCTTTTGATTTATTTCTATTTATTTCAATTTATTTCCATTTATTTCCATTTATTTCAATTTCTATGTATTTCTATGTATTTCAATTTATTTCTATTTATTTCTATTTATTTCAATTTATTTCAATTTATTTTTATTTCTTTTTATTTATTTCAATTTATTTCAATTTATTTCAATTTATTTCTATTTATTTCAATTTATTTCTATTTATTTCCACTTATTTCCATTTATTTCTTTATTCCATTGATAAATTTGGGAAGAGTTTGGGTTCAGAACGGGACATTTGGGGCTCTGCTGAATTTTGGGAATATTTGGTGTTGCACTAAAATTCCATGGTTTTACCCCAGAATCTCGGGATGGAGATGTCAGGGATGGCTCCTTTTTTTTTAGGGATGTTGGGAACTGGTGCCACCTTATCCATCTGTGTCCCAAAGAGAGAATTCCTTGTTTTCCAGGGATTTTGGGAGACAAAGGTGCCGAGCAGTGCCTGGGGGGGTGATGTCATTCAGGCTCCAGAAGATCCAGCTTGGAATTCGCTGCCTCATTCCGGGAAAATTCCCGGTTTTCCTGGGAAAGCAGCAAGTGCTGGATCCTGGAGCCATTCCCAAATCCTCCCCCTCTGAGGGAGGGGCTTTGCTGCTCCAGGAGTTTTTTCCCTGATTTTCAGCACAAATCCCAAATTCTTTGCTCAGCTCAGGTGGAGTCTCAGAACCTCTGCCTGTCCAGGTGCTGGGAGTGAATCCCAATCCTTGGGAATGGATCCCAATCCTTGGGAGTGAATCTCCATCCTTGGGAATGGATCCCAATCCTTGGGAATGGATCCCAATCCTTGGGAATGGATCCCAATCCTTGGGAGTGAATCCCCATCCTTGGGAATGGATCCCAGTCCTTGGGAGTGAATCCTCATCCTTGGGAGTGGATCCCAATCCTTGGGAGTGAATCCTCATCCTTGGGAGTGGATCCCAATCCTTGGGAATGAATCTCCATCCTTGGGAATGGATCCCAATCCTTTGGAATTAATCCCAATCCTTGGGAGTGAATCCCAATCCTTGGGAATGGATCCCAATCCTTGACAATGGATCCCAATCCTTGGGAATGAATCCAAATCCTTGGGAATGAATCTCCATCCTTGGGAATGGATCCCAATCCTTGGGAATGAATCCCAATCCTTGGGAATGAATGCTCATCCTTGGGAATGAATCTCCATCATTGGGAATGAATCTCCATCCTTGGGAATGGATCCCAATCCTTGGGAGTGAATCCTTGTCTCGGTCCCCGGTAGCAACAGTTGTAAGTAAACTGGGATTTTCCTGATTATTTTTCCTAATTATTGGGATTTTCCTGATTATTATCTTTATTATTTTAAAATTCCTAAATTCTTCAAGTTTTCAGCTTCCAGGACTTCCTCCCAAAATCCTTTTCCTGCTGAAATCTATTTTAATTTAAATAGAGGAATTTACAAAGAGCAACTTAAAAAAAGGAGGAAATTTCTCCTGGCACAGATAATTTTGGGATTTGAGCAAAATGATAAAAAATTTTGAAAAATTTGGCAAAAATTCCCTCCTATTCCCACTAATTCCTAAATTTTCAGTCCTGGAAGTGGCTTGGTGCTGGTGGGGGAAATGTTTTGGTGGTGGGTTTGAGCCTGAGCTTTAAGTCCGGCCTAACTTTGGATTTAGGACGGTTTTAATTTGAATTAGGAATTGTTAATGAGGGGGGGAAAATCCGGAGTGAAAGGATGTCCTTGGCTGCTCTGTGGCCAAAATTTCCATGGAATTTTAGATTTAATGTGGATTTGGGGGTTTCTTTGGACAGCTGGGTTTTTGTGTGGATTTTGGGCTGGAATTCCCGCCTGTCCATCCCTCCTGTGCTATTCCAGAGGGGGGAATCCATGGGAATCATCCTGGAGGTGCTGCCCCATGTGTGTGGATCCTCCTCATCCCTGGAGGGATTCAGGATGTTCCAGAATTTGGGAATTTCAGGCAGTTCCAGTTCTCTTTTCCCTGTGAGATTTTTCCTTGGATTGCTCTTTGTGCCCGAGGAGGGATTTGAGGCAGGGATTACATCCCATGCTAAATTCCATGGATTTATGGGAAGGTGCTGCTGGAATCTCCTTCCCTGCTCCCAGAGGAGGAGGAGGAGGGAAAAGTTTTCCAAGAGCTTTAAATTCCAGTGGGGATTTGTGCTTCTATTTTCTTGATTCCTGTCAGGATTTCAGGTGGAATTTCTTGATTTGTGTCAGGATTTCAGGAGGAATTTCTTGATTCCTGTCACGATTTCAGGTGGAATTTCTTGATTCCTGTCAGAATTTCAGGAGGAATTTCTTCCTTTGATTCCTGTATTGGATTTCAGGTGGAATTTCTTGATTCCTGTCAGGATTTCAGGTGGAATTTCTTGATTCCTGTCAGGATTTCAGGTGGAATTTTTTCCTTAGGGAAAAGCAGGAACTGGGGGGACTTTGGGAATTCTCAGGCAGCTGGAGGAAGGAGCAGAGAAATTTTAGATATTTGTTTCTTTACTGGATCTTTTTCCTGGAGCACATCTTGACTTCTCTAAAATTCAAGAGATAAATTGTGGAATAATTAAGTAATTATCAATAATTAATAAGGTAATATTATAATAATTAATATTATTAATAATTAATAAATTAAGTCACTCAGCTCCTCCTCATTTTTATGAATGAAAGGATAAATCCCTATTTTCAACACATTTGTCTCCTTTTCCCTGGAATATCCAATCCTCCCTCCTCTTTCCTATTCCAGCAGAAACGGATTCACTTCCCTTGCTCCAAACTTCCAGCTCCAAACCCTGGGTGGGAATGTTGGAAATGGGGATTTTGGGATGGAAATGGGAATTTTGGGATGGAAATGGGGATTTTGGGATGGAAATGGGGATTTTGGGAAGTAGGAGAGCTGGATTTGGGGATGTGCTGCATCACCCTGACCTCATTTTCCAGCTTGGATTCCAGCTTGGATTCCAGCTCCTGGTTAAATAAGATTTTTCCCAGGGATTTTCCCTCTCCACATGCATTTCCATGTTTTTTTTTGGGAAGGAGCAGGATTCCCTGTTAACTTCCCAACTCTTTTCCTGCTTGTCCATTCTCCATTTGCACTGTGGTGTTTTTGGGAGCGGGGACACGTCAGGATATTAAAAACCTGCACAAAAGAATTCCCAGGAATTCCTCCCAGTATTCCATGAAATTTCTCCATGAATATTCCATGAAACACAGGGACAGCTGCACTTTTTTCCTTGGTATTTATCCCACTTTAAGGATTCATAAATGTGGGAGCAAAGGCCCTTCAGGCCTGGGGGTGTTCCGGCAAATCCTGCGGTCTGGAGGATGGGAATTGAGGGGAAATTTGGGATCTGGCTGTGAGGGGAGTGAGGCCCTGGAGCAGTTTTCCCAGAAAAACTCTGGATGTTCCATCCCTGGAAGTGTCCAAGGGCTGGGAACAACCTGGGATAGCGGAAGGTGCTCAGGGCAGGGCTGGGAATGGGATGAGCTTTAATATCCCTGGAATTCTGGAATTAAGGAGAGCAGCAGAATTGGAATTTCCTCCCCAGTTTCCAGGGATTTGCATTCCCAGCAGGAACCCACGGATGCAGCTCTCCATCAGCATCCAGGAAAAAATGGATAATAATGGATAATAATGGATAATAACGGATAATTCCTTCTGGGCTTCAGGATCCTGCTGGAATTCCAAATATTCCACCCCAAATTGGTTTGTTTTGTTGCCTTCCTGGCGGATGAGGGTGATGATCCACGGAATTCCAGCTGCATCCAGGATATTTTTGGCTGAGCCAGCCTAAACAAAACAGGTTAAATCCCGATTTCCTGAGCTGAGCTTTTGCATTTTCTTCCCTTTCTTTGCACATGGAGGTGGCTTTGAGATGGATCCCTGGGAATTCCTGAGCTGAATTCCTGCTGGGAATGGCCCTTTTCAGCTCTGGCTGCTGAGACTTAGATAAAAAAAGCTCCAGGCTTCCTGATTTTCCTCTTTTAAAGGGAAGAAAAGAGCAAAACCTCAGGATTTAAGGGAGATGAGGCTCCTCAAGTTTTGTCTTTTACACTTTAGAAGCCTGAGGACATTTTTGGGGCTCCTTTTGCATAAGGAAAAGCAGGATAAAATTCCAATTCTTGTGTGGCTTGCACTTGAGAAAAAACTCCTTCAGCTCAACCTGGTGAAGCACCAAGAAACGCTGGAGCTGCTGAACCCTGGAATTAAAATTTTACTTTATCACCAATTTTACTTTATCACCATTTTTTATATTTTTTTTTATTTTTTATCACAAATTTCTCACCAATTTTACTTTTTTATCACCATTCCCGTGAAAAAATTGGGATGTTTCCATCAGGAAAGAAGCTGATAAAGGTAAAATACAGAATTTTTTTAGTCAAAATACGGCTCCAGAGAAGGAATTTTGGTCAAAATCTGGCTCCACGTAGGGAATTTTGATCAAAACGTGGCCTCAAATAAAGAATTTTGGTTGAAATGTGGCTCCATATATATAAAAAAAATGATAGATATGTGGCCCATGTAAAGAATTTTGATATAAATTTGATATTTGATATAAATTTAGAGATCCGTAGCCTTAAAAAAGCTTTTCCTGGAATTTAATTTGTGTTGGATTTTTGTGTTTTTGGACAAAAGGAAGACACTGAGCAGCTGGAAACAGGTCAAAGATCAAAGGTGCTGAGGTTGTTTTTTTGTTCTTTGCTTGAATTTGTGGTTTTTTAGGTTAATTTCTACAATTTCCTTCGCGCTCCTCAGGGTGTTCAGCTTGAATAATTTGGATTTTACCGACCCCTTTCTTCTGATTTTCCCAGGAAGGAGCCCCAAAAGTTCAGGAATTCCACGTTCATTTTCATCCCAGGTTGATTTTTGGTGCCTGCAGGGAGCAAAGTGCAGCGGAGGGAATTGCTCCAGACCCGTGGAGCTGGAAAAGTGCTGGAAAATCCCTGGAATATTGGGATGGATCAGAGGTTGGAGCAGGGGGATTTTACGTAACTCCATCTTGGCGTGGGAGGAATTTGGCACGAGGTTCCTGAGGGAACGGCAGCGCATTCCCTAATTTTGGAATTCTATTTTTATGGGAATTTTTTTTTTGGTTTGGGGAGAAGGAAGAGGCTGGGAAGGAAATGGGATCCATAATCCTGCTTTGAGGAAGGTCAACACCTTTTATTTTAATGGATGGAATCCCAGAATCCCAAATGGATTGGGTTGGAATGGGATCATCCTCTCCCAGCCAGGGACACCTTCAAACCCTTCCAGGGATGGGGATCACCTGATTCCTCTCCTTTTCCTGCTGATTTTTCTGGGATTTGAACGATCCCAACTCTCTTTTCTCCTTGTCATTAATTATCCTTGTTATTAATTATAAATAGGAAATTTAATTACCTTTCTCCTAGCTGATTAAAGATGGAATTTTTGTGGATAAAGAGAGTTCTTTGGAACCCTCAGCTTCCATCTGGTGGTCCTAATTCTCTGCTGCCTCTGCTTAGGAAGGCTGGAAAATCCTCCTGGAATCACTGAGGTTGGGAAAGACCCTTAAATCATCAAATTCCAGCTTTTTGTGGAGCGCTGACCCCACAGAACCTCAAACCCAGCCCCGGGAACCACGTGACGCTTCCTGAAATTCCCAAACTCCTGCTGATCCTGAAATTGAAAGCTCCTTTTAGGCCTGAATTCCAGCCAAAGCGCTGCCGGATCCGCGGGATTTGGAATTCCTGGCTCGCCTGGCCCCGTGAGATCCCATCCGCAGGTCGGAATTCCCGCCTTGGGGTTTCCTGGATGGAATTGAAGCCGTTGGGTCAATTCCGTTGGATCAATTGGATGGGAGCCTCTGGAAAGGCAGGAGAATATTCCTGTGGGGAATTTGTGGGATGTTCTTCCCAGCACATCCCTTTGATCCCAGCTCCCGCTCGCCGATCCGTGGGAACGCGGGGGGTCCTTGTGCCGTCACCGCGTCCGGCTCGCTCCGTAACGAAACTTTGGACTTTTTCTTCCGGAACTGGATATTTCTCATGGAGCTGATGCTTGAGGTGGAAATCTTTGGCTTTGTCAGCACAAAGCCGATGAAATGTAGGAATATTCCGGCTCTGAGCTGTGTCGGAGCGCTGGAGAGGGATTTTGGGATCTCTGGGATGAGTGTTGGCTCAGGTGTGGTGGTAGGACCCAGGAATTCCCTGGCACTCTCCAAGGAATTGAGCGAGGAGAGGGAGTTGTGTTCCTGTTCCTTCTCCTTCCCTGGGGAGAAACTTCACTGTGGGATCGGAGCAGAGAAATTGAGTGGAAAGTTGGGAAAACCCAACTTTCTGGGTTGGCTCAGAAGGAGAATGATCCTAATTAATCCATTTTCAAGCTGCCAAAATAGGGATTAATTATGCAAATTAGCCAGGGCAGGTGCACAGCGCTCAGACCTTCGTTAAAATCTTTTATTCCTGTCTCAAGAGGCAGAAACTTTCAGTTATTGAGGGAAGTATTCGAATGGAAAGAATCCCAAATCCACCTTTTCCAACCACGTTTTTTGGTGGGTTTTATTCCCGCAGGAATAACTGGAATCAACACCAAACCAGTTCTCTCCAAAAAGGTTTGCTCTGTCCTAATCCACGTGGGGTTTTCCAGGGAATTTTGGAGCCTCCCAGCTGTGCTGGGCTCTCCTCGGAGCTGGGTTTGTGTCCGGGTGCCGCCCCGACTCCGAGTCCAATCCCATTCCAAATCCAGATGGCCTCTGTTACATTTCCTGCTCCTTCCTGGTGTTCACACCTCCTTTCCCTGTTTTTTTTTTCCATGTTTCCCCGGCTGGATCGCAATAGAGAAGAAGAAAATGAGGTGAGTAAAAGAAATTCCGACATTCCCGTCTCTCCTGTGAGCCCGGCTGGGTTGGTTTGGCTGAGAAATTCCATGAATCCGGAGCCGCTGAGGGGCTGGATAAAGCAAGTGGATGCTTTTCTGGGATTCCTCTGGCTACTTTAGGGAAGAAAGGGCAATAATTCCATAAAATTTGGGAAGGAAGTGCAATAATTCTCATAAAATTTGGGAAGGAAGGGCAATAATTCCCATAAAATTTGGGAATATGGGGCAATAATCCCTGTTAAATTTGGGAATGAGGGGCAATATTTTTTATTAAATTTTGAAAGGAAAGGCAATAATTCCCATAAAATTTGGGAAGGAAGGGTGATAATTCCCGTTAAATTTTGAAAGGAAAGGCAATAATTCCCATAAAATTTGGGAATAAGGGAAAATAATCCCTGTTAAATTTGGGAATAAGGGGAAATAATCCCTGTTAAATTTGGGAATGAGGGGCAATAATTTTTATTAAATTTTGAAAGGAAAGGCAATAATTCCCATTAAATTTGGGAATGAGGGGCAATAATTCCCATTAAATTTGGGAATGGGGGACAATAATTCCCATTAAATTTGGGAATGAGGGGCAATAATTTTCATTAAATTTGGGAATGAGGGGCAATAACTCAAATTTGGGAATGGGGGACAGTAATTCCCATTAAATTTGGGAATGGGGGACAATAATTCCCATTAAATTTGGGAATTGGGGACAATAATTCCCATTAAATTTGGGAATGAGGGGCAATAATTCCCATTAAATTTGGGGAGGAAGGGCAGTAATTCCAGTACCACTCGTGCCACAAGCACACGGGAGGTGATGGCACAGCTCGGTGTGGGTTGGTGCTGATTATTTAAAGACTTAATTTGTAAAAATAATGAGTTTTGCTGCCTGTGACTCAATGAATTTATTGAGAAAAGAGAAAACTTGGAGGCCTGGGATAGATTTTAATCTCATGCCTTTGGAATGAGAGCTGTTAATCATTTTGGATGTGCTTTTTTCTCCATTTTGGGTAATGTTCCCTTTCTGTAAAACATGAGGAGAAGGAAAATTCCTCTTCTCCTGGAGAGCTTTTCCAGTAATTCCCAGCTAGGAGATTTTCCAAGTTCAAATTCTGGAAATTGTATTTTAAGGAAAAAAATCCCTGGAAGGGGTGAACACATGAGGGAAAATATCCTGGAATGTGTCAGCTCTGCTGGATTGGCTGTGGGAAGGGGAGGAATGGAAATGTGGCAGCAATTTTTGGGAAGAGGAGGCTATATCCAAACCCCCTTATTCCCATTCTTTCAAAGCTGTTGTGCTTGAAATGAGAAGGATTTTGATCAAACACAAGTTTTTTTTTTATTTTTGACACTTAAAATAATGGCACCAAAATTTTAGCGAGAAGGAAAACTCCGAAATGCCGCTTCCCTGAATTTCCAGTATTTTTACCTATGCATTTATTAATTTATTATTAGTAATTGATATACATTTATTAATTTATTATTTATAATTGATGTGATTAAAGAATCCTATCCCTGATAAGAATTTGGATCTTTCAGGGTACGGTTGGGGAGGAACCTGCTCGCTTCTGTCTTCCCAGGTTGGAGTAAAGAAAAAATGGGAATTTCTGGTTGTAAGGATAATAACTGATCCAGGAATTCCCCAAAATGTTCTCCCCTCACTTTTCAGTAGGCTGAACTCCTGGTCTCAGCAGTGTTCATTTTGTCCTTCATTCTTCCATGAATTAATTGATATAAACTTGTGGTTTATTCCCGGGATCGCTTGTGTGGATTCTCTGGAAAACAGGGATGGCATTTTCAGCAGGACTTTGTGGAGGTGGTTCTGGTGAGAGGAGCCCATTTCAGAGCTGGAGATGCTCCTTTTTCCCAAAGTCAATGTTTTGGGTGCCCTTTTAGCCATGAAACTCCTTTAAAACCGTCCCTGAAATGTCCACTCATAAAAAACACGGATTTCAAGGAAATTCTTTTGGATTTTGCTCCCAGTTTTCCCACAGTGAAGGGAATTTGCTGCTGCAGATCCAGAGTGGTGCTGGGTTGGGTCACCAGGACAGGTCATGGAATGACCATTAAAAGGCCCTGACAATAAAACCCCCAAAGTGTTGAAAAGGAGGACTTTTTGGGATATGTGATGTCCCAGGGTGCAAAAAACCCCGGGATTTCCAGTCCACCAATGTCTCATTTAATCATTTACTGCGGTGCCTCAAGCCTGGGCAGCTCCACCTTGTTTTCCATGAGTTAAAGGATAACAAAATCCTTAATAATTCACAGGGGGCTGCAGGAAACTGCTGCTGCTGCCAAAAGAGCTACGGCAGCAGAACCCGGCTCTGGACAATTTGGATACGACTCTTTCCAGTGGAATTAAGGTTAACACACAAAATGGAATTCCCAGAGCAGCTGTGGCTGCCCCTGGATCCCTGGAAGTGCCCAAGGCCAGGTTGGACAGGGCTTGGAGCAGCCTGGGATGGTGGGAGGTGTCCCTGAACATGGCAGGGGTGGAATGGGATAATCCTGAGGGTCCCTTCAACCCAAACCATTCTGGAATTCCACGATTCTGATGCAGTTTGGATTTTAGGAAGTAGGGACTGTTGACGACAAAGCCCTTTTTCCCACTTTACCTTCTCCAGGGTTTTATTCCTGGGACACAGATGAGCTCTAAGATTTAAAACAGAGGGAGAAATGGGTGAATGCAGGGTGCTGTGGGCTCTGAAAATTCCTGGACTTGGGCTTGGAAGGTGCTGGGTGAACTCCTGGACCAGAACCTCCTGGTGGGAAGCACATGGAGCTTGGAAAAGTCGGTTGATCCAGAGGTGACGGAGTCATCGCTCACCGCTGGGTCCTGATGGGAATTCTTGGGGAGTTGTTAATTAATGCTGGTCTAGGCCGGCGCCTGGGAACTTGCAGGAATTACTGATGCCCGGGAGAAGGCTGTTGGGGGAGGTGGGAAAGGATGGGGTTTCAATTCCTGCTGTAAGTGCTGTTGGTCTGGTTTGTGCTGGAATCAAATTCCAGAATGGTTTAGGTGGGAAAGGACCTTCAGGAACATCCAGTGCCATGGCAGGGACACCTCCCGTTGTCCCAGGCTGCTCCAAACCCCATCCAGCCTGGTCTTGGGCACTGCCAGGATCCAGGGGCAGCCCCAGCTGCTCTGGGAATTCCATCCCAGCCAGGAATTCCTTCCCAATATCCCATCCAAGCAGTGGGAGCCATTCCCTGTGTCCTGTCCCTCCATCCCTTGTCCCCAGTCCCTCTCCAGCTCTCCTGGAGCCCCTTTGGGCCCTGCAAGGGGCTCTGAGCTCTCCCTGGAGCTTCTGCAGTACTGGAAGGCTGCGTCCAGCTGGAGGCAAATGAAAACAAAAACACCTTAAGCTTAAAACTCAGGAACTTTTTTAGCCTGGGACCACAGAAAGAGCATAAAAAGCAGAGTTTTGCCCTCAACTCTAGAAGCTGAACTCTCTTTTTAAAAAAATAAGAATTGAATGATAAAAGGACTTTGAGCTTGGTCATCAGTAAGTCAGATAAAAAGCCTCAGGCCAAACCTCAGAGGAGGCTTAGTTTCAAGCTGGAGAAGTCTGAGGAATTGATTTTTTCGGGACAGAGCTGGGCAAAGAAGACAGACCCAGGGTATACATTTCTCTTTTCTCATCATGAAAAATTCACCAGGTGAAAGAAAATGCTGCAGAACTGAGTTCAAACCCCTCAAAATCCAATTCCTCCAACCACATCTTCTTTTTTTTCCACAGGGCAAACCTGAAGCGGTGCCGAGAGCTGGTTTTATCAAAGGTCCCGTGTTCAAAGGCGTCGCCTCGAGCCGCTTTTTGCCCAAAGGCACCAAAACCAAGGTTAACCTTGAGGAGCAGGGAAGACAAAAAGTGTCTTTCAGCATTAGTTTAACCAAGAAAACTTTACCCAATCGATTCCTGGCTGCTCTGGGAAACGAGAAACAAAATGAAACTCCCACCCCTCCAGCGGTTCCCCTTCTGGCTGATTTTAACCCCAAAAATAAACTGGACCTGGGGGACGCTGCCAGTTCAGCCGAGGAATCTTCACCTCCAAAACCGAAGGTAGAATTGGGGAAGATTCATTTTAAAAAACATTTACTGAACGTCACGGCGAAGCCGCCCCCGCCTCCGGCGGCACCGCTCCCAGTGCCGCTAACAGAACCGGTGGCCTTGGCTGTGGATTTTCCCCCGACGCCGCCGCCTCCCCCGCCCCCGCCGCCCCCGCCGGCGTCACCGATGCCGGTTCCCGGAGCCACGGCCCCGCCGCCGCCGCCACCGGTGACGCCGATGCCGGCGCTGCTGCTGTCACCGCCCGGCGAAGCCGAAGCTCCCGTGCCGAGGGAGCCGAGCCACGCGCTGCCCAGGGAGGCCTCGGAGCCGGACGCCAAGCGGGATCCGGCGCCGCGCTGCTCGGAGGAACGCGTGGCTCAAACCGCGCCCGAGCGGACGGAGGTAACCCCGCCGAAGGAGGATTCCCATATTGGGAAGGAGGATGAGGTTTCCGACGGCTCCAAGGGTGCTCCCGCGTGCTCCCGGAGGCAGGGGGCCAAGAGGAAGTTCTCGCAGTCGGACGGCGCGCTGCAGGGCTCCGAGTCCGACGAGGATTCCGTGAGGACCTCCTCCAGCCAGCGGTCGCACGAGCAGAAGATCTCCAGCACAGAAAAGGAGAGAGATCCCAGACGGAGCTCCACGTCCCTCCGGGGCGATGACCTGGGCAAGTCCTCGTCGCGCTCCAGGTCGGACAGGGATGAGAAGTACTCGAGCTATTCCAAATCAGAGAGAGACTCGCGGTACTCGTCCTCCCGCTCCCGCTCGGACAGAGAGAGGAGGCGGAGCCGGTCCCATTCCCGTTCCCGCTCCGATCGCAGCTCCCGAACCAGCTCCTCCTACTCGAGGTCGGAGCGCTCGCATTACTACGACTCCGACCGCCGGTACCACCGGAGCTCGCCGTACCGGGAACGGTCGCGGTATTCCCGGTCGTACGCGGACAGCCGTGCGCGTGAGAGCTCAGACTCGGAGGATGAGTACAGGAGGACACATTCCAGGTCCAGCGATTCCAGGCGTACGTCCTCCCATTCCTCCTCCTCCTACAGAGACTCGAGATCCTCCTACTCCAAGTCGGACAGGGACAGCAAAGCGGAGTCGTCTCACGCTGACGTGGACAGGCGGGGGAGGTCGTCTTCGAAAGCGGATCGAGATTCCAAAAGGACTTCCGAAAGTGAAGTATCCAAAAGGTGCTCTCCCCTCGATGAACTGGGCTATCGGAAGGGGACATCCCATTCCAAGCCCGACAGTAATGTGAATTCCTCCCGCTATAAATCCACCCCTTCCAAGGCCCCCGCACCAAAGCCTGATAAATTTAAGAGTTCTTTCTGTTGTACAGAATCGATCGAAGAAATCAAGTCCAAGTCTAATTCTCTAGATTTAGAGACCTCTTGTGTAAAGAACAATGAGATCAGGGTGTCCAGTGTGAAAAAGTTGGAAAGGGAAAAGACACTTTCTCCGTTAAATCAGTTCAACGATTCTCCCGCTCTGCTGAAGGCCGACGAGTCCAAGGCGGCTTTGGCGAACTCAAAATCCGAGGAACTTGCAGCAAACGAAGGCCACGACAGTGTTAAGGAGCAAGAAACATTCTTGAAGGCAAAGCACGATCCCTTAAGAACGTGTTTCCCCACGGAATCAAGTGTGAACGGCTCCCCGGAGGGTCAGGATGAGGGTCTGGCAACTTCCAGTGCCTCCAGAGCAGAGGATGTCGCCGCGTCCTCTGACCATGGCCCGGGCCGGTCGGAAGCGTCACCGGCCGTCAAGATGAGCCCGTCGTATCCGTTGCCATCCAATGGGTTTGAGAGCACGGATGTGTCCCAAGAGCAAGAGCCCGATGGTTCCCGGGTCCAGTCCAGCGAGTGCAACAGCCTGTTCCAGGAAGCGGAGGCTCCGCAGCCGCCGGAGGAAGCCGCCCCTCTCCCTGTCGTGAATGTAGATCCCACTCAAGCTGTCCTTAAGAAGTCGGATGAGGAGGTGACTCTGTGTGACAAAACCAAAGAACCTGTTTTTTGCTACATTTCTGACGATGCCACCCCTGGTTTGTACCACTCGGAAGTAGAAATAGAAGCGGAACCTGCGGATTTGAAAGTGACGTCCGAGACTTTCCTGGACGTGCAGGTGGAGCCGCAGACGGTGACGTGCGACTATGAGAGCACGGAGGATTCCCATTCCAAGTCCGCCGGCGAGGATGAGCATGGCCATCCTTCCCATAAAATCAGCCTGGCAGTGGAAAGCTCGAGCAGGGATTCCTCCCAGGATGGCTGTTCCCAGAGGCTCCAGTTGGATCATCCCGTGCCGGAGGAAAGCGTCTCTTCCAAATGGGACGTGCCCCCGCCGGGTGTGTGCCAGGAGCCGCTGCAGCATTCGGAAGCCGAGGAGATGCTGGAGTCGGACGTTCAGCACGTCGATCTTGGCTCAGCAAAAGGCAAATTGTTGTTGCAGAACGAACATTCCTACTATTCGGAAGTGCCGCTGGAGCGCCGTGGCAGAGAGGTTGTGGAAGAAGGCGCCGTTTCCACCGAGGGAGCCGAGCTGGATGAGCTGAGGGTTCAGTGTCCCGGAGTATCGGCCGAGAGGGACGAGGGAAACGAGCCCTTGGTGGCCTCGGCTTTTCCAGACGCTTTGTATCCCTCCTCCGACGTCATCGTCACTGCAGAGGACGTGGAGATGGTGAGCCAAGCCCCAACGTGCGACAGCAGCGGCAACGCCTCGGAATTCATTCCCGCCGGCCACGACGAGTATTCCGACACGGGGGACAGCGACAGCGAGGGGGGCAGCGAGGAGAGCGAGACGGAGGACTCGGATTCCGATGATGGGACGCCACGGAAGAGGCTCCAGTCGGTTGTGGTGGTTCCCAAGAACTCCACAATTGCCACGGAGGAGAACAGCCCGGGCTCCTCCCGGAGCAGCCGGCGCTTCTCCGACCACTGGGACGATGAGCGGCCCGAGCCCAGCAGGCCCTGCTACGAGGAGAGGTCAGAAAATACGGGGAGTAAAGGTGGTGCCCAGGTGGAAAGCAGGTGCTCTCCCAGAGGGATGGAGAAGAGCCCGGCAACCTCCACGGAGCTGAGCAGGAAGGAGCTGGAGGAGCTGCGGGCGGATCCGTGCCAGGCCCAGAGCGACGGCGTGGACAGCACGAGCCAGGCGGACCTGACGGCCGATTGCCACGGCAAAGGCGGCGCGGAGGAGAGGACGGCGCTGCCGGACGCGGCGGCCGTGGGAAGGCCCGTGGGCCGGCCGGAGGAGCAGCCCTTCTGCGTCCCGGAGAGTTTGGAGAGCATCGACACATCCCGACACCAGACGAGCTCTTCCAAGCCCGACAGTCGGCAAGGGCAGGGCGGGCTGAACCAGTCCGGCCTCGGAGAGTACTCCAGGCTGGATGGTTTCCGTGCCCCGGAGGACACGGGGGTTGTGGGCTGGGACTTTTCCCAGCAGGAGAAGCCCAGCAGCACCTACCAGCAGCCGGACAGCAGCTTCGGGATGTACTCGGGCTACGTTTACCCGCCGGGCTCCGGAGCCTATCCCAGCTCCCAGAGCTACTGGCAAGGCAACGGTTACTGGGATGCGAGGGCAGACAGCAGAGCCTCCGTGGGCAGCTACGAACGCATCCAAGGGCAGGTGCCGGATTCCCTCACGGAAGACCACGAGGAGTATGAAGAGGATGAGCGTTGGGATGAAGACTGCAAGCCCCGCTTTCCCAGCCCCTCTGGAAAATCCCAGATGCCCGGGCAGAAGGAAAAAGGCTCGGTGCAGGCACACGAGATCAGCAGCAATTCCACCAAGGAGCCGGTGCCGGGCGGGGAGAAGAAGGAGGAGGTGAAAACCTTGGAAAAAAATGACGTGAAAGAACGGGGTCCACCAAAAAAAAGGCGGCCGGAGTTGGAGAGCGACTCGGAGAGCGACGGGGACTCCGGGGAGAAGAGGAAGGCGAAGCTGGAGGGGGAGCAGGCGGAGGCGGCGCCGCAGGATTCCTCCATGGTGGGCAGGTTGTGCATCATGGACGACTTCAGGGACCCCCAGCGCTGGAAGGAGTTTGCCAAGCAGGGGAAGATGCCCTGTTACTTCGACCTCATCGAGGAGAACGTCTACTTGACAGAGAGGTAACTGCTGCTTTATCCTGGTTTCAATTCCTGGAGCAAGTTTGGGATTTGGCTTCCATTTGGGGTTGGGTTTTTATGGGCAAATCCACATCCTTTGGAGGGAGGGGAAGGGATGTTGCATTCCCAACATTTGGCAAAGCCACTCCCGGGCTCTCTTCTCCTAAAGAGAATCCCCCAGTTTGGCCCAGACGTTCCCAAGTGCTGAAAAGAGTTGGAAAATGGGAGCATCAGAGGGAAAGGTTGATTTATTTATGACCTTTTTTATAGCTTTTCCAGATCCTGCCTGTTTAGTGTCCCCAAATGCCAGCTCGCTCCCTTTCCATTGGCACAGGGAATTCTGTCCGGGTGTGGGAAAGCTTTTGGACAAACAAGATGCTTTTCCAGAGGTTTTGGTTATTTCCATGTCTTTGTTATAATCTCAGAGGAGCTTTTTTAGATCTAATAGCCATAATTTGATTTTTTTTCTTTTGGGTTTTTTGCCTTGTTGGATCCATGCTCCAGAGCATTCCCCAAATCCTTCATGGAAGTTAAAATATGAATTAGTGGATGCCCTGCTTCTTGTCTAACTCTGATTTTCTCCTCTTCTTCATCCTCTCGCCTGACAGCAAAGCAGAGGCTGAAGTAACCAAACCTCCCAATTTGCCTTATTAAAATAAGGATGTCCAAATAAACAGAGACAGGGAGGAGAAAGGAAAAACAGGCAAATATCCTGGGAATTCTCATTAAGAAATCACCTTTTGTCATGATAAAGTCATCACCGAGCCAAGCGTCCTTGGTTATTCCCGTCCCTCCCGGTGGTTATCCCAGGGTTATCCATCCATATGTCCAGAAATTTATCTTCCTTTTTTTTCCCAAAAACCACTGGTAAGGACTGAGGAGGAATTTCTCCACCTGGCTGCTGTCTCACCTGTATTTCCATGCCTTGATTTTCCCAGGAAGAAGAACAAATCCCACCGGGATATCAAGCGGATGCTGTGCGAGTGTCCCCCGCTGTCCAAGGAGGAGCGGGCGCAGGGCGAGGTGGCCTGCGGAGAGGATTGTCTCAATCGCCTGCTCATGATCGAGTGGTGAGTGAGATCGGCCTGGAAGTGTCCGGGGAATCCCTCAAATAACCTGGGAATTCCTGGCAGGTGGCAGGGAAGT
Organism: Pseudopodoces humilis; assembly: GCF_000331425.1. The sequence goes on from NW_005087660.1 coordinate 1,057,400, forward strand.
GTTTGTGCTGGCCCGGAGTGACCTTGGGAGCTGCCAGCAGTAACTCCATCCCTGGGAGGGTTTGGATGGGGCTTGGAGCAGCCTGGGATAGTGGGAAGTGTCCCTGCCCGTGGCAAAGGAGTGGAATGAGATGATCCTCAAGGTCCCTTCCCACCCAAACCATTCCATGATTCCATGATTTAACCCTTTGGATGGTCTGCAGGAGATCAGCCCTCCCGGATCTCCTTTCCCCAGAGCCTCTCCAGCCCCTGGCTGGTGTCTCCTTCTCCCTCTGGAAGAGGTTTGCTGTTCCATGGGAGCTGCAGGCAGGGACAGGGTGTTTGCTGGGATTCCCCCCCAGCACAAGGACTGTGGAAGGAATTGTGGAGGAATTACCTGGCAGAATCCCAAATTTTGCTTCTCTCTCCTAGGCCAGACCTAGGGCAGGGAATATCTTGAAGGAACAACCCCCAGAACAAAGGGAGAAGAGCCCAGTTCTCCCCATGGGATTTCTGATACAGAAATACAGCAGGATCAGCATTCCAAATGGTTTTATCTTTCCAGAAATAAACAATCTGCATTTGCACGTTGGCAGTCCCGTGCTTGTGCTTTTTATAGCCAACCACATCTGAAGGTTTCACACGGAATTCATGACGATTATTTGGGATTTATTTCCCATCTCAGCCCTTTCCATTGGAGCCGTTTTCCTGCTGGGAATTGATTTTCTCCCTTCCCTTCCCTTCCCTCAGCTCTTCCCGGTGTCCGAACGGTGACTACTGCTCCAACCGGCGCTTCCAGAAGAAGCAGCACGCGGATGTGGAGGTGATCCTGACTGAGAAGAAGGGCTGGGGGCTCAGAGCTGCCAAGGACCTGCCATCGTAAGCCTTCCCTCTTCCCACAGCCTCTTCCTGCTCCTTTATTCCAGGAGGAATAAAGGGAAATGAAGGAAATTATGGAATAAAGGGAATAATGAAGGGAAAAGGAGATCAGGGTTCTCCCAGCTCGTCCTTGTCCCTTTTCCTCTTTGCCATCTGTCCATCAATTCTTTGATCTCCCGCTCTGGTTTTGCTCTTCCTGCTTTCCCAGCAGCCTTTCCATGGTTTATTCTTGGGATGAATCTGCCTCCTCTTTCTCTGTCCCTGCTTCGCTCTGGTTGTGTCCGTTCTTCTCTTCCCATCTCCACAAAACTTCTCCTCCTGAGTCCTCCTCCTCTTTGGGCAGCAGGAAGATCCTGAGGGGATCCTGTTAATTCAGGATTGTGATTCCAAGTGCTGGTTTAGGTGAGGCCAGGAAAGGAGAGAGCAGCGAGGACGCTGAAATCTGCGGCACAAGGGAGGATTGGGATGGGGAGACCAAGAGGAGGTTTTTTGGGAGAAGGGAACATCCTGGAGCGAGTCCAGGGAAGGGAATGGAGCTGGGAAGGGGCTGGAGAATTCCTGAGGGAGCTGGGAAGGGGCTGGAGAATTCCTGAGGGAGCTGGGAAAGGGCTGGAGAATTCCTGAGGGAGCTGGGAAGGGGCTGGAGAATTCCTGAGGGAGCTGGAAAGGGGCTGGAGAATTCCTGAGGGAGCTGGAAAGGGGCTGGAGAATTCCTGAGGGAGATGGGAAAGGGGCTGGAGAATTCCTGAGGGAGCTGGGAAGGGGCTGGAGAATTCCTGAGGGAGCTGGGAAGGGGCTGGAGAATTCCTGAGAGAGCTGGGAAGGGGCTGGAGAATTCCTGAGAGAGCTGGGAAGGGGCTGGAGAATTCCTGAGGGAGCTGGGAAAGGGGCTCAGGCTGGAGCAAAGGAGGATCCGGAGGGATCTTTTCCCTCTCTGGAATTCCCTGGCAGGAGGGAAGAGTCAGGGGGGTCGGGCTCTGCCCAAGGGAACAGGGACAGGAGGAAAGGGAACGGCCTCAATTAGCACCAGGGAAGGTTCAGGTTGGATATTGGGAAAATTCCTCCTGAAAAGAGTTTTTCCAGGCCTGGCCCAGCTGCCCAGAGCAGCTGTGGCTGCCCCTGGATCCCTGGGAGTGCCCATGGCTGGGTTGGACAGGGCTTGGAGCAGCCTGGGATAGTGGGAGGTGTCCCTGCCCATGGAATGGGACAATCCCAAAATTCCCATCCAGCCCAAGCCACCCCATAATTCTGTGAATATATCGAATATTCAGAACAAACCCTGCTCCAAGGGGAGCTTCATCCTTCTGCCACCTTCCCATAAAATCCCAAATTCCCAGCATAAAATCCCAAATCCATCAGAATTCCCTGAGATTAAATCACGTCATTATTTCTCCCCCAGCAGCACGGCCGGGCTGGGAGTTGCGTTCGGCGAATCCACCTGCTCAGGGATTATTTTGTCTCCATCCTTGGTGGTTTTTTTCCTCAGGAAATTGATATTTTTCCCTCTTGCAGCAACACTTTTGTCTTGGAATACTGCGGGGAAGTGCTGGATCACAAGGAATTCAAGGCTCGCGTGAAGGAATATGCCCGGAACAAGAACATCCACTATTATTTCATGGCCCTGAAGAATGATGAGGTGAGCACTGGGATTGCTGGGATGGCCTTTGGGAAAGGCTGGATTTATCTGTGTGCTCCTTGACAACATCCTGAATCCATTTGGAACGTTTTCCTGAGGAAAGGAAACTTCTACCCTTGGGATTTTTTTGAACCCATTGCTCGGTTCCAAGAAAATCCTGGCAGCTTAAATGTATCCCGGTGTCTTTAGGGAGGGGAAAGTGTCTTTCCAAAGGAAAAGATGGAACGTGGCTCATCATTCCATGGGTGGACATCCATGGCAGAGAAGCTTGGGAAGATGCTCCAAGCCAAACTCGCCCTTTCTCGGTGCCCAAATGCACCAAAAATCCACATTTCCTTTCACATGGAACTCCGTGGAATTGGGATATTTTAAGCTGGCCGAGTCCCTCCGTGCAGGATTGCCACTGGAATATTTCTCTTTGGGATTTGCTTAATTATTTATGGCTCTGTGGGATGTGGAGCTGTTCCCTCTGCCTGAGAGCAAAGGGGATAAATAGAAATTCCATCTTTTATTCTCCTTGTCTCTCCTGTCAGGGCTTTTTGGGTCTGGGGAACTTGAGAGAAAAGGAGCTAAAAATACTCTTGAGTGGTTTTTCCTGCGTGTTTTTCCTCCTAAAATAAGGATTTCTGGGATTGTTGTGTGGTTTTAAGTGTCACAAAGGAGCATTTCCAGTTATGAAAGGAGTTTTTGTTTCCTTTTAAAAATAATTTAGAATACATAATTAATATATAAATAAATTATATAAATTACAATTATATAAACTATATATTATAATATATATTATTATATATTATATATAAAATATAGACATACATTATATTATATAATATGTATAGTATATATTATATATACAGTATATATTATATGCATATAATATATAATACAATATATATCTATTATATGCTATGTATAATATATACTATATTATAATTATTTTAATACCTTAATGTATTATTTTATTATTTTATATTATATCTATATTATTATTTAATAACACACTATTATATATTATTATTTTAATATTTTATTATATAATTTTAATATTATAATATTATATATAATATACACTATATGCTATATAATATATATTAATGTATAAATATAATTTTATATTTTTATTTGTATGATTTTCCTTTTAAAAAATATTTTAATTTATTTTTATTATTTATTTATTATTATTTATTTTTATTATTTATTTATTATTTTAATTATTTTAATTAATTTTTTCTTCAACCCCATTGGAATATGAGGCATGTGAGAGAAAAATTCCTTTTCCCAACCCTTCATGGCTGTGTCAGAAACAGAATCCAGGATCCACATCCAGCTGCAGGACTCTGGAAAACGAGGAGCCATGCACCTGAGTGCTCTTTTTTGGGGGAATTAATGCCCTAACAAACCCCAATTCCAAAACAACCCTGGGGAACACCAAATAAAGAGTGGGAAGGAGACGATTCCTGCACGTGGGGTGTGTTTGTAGCCACTTCCCATTCCAAGGAATGAACTTTTTCCCATTTCTTGTTCCTCCTCAGATCATCGATGCCACCCAGAAGGGAAACTGCTCCCGCTTCATGAACCACAGCTGCGAGCCAAACTGTGAGACCCAGAAGGTAAATCCATCAAATCCATCCCATCTCCCTCTGGAGAACATGGAGCAAAGCCTGGAGCACAGCCTTTCCCTTCCTTCTCCTGGGAATTCCTGTTGCTGTTGTATCAGGGACAGAGAACAGTTAAACCAGGAGTTAAACCAGGAGTTAAACCATGAGTTAAACCATGAGATAAACCAGGAGTTAAACCAGGGATTAAACCAGGAGTTAAACCAGGAGTTAAACCAGGGGTTAAACCATGAGTTATACCAGGAGTTAAACCAGGAGTTAAACCAGGGGTTAAACCATGAGTTAAACCAGGAGTTAAACCAGGGATTAAACCAGGGGTTAAACCAGGAGTTAAACCAGGGGTTAAATCAGGAGTTAAACCAGGGGTTAAACCAGGGGTTAAACCAGGAGTTAAACCAGGGGTTAAATCAGGAGTTAAACCAGGGGTTAAACCAGGAGTTAAACTAGGAGTTAAACCAGGGATTATACCAGGAGTTAAACCAGGGATTAAACCAGGAGTTAAACCAGGGGTTAAACCAGGGGTTAAATCAGGAGTTAAACCAGGGGTTAAACCAGGAGTTAAACTAGGAGTTAAACCAGGGATTATACCAGGAGTTAAACCAGGGATTATACCAGGAGTTAAACCAGGGATTAAACCAGGAGTTAAACCAGGGGTTAAACCAGGAGTTAAACCAGGCTCTTGGCCTGGGTTTAAACTCCTCCGTGCTGCTTTTCCAAGGATTGATGTGCTCTGGGGAACTCAGAGCTGGAGTTGAGCCTGGATTAACTCGTGGCACCTTTTTTCCGCAGTGGACCGTGAACGGGCAGCTGCGGGTTGGCTTTTTCACCACCAAGCTGGTCCCGTCGGGCTCGGAGCTGACCTTCGATTACCAATTCCAGAGATACGGGTACGTGTCCTTCCCGGGAATTCCAGGGAATTCCGAGGAATTCCCAGCTCTTCCCCCTTTCCCAGTGTTGCTGGTCCTGCTCCATCCCTTTCCCAGATAATTAATTACCTTCCCTGCTTTGATTTTTAATTAGCCAAGCTCCAGACTTTGCAATATTCCTCAAGAATTTCCCCTTCTTCCCTTGCCGCTCCTGTTTTATGGCTCTGCCGTTCCATCCCCTCTTCCTGGCCTAATCCAGGGCTGCAGGGAAAGCTCCAGCCTGGAATTTGGATCCCTTTGCTAAACCTGAGCCTAAGATTCCTCCATTTCTGTTTGGTGAGGTATAACTTGAGGAACATCCCTTCCTTTTCCTTCTGGATCCTTCTCCAGGCCCTTCCTGTAAGCAGGAATGAGTTTTTAGGTGCATTTTAAGATTATTCCTCCTTCCTAGAAAATTCCTGGAATTGAGCTTCCCTGTTCCTTACCACTGCAGAGCCACGTTCCTCCAGTGGGTTCCACGTATTTGAAATCAATTTTCCCAAGGAATTCAGGAGTTCAAAACAAATGTGTGTCAAGTGGGAAACACAAGGGCTTGGTAGAAATATTCCTTGGGAATTCTATTGATTGTATTTATTATATATATTGCATTTATTATCCATGGCTGAACATCCAAAACAAATTTTCCATGTGGATTTTGCTGCTTCCATGAATCCTGAGCTCATTCTTTGTCCTGTTTTGAGCTGTAAAATTCAATATATGAGCTATAAAATGCTATGAAATGCAGGCTTTTCCTGATGGATGTGTAATCCCGAGGATAAATTCCTTAGGAAAATTGGGATATTGATGGCAACGTGGGATAAGGAGTTGTCAGCCCCACCAGCTCCAGCTTTTCCTGTCTGGTTCCCAGTCCTTGACCTGTGGAGATCCTGGAGCGAGGCAGGCTCGGCATTCCAGCTGCCACAGCTGGGGATGACGGGAGCTGTGTTGGGAATAAAAACTCCATCAGGATTTCCCGTGGCTTTTCCATGCAGAGCCATTCCCGTTCCTGGCTTCTGAAGGTGGAGGAGAGGTGGCTGTGGGTGGTGCTGAGCTGTTGTTGAAGCTCCTTTTGTGTCCCCCCACAGCAAAGAGGCCCAGAAATGTTTCTGTGGCTCCTCCAACTGCCGTGGCTACCTGGGCGGGGAGAACAGGGTCAGCATCCGCGCCGCCGGCGGCAAGATGAAGAAGGAACGCTCCCGGAAAAAGGACTCGGTGAGTTTGGCTCTCCTGCAATGCCCAAGGTTGGAAAATCCCTCTGGGATCGAGCCCAAACCATCCCCCAGCGCTGCCAAGAGCACCAGAGCCGCATCCACGTGGATTTAAATCCCTCCAGGGATGGGAATTCCACCACCACCAGCGCTCTCCACGAAGGAATTTCCCCGGTATCCGACCTGAGCCTCCCCTGGCACGGCCTGGGGCTGTTCCATCCCATCCCTGTTCCTTTATGACTCCTGATGACCTCAGCCTTTTCCATGGATGTGTCATTAAAGGTTGGATCGATGGTCTTGGAGGTCTTTTCCAACTCCAATGATTTTATTTCACGAGGCCCCTCAGGATTTGTGTTTTCTCGGATCTTCTGCTAAATCCATATTTCCTCTCTCCTGGTTATTTAAAGTCCCACCAGAGAGTGACTTTTCCCAGGTCCAGTATTTGCCCATCCATAACTAAACCCCGCCACAAATTCCACATGGATTTAAAAATTCGGGTTGCTTTCCATGATTTTTAAACACTGATAAAAGATGAACAATATTGGCTTCACCATTTAGGGCATCACCTGAAATTTGGCAGCTCCAAGGGCAGAGTTTTTCCATCTCCAGGTTGGGAAGTGGAATTTTAGAGGGAACACGTGGAATTGCAGGGTTGGGTTCACACCATGTGGAAAAAGCTCAGAGAATCCAGAGCAAGAGGAATTTTTCTGGGTGAAATCTTCAGAAACTGCACAGGCTCATCTTTAATTCCTACAAATTTGTAATGATTCCATCCTTGAAGAGACAAACCTCTATTCCTATGGAGAAGATTTGTCCCTAAATCTTTTGGGAAGATTAAAACCGCCAGTTTTGCTTTTATTTGCTGTATCAGAGAGTGAGGAAACCAAGAAATAATTCCTAAATAATTTATAGAGAGTGAGGAAGCCAAGGAAGGATTCCTGAATCATTTATAGGGTGTTTTAAACCACTAATTAATCTCTAAATGAGAGGGTGATATTCCAGTGTCCATGTGGAGAGGGAATCTCTTTGTTGTAAGGATTAGAAATCTGTTACACTTTATAATCCAGCAATCATTACAAATTTATAAAGAATTTACACAATTCAGAGTAGAAAGACTAAATTTGACCTGCAATTAAAAGATAATTCCCTGCATGAAAAGATAAACTCAGGACCGGGAGGGTTTTGGTGCAACCACCTGGAATTTCCACCAGATTGAAGAACGTGCCATTCCTCAGGGAAAGCAGAGGTTGGAATAAGGGAATTCCCTGAGCCTGAGCTCGTTTTCCTTTGGCTCTGCAGGTGGATGGGGAGCTGGAGGCGCTGCTGGAGAACGGGGAGGGTCTCTCCGATAAAAACCAGGTGCTGAGCTTGTCCCGCCTCATGGTCCGCATCGAGACCCTGGAGCAGAAACTCACCTGCCTCAAACTCATCCAGGTGAGGAGCAGCTTTCCTGGGAAAGGGAGGGATCCACGTCCTCAGAGGAAGAGGGGGAATGTGGGAGGCAGGTCCTGCCCTTTTTCCTGCATCCCAAGCTCAGCCAAACGGCTCCGGGATCCGTTATCCTTCAGCTTTATTCCCCAGTAAGAGCGGCAGTGCTTGGAATGGTCCTGCTGCTGGATCCCTGCTGGATCCCTGCTCCAATCCCAGCAGTTCCAGCCACTCAGATCAAGCCTGGAGCTGCTCAGGTGCCGAGTTCTGGCTTTGGCCGTGATCCCAGTGGAGCAGTTGTCCGTGTTTTTACCTGGAAGTCTCTGACTGTTCCGCGTTTGGCTCCCCAGAACACGCACTCGCAGTCCTGCCTCAAGTCCTTCCTGGAGTGTCACGGCTTGTCCCTGCTCTGGATCTGGATGACGGAGCTGGGCGATGGCAGAGGAAGCACCGCCAACAACCTGAAGCTGCAGCTGGAGGTCAGTGATTCCCTGGGATTGGGAGCTCTCGTGGAATCCTCAAGGTGGGAAAAGCTCTTTAAGATGGAGTCCAACTATTCCCCAGCACTGCTGAGGCCATCGCTCACCCGTGTCCCCACGTGCCACATCCACAGGGCCCTTAAATCCCTCCAGGAATTTGTGCCAGGACTGGCCAGCCCTTTTTGGGGAACAGGGTTTTGGCAGCTCTGCCGAATGCTCGGGATCACGAGGATTTTCTTTTCCTTCTGTTTTTTTAAATACAAATCCGTGCCAAGTGGTCATGGAAAACAACCTCAGGTGCCTCAGAACGGCAGGCCTGAAACTTCTGCCCTCAGGCAGATCCTTAATAAATGGAAGGAATTTGCTCCTGTGGTTTTCCTTAGATTTCTGAGGTAGATTCCATGAGCCAGACGTAAAGGTTGTTGCTGTTCATTCCATGCTGGAATTTTGAGGGATTTTGAGATCCTGACAATCTGAAGTGGAACTGGAATGTTTCGGTTTTCCGTAAGCAGTTTGGGATGGGATGCCCAAAGATACCTGGAAGTTCAAGGTCATTGGGTCCAGGCCTGATGCCCACCTTGTCCCCAGCCCAGAGCTCTGAGTGCCACCTCCAGGTGTTCCTTGGACACCTCCAGGGATGGGGTCTCCACCTCCCTGAGCAGCCACTCCAATGTTTAACAGCCCTTTCCATGAAGAAATTCATCCCAAAATCCATCACCTGTGACCAGCATTGGATCAGATCAGATATTTAGATTTCAGGTGGGATATTAGGAAGGAATTCTTGGCTGTGAGGGTGATGAGGTCCCAGCACAGGTTGTCCAGAGAGGTCGTGGACTTCCCATCCCTGGAAGTGTCCATGGCCAGGTTGGATGAGGCTTGGAGCAGCCTGGGATAGTGGAAGGTGTCCCTGCCCATGAGGAGGTGGAATGGATGATCCTTGAGATCCCACCCAAACCGTTCTGGCCTTCCTTGATCACCTTGATATTCCAGCGTTAATTCTTCCCGAGAAAAACGGATTATTCCAGCTTGGACACAGCTTTAAACCCTGCTGCCTCTCACAACGCCCTGCTTGTCCTTGCCCTTAGATCATGAAGACCCTGGAGCTGCTCCCCATCCCCACCAAGAACATGCTGGAGGAGAGCAAGGTGCTGCCCATCATCCAGCGCTGGGCTCAGACCAAGACGGCGGTGCCGCAGCTCAGCGAGGGCGACGGATATTCCAGCGAGAACACGTCCCGGGCCCACACCCCGCTCAACACCCCGGAGCTCTCGGCCAAGCAAAGCGCGGAAGGTGACACCGACACCCCCAAGAAGTTGGTGTTCCGGAGGCTGAAGATCATCAGTGAGAACAGCATGGACAGCGCCATCTCGGACACCACCAGCGAGCTGGAAGGGAAGGAGGGCAAGGAGGACCTGGACCAGATGGAGGCGGCCCCGATGGAGGTGCCGGAGGAGCAGCAGCAGCAGCAGCAGCAGCAGCAGCAGCAGGACATTAAAAGCGCTGTGGAGGCACCGGCGGAGAGCAGCAAATCCCAGCCTGCGGAGTTGGAGGCCGAGCCCGAGGCAGAGGTCAAGGAGAGCAATGGAGCCAAGCTGGAGGAGCCCATGGCCATGGAAACGCCGTCGCAGGATGAAGAGGAAGGAGTTTCTGACGTGGAGAGTGAGAGGAGCCAGGAGCAGACGGATAAAATGGTGGATGTGAGCGACTTGGCCACCAGGCTGCTCGACAGCTGGAAGGAGCTCAAGGTAAGAGGCGGCTCCAGCACCTGGAGCTGAGGAAAACGTGGATTTGGTGGTGGTGTGGTGCAAATGGGGCTGGTTTGATGGCTTTTGGTCGATGTTTGGTAACTAAGTGGCTTTTTCTACACGAAAAGTGCTTTCTGTATAAATCCTCTGGTGCCAACTGCCCCGAGAAGTGTCCAGGTGTTGATGAGACTGGTTGGGTTTGGGCACACGAGGACACCTTGGTCATCCCCTTGTTTCTTAGGCTGACCAGGGAAAGGGCAGCTCTGAGGGACTGAGATTCCCAGGAGCATTTTGGGTGGAAGTGGCCCACATCCCTCAACGTTCACACAGATTGGTGGACTGTCTGCTCCTGAATTCCATCCTTGGAAGTGTTGAAGGCTACTCCTAAATACCCCATCCCTGGAAATGTCCAAGGTTGGACAGGGCTTGGAACAACCTGGGGTAGTGGAAGGCGTCTCTGCCCATGACAGGGACTGGGATTGGATGATCCTTAAAGTTCCCCCCAAGGCAACCATTCTGGGATTCTTGGAATTCAGTTATCCCAACACCCCCAGCTTTTCCTGTCCTTTCAACCTCTGCTTCTCACCTGCACCGCGTGGAGCCTCCAGAGGAGGGTCTGTGGGCCATGCCAGGTTCCCCCAAGGGCAGTGTTGGATCAACCCCTGGGTGTTTGCAGTTGGAAATGCCCGGATTTGGGTCCTGTTTGGCACTTGAGTGGTTTCACTCCCATCAAGGTCTTCTGAAAACCTCTTGAGGAGAGGGGCTTGGTGGCTCCTTCTGTCCCCTGGAGTCGTGTCCCTGTCCCACAGGTGGCCAATGGGATCTGCAGCCAACAGATTCCATTCTTTTGAATGAATCCAGCAGATTCTTTTGGAGCGGATGTGGGATGACATTCCAGTAATGGCTCTAAACTAAGAGAGGAAGGGTTTAGATCAGCGGATAAGAAGGAATTAATTCCTCCTGTGAGGGTTGGCAAGCCCTGGCACGAGTTTCCAGAGAAGCCGTGGCTGCCCTTGGATCCGAGGCCAGGCTGGAGCTTGGAGGAGCCTGGGATAGTGATGGGAGGTGTCCCTGCCTGTGGATGTCCTTTGAGGTCCCTCCCCATCCAAACCATTCCACGGATCTCACTCTCCGCTCAACACTTCAGCATTCCTTGGGTTTCTTTAGATCTCGGGGAACTCTTCACGGATCTGCTGCTCCTGCAGGATTGCATTCCATTTTATATTCCTTACATTCAAGGGCAGGAGGGCTGGGATCCTCCTTAATGATTCCAAACGCAGCGATTCCTGAGGATCCAGCAGGAATTCAGGGCACTGCCGCAATTCCAGCTTCGCCAGGGCTTGGTGGGACTTGGAGGCTCTTCTGCCCTTCTCTTGATCAATCACCAGCCCAGCTTTAATTACTGGAAGTAGTTTGAAGCAAATTTACGTTTTCTGATGCATCGCAGAGCTAAGGAATTTATTTACCCGTTGACTTTGATAATGATTAATGATTGAAAGAGGTTAATTTAAATAATGGGCGTTAATTGTGCTGCGGCACCGGAGCAGGTGGAGGAAACCTCATCTTAAGGCTTTGCTTGTGCAATTTCTGGAGCTGCAAACAGCAGGACTTGGAAGTGCAGAGATTCCCAGGAGAATTCCCGAATTTTTCAGGAGGATCAGATACTCCTGAACATTGACAGATTTTGGGCACAATCGTTCGTGACACAAATCTGTGAGGTGAAACACATTTCTGCAGAGAGGATGGGTTGTGGGTCGGTGTTTTCCTTTTTTCCAAGTGGATCTGATCATTTTCCACGTTTGAATTTGGTAATTCAAACAAATTCAAACAAAACAGCACACACCAAGAGTGTTTGGTTTTCCTCTCGAAGCGACACCGTCAGGTTAAATTTGTGCTTAAATTGGGAAAAGTCCTTTTCCATCATTGCCAAGAGAATTGTTGAGGTTGGAAAAGACCTCCAAGATCAAATCCAACCTGTTTTAAACTAAAAGTTAAGCCAGGCTTTAGTCCTGCTCTGCTTTTTGTTTTAGGGATCGAGACTGAGTTGTTCCTTTGGAACAGCTGTGTTCCCTTCCACGCTCATGTACATGGAACATCACAGAGAAAATGATAAAATATTAATAAAACGTGTGAAATTTCACAAAACTTCCCCAAAACATTGGTTTGAGGCCAAATTTGATCTGATGGTGACATCCTATCCCCAGGATTTGTGTTTTCTTTGGAGCTTGGAGGAGCTCAGCTTGGGAATCCACAGAATTGTGTTGAAGCTGTGATTGGACCACGGAGTCCCGACACATTCCCATATTTTATACGTGGATTTTTATCCTCTCTTTGTATTTATTAATGAGCCTCAGGTCGTGCTCTGGTTCTAGGGATGGGGTTGGATCTCATGAGCTCGGAGTAATCCCAGCAAATCCACCCCAAAAAAAGCAGGATCGTGACACGGGGCTGTGACAAAGTAATTTCTCTCCTATAAAACAATTGTAGGGAAACTGGGAGCTGGGAATTTACCCTGTCCTGGACTTTTTCTTGGCTCTGGGAGTTAACTGCCTCTGTCCAACTCTCACCTCATAAGTGGCCACCAAAGCCCACCCCGGATGTCTGTGAGACAAATCCAAGCTGGAAGGGGGATGGATAATCCACCCCCAGCTGCCTTTCCCAAGCTTTGGAAAAGCCGGGTTTTTGGAGCGGTGGAGCGCCTGCCCTTGGCTGGGGGGGTCGGGAGGGTCGGAAACGTCGTGACTTTAGCGCTGTCCTCTCCAGCCTTGCTGATGACCCCCCTTGTGATTTCCACCATTTCCATCCAGCTTCTCCGGGCAGCCAGAGCTGACCAAGGGGCTCCTTTTCTCCAACTCCGTGCGGAAGAAGGGAGAGGACATAGCGCCAAGAGCCGGGAAGATGGTTGGGAAGCTGAGCAGTGTGATAGGTGAAAGGAGGACAGAGGTGGTTAACTCGGGGATGCCGACGTTATTTTGGTGCGTCCATTGCCGGCAATGGACGTCGCTCCGGGGAAATCCCAGCTCCTGGCCTGAAAGGATTAAGTGAGCTTAATTTTTTTCTCTACCTCTACACACAGGACTTGAAAGTCCTTCCAGGGCTCCAACACTTCCGATTCCACACTCACGTTCCCAACGGGAAGAGTTTTCAGCCCGGGCTCGTGGGCGCCGTTCCCGCTCTCCGAGGAAGCGCTGCATGGCTTCTCCCGGGCTGAAAACTCCCCCCCAGTGCCAAAGGCTGGCTGCTGGACACCCGGCAAGGGCACAGGTGCTGGTTCCATGTGCTTCTTCCAGGTGGATTGTGCTCAGGTAAGGCTCCACGGGCTGATCCGTGCGGAGAGGCCCATGCTGGAGGTGACACGCGGCCAACAGAACGCTTGGAATCACCGGAACGCGCCGTAGGGCCGAGCTTGGGAAGCTCTTCCCAAAGTCCTCTTGAGGAGCTGAGCTGAGGGACAGAGAGGAGGTTTTGGTGTCACTCTGCCTCACGTGGGACCAAGCTTTGGGGATCTTTCTCCAGCCCAGAGGAGGCCCTCACCTTCTGGGAAAGGGCAGCTGGGAGTTGTGGCTCTGAGGATCCACAGGCCTTCTCCTTGTGACTTGGAGACAGTCTTGGCTTTAGGAAAAACCTTTTGGAAGAGCCAGTCTTGGGTTTAAAAGGTTTTAGTTGGGTATTTGTGGCCTTGTGAGTGTTTGTGGTGACGTGGAGCTCAAGGCTGAGTCCTCACCCTCACTTGGGACAAAATGGACTTTGTTTTTGCACCCATCTGGGTCCTTAATAATCCTGGAATCAGGGAATTGGTGAGGTTGGAAAAGCCCTCAGAGATGATGGAGTCCAACCATCCCCCAGCACTGCTGAGGCCACCGCTGATCCCTGTCCCCAAGTGCCACATCCACAGGGATTTTAACTCCCTCCAGGGATGGGGACTCGCCATCCCTGCCCTCAGCAGCTGGGCCAGGTCTGGAAAACCCTTTCCATAAGGAATTTCCCCAATATCCAACCTGGACCTCCCCTGGAGGCCGTTTCACTCTGAATGGGACATCTTGGGTGAGGAAAGGCGGCTGAGCTTCCGTCTGGGATGATCCTGCCAAGTCTCCTCTGATTTATCCTGCTGAAGCTGCTCTTGCCTGTCCCCAGTGAGGCCATCCTGGAGCGCCTGGCTCCGGCTCCAGCACGCACAACATCCCGTGCTTCAATCAGGAATTCTGTAATTCCTTAGAACTTAGAGCAAGGAATGGTTTGGGAGAACAGTAGGACTGGGGAGTGGCCAGGCTGTGGTTTGATGTGGGATTTTCTGGCCTTCAAGCAGGGATTTTGTGGTGTTGGTTCTTCTTCTCGCTGGGCTCCATCAGAGAGGAGAAGGGGAGGAGGAGGAGGAGGAGGAGAAGGAGGAGGAGGATCAGCCTGGTAGGGGGGATGGATCTGGTTGTGTGGTGTTCCTTCAGCAAGTCAACAGAAGCTCACAGAATCATAGAATAAACTCAGGGAATCATTAAGGTTGGGAAGGATCTCCAAGATCATCAAATCCAACCCTTAATTCAGGAATTACTGGCAGCTAAGGGACAGATTTATGGAGAAGGTTCCATCACCACACAATCCTCCTTTCCCACCGCGGAATCCTTGGAGTCGTGACTCCATCCCGCAGCTCTCTTCCCTTTCCCAAGCCAAGACTGGATCGTGCCTGAGGCTGGACAGCATAAATCCCATTTTTTTTCCCCCCCTCTTTTGTGTCGAACAGACTCGTGTCACTTTTCCTTCTGCATTTAATTTTCCATGCAATCCAGTTCAAAGCAGTGCTGGAAGCTCGGGAGCCGTTTGGAGCCCATTAGCGGCGCTCGCGTTGATTGAGGAATTCTGCAGCTCCGAGCCAGCAGCTTCCGTTTCCAAAAATAAAATCGGCTTTTCTCGGGAGTTTCCCCAGCCTGCTCTGACCACCATCTGCTCTTCATGGAGCAATTTGGACAAATCCCTCCGTTTGTTCCCGGTTCAAAGCCGTTGCTGCCTCCGTCTGCCCACATGGAATGGGTGCTGGAGGCTCCGTTGAGCGGAGCTGGAGTTTCTCTCCCACAGCACGGAGCTCACTCCCTGCTCGTAATTATCCCGGATTTTGGGCTTCCTGGGCTTTTTAGGGCCGGTTTGTTGGGATGGATCCTGGAATGGGCTCCCCCAATGTCCTGGTGAACCTAAAACAAGGCCTGGCAGGAGCGTCAGTGCCGGGATTGCCGGGTCCCCTTACTCCAGGTGCTCCTTCTCCTCTTCCCACTGAGCCTTTTCCCAGGAATTTCCCATTCCCCATCCTGCTCTTTAATGGGACAGGTCTTTTTTAGGAGCTTTTGGTGTAGTTTTTTTAGGTGTAGTCTTTTTTAGCTCTTCCCAACACTTGAGTTGTCCTTCTGCTCCGGGCAGTTCATCCATGATCCCATTCCTTGGTGGAATTCCTTGGATCCTCATTCCCCCTGGGAACAGCCAGGGCAGACTTGGGGCCGTTTTTTGGATGTGCTGCTCAGAAAATGAACGTTTTGAGGAGTTTAATGTGGGAAAGAAAGAAAAAGGAACCGGCAGAACCCATTTCTGGAAGGTGATTTTGGGGTTCAGAACTTGGCCCCGTGGTCACCTCCGTCCCACACGAGGAAAAGTCATCCCTGCCATCCATAGCTGTGGAATTCTGCAGGAAAATGAGATTAAATCCATGGATTGTGGCTGGATGGGGCTTGGAGCACCGTTCCCCGAGTTGGAATTGGATGAGCTTCAAGGTCCTTCCAGCCCAAACCATTCCATGATTCCATGATCAGACATTCTATGGATTACATCATTTATAAATACATAAATCCTCTGTAATTACAGGCTCATCCTGCATCCCTCCTCACCCCAAACATGGAGCTGCTGCTTTGTTTCTTTACATTGCTGAATTTGGAGATTTGTATCCCACAGCAAACACATAAATTAAAAAAACTTTAATTGAAAGGGCATTTTTAGGGAATTTTAATGCTTCTCTTTTTTCCAGACACTTCAAACTCCACGTGCTGTGTTTGGGCTCCCAGAATAGCAAAAATATCTTTAAAAACCTAAAAATCTTGGCCCAAATCCCTTTTTTTTTAGCCAGCAGCAGCACTTTTGAAGTGGTTTTGCCTCATGGACAAACCACAGCAGGGTTTCTTCTCCTTCCTTTTTTTTTTTTGCTAAAGGAAATTCTCATTTTTAGCCCATCCAGGGCTGGGGGTGGACACGTTGTTAATGAGCCCCTTGAGCCACCCATTAATTAATTCCCAAACAGCTTTAAAAACTCAAGGAATTAAGAAAAAAAAAAAAAAATGGATTTTCTGTGAAATCTGAGAGTGGAGTCAAGGTAAACTCCACATTTCTGAGCATGTGGAAGCTTTAAATTCCCAACTGTAGCAGTCTTTACCCCTCCAGGAAGAGCTGAATCCATCTTTTTTCCCACTCTGCCTCATCCAGGGCCTAAATGAAAGGATATTTTAGGGAAGGTACCCTGGGAAAAGCTGGAATGTTATCACAGCTCCCCAAAACAATTTATTTTTGTTAAACTGAGCATCTCCTTTATGATTTAATGGGGTGGTTTTTATTTTGGGATGCAGCTGCTCTCCATCAGGGATGCTCCATCAGGCACAAACCAGCTGCTTCATCACATTCTGCTGGAAATAACTGGGAATTCTTGGGAATACTGTATTCCTTCAGGAAGGGAGCAGAGCAAGGGCTTGAGAGAAGCTGAAATAAAACAAAAATGGGCTTTTTTCCCCCCAACCTTCCAGCGCTTGGAATGCTGTAAAACCTCTGTAGGATCGTGAGCATCACTGAGGTAAAATGGGATTTACACTGGGAATGCCAACAATCCAAAGGAGCACGGAAAAGTGCCAATAAAGCTCATTTCTGCATGGGAGGGTTCCGCGACGTGGGAAGAGTTGTTCCTGCCCAGTCCTGGGGGGTTGTGCTGAACCTGGACTTGAGGGAAGTTCTGATCCTCATTCCCAGCTCTTCTTCTCTTTCTTTCCGTGGTGTCATCTCCAACCCTGGAGCTGCCAGGACCTTCAGGATCATCCCATTCCATCCCTGGATGGGCAGGGACACTCCCACCATCCCAGGCTGTTCCAGCCTGGCCTTGGGCACTGCCAGGGATCCAGGGGCAGCCCCAGCTGCTCTGGGAATTCCATCCCAGCCAGGAATTCCTTCCCAATATCCCATCCAACCAGTGGGAGCCATTCCCTGTGTCCTGTCCCTCCATCCCTTGTCCCCAGTCCCTCTCCAGCTCTCCTGGAGCCCCTTCAGGCCCTGCAAGGGGCTCTGAGCTCTCCCTGGAGCTTCTCCTCTCCAGGGGAACATTCCCAGCTCTCCCAGCCTGGCTCCAGCCCTGGAGCAGCTCCGGGGCCTCCTCTGGATCTCTCTGGATCTCTCCAGGTCCCTCCTGAGCTGAGGGAGGAGCTGGATGAGCAGAGGTTTGGAACTGGCTGCCGGTGAGGCCGGGCTGGGCGTTGGTGTCCGATCTCAGCAGCCTCAGCAGGTCCCTGCTCGAAGGCGTCACTCGGAGCTGGGCCTGCTCCTCCTGCTCATTTCCCTTGGGATGCTCCCACATCAAACTCCAGACCTTGGGAACACGATGGGAATGTGACCCTGTCCCCGCTGTCAGGAGCTGGGAGAAGCCCAGGGCCGCTCCATGGGCAGGGGGAGCAGATGTTGGCCACCAGAGCTGGGATCACAGAACCTTGGAATATCTCCAGTGGGAAGGGATCTGTTGGAATCACCAGGCCCAACTCACTGCTCCTTCCTGGATCTTTTCAAACTGCCTTGGAGAGCAGGACAGGGACAACGGGAGCTGCTGGTGGGACACTTCCATGGAGGTGTAGGACCCTACAGCTCTGCCCGGAGCTCTTGGCCCAAAATTCCACCAAAATCCATCAAAAATCAAACACCAAGCAGAGGAAATATATGGAAAGCACCAGAAAAACCCCAGAACTTTTCCTTCAAAAGACCCTTTTTTGGGTGGTTTCCTGTAAATGTGTGATTTATGGGATTCTGGGCTGTTTGGGGTGGTTTTGGGAGCAGCTGGAATTGTGACCCTGCTCGTGGCTTTTCCACAGGAGGTTTATCGCATCCCGAAGAAGAGCCAAGCAGAAAAGGAGAACAGTGGTAAGTCCTCACCTTTTTCCCATCTTTTCCTCTGCTCCCATGGAACTGCCTCATTCTCCCGGTTCGGAATGTCGAAGGATGTTCTGGCTCCGGAGCTCCTCCTCCTGGGAAGCAGCTCCTGGGAACAGGGGGGATAATCCGAGCGGTGGGTGGGGGCAGATGGAGCCCCGAGGGTGATCTGGAGCAACCTGGAATTAAAATCATGGAATTGGTGAGCTTGGAAAAGCCCTCCAAGATCGAGTCCAACCACCCCCCAGCACTGGCAAGGCCACCACCACTGATCCGTGTCCCCAGGTGTCACCTCCACGTGGCTTTTAAATCCCTCAGGGATGGGGACTCAACCCTTGCCCTCCCCCTGACAACCTTTTCCATGAGAAATATTCCCAATATCCAACCTGAACGTCCCCCGGCACAACCTGAGGCTGGTTCTAAGAGAGGGGAGCTCTCAATACCCAAATTAGAAAAATTCCCTCCTTTTTCCCCGTTTTCCCAACAGCTGACCGTGGGAGAGAGACGGCCGGGCTCCGGGATCAGACCCCCACTCCCAAGAATCCCATCCTGAGCCGAGAGCGGGATCCAGAGCGGCAGAGCCAGAGCAAGGAGAGGAAGAGACGGAGAGATTCCCTGTCCCCTCCGTCCTCCGCCTACGAGCGGGGCACAAAGAGGCTGGAGGACAGGCAAGTGGTGGCAGGGAGCTGCCACATTCCAGGGATCTGCCACATCCCTGGGTAAAATCTCCAGGAAAAATGGTCCTGGAGATCCTTGGGATCCCCCAGGGCCGAGGAAGGGAGTTTTCTCCTGGAGGAGTTCTGGTGGTGAGATTCAGTCCTGGTGGGAGTTGGGTGGTTCCTGGTGTTGGTGGCTTCTTCTCCGGGATAACCTTCACCTCCGTCTTCAGGTGTGTTTTGGGAATGAGGTGGGAAATGAGGGAGACTGGAATTTCTGTTCCTGCACAGAAATTAGGGATCATGGAATGGTTTGGGTTGGAAGGACCTTAAAGCCCATCCAGTCCCACCCTGTGCCGTGGGGACACCTCCCACTGTCCCAGGCTGCTCCAAGCCCCGTCCAACCTGGCCTTGGGCACTTCCAGGGCTGGGGAATCCGGGAATTCCAGGATTGCAGCCCTCCTAACACAAAGAACTCCCGGGATCCCTGAAAACCCATTCCCTTCTCCTGCTCCAGCTCTTCCCAGTGTGCTGGGAACAGGGAATCCAGGAATTCCAGGATTGCAGCCCTCCTAACACAAAGAACTCCCGGGATCCCTGAAAACCCATTCCCTTCTCCTGCTCCAGCTCTTCCCAGTGTGCTGGGAATTATTCTGAACTTGGAGCAATCAATCCCTGCCTCTACAGGAGGGAGCAGTGCCCAAACCAGGATTTGTGTCTCCCAAACTTTCCTTCACCGAGTGAAGAGAAGGAAAATATTCCATGCCTCGCAGTTGAGAGAGGCTGGAGATGGTGTTAAAGGCAGCAGAAATCCCCTGGAATTTCCTTTGAAGAAGTCACTGCTCTGCTGTCCCTCTCAAAGCCACTCCATAATTAGGGAACAATTGGTGCCGAGTCAGCCAGACGAGGAAACCTCGCGTTGAGCTGAGCTGGGAAAGTTGGAAACATCTGGATAAAAAAATGCAGATGGAAATCTATCCCTCTCTAACGAGGCTGGAAACATCCCCAGGAAATAAATCCTGGATTTTTTGGGCTCGTTTTTAACAGAACAAGCGTTTTTTGGGTGAGGAGTTGCTGCTCTGGCTCTTCCCCCTGCGCTTTGTCGGTGAAGGACCAAATTCCTTCTCTGGGAATGTTCTCCCCACTCTGAGCATCCCTCTTTGTTATCCCAAGAATTTCAGAGGGAAAGTAACCGAATAGATGGAGGAAGGAACACGAAACCCTCGGTTTCCTCCTTCCCACTCCTTCCATGGCAGCTGCTTCTCTTCCAAACTCTCCAGGCAGTGCCAGGAAAGACTTTAATTAGGGAAATCAAACTCCTCCCAGCAATGAGGTTCCCATTAACAGATCCTGCAGCTCTGGGAATGCCAGGAAACGGCTCCGGCGGATCTGTTGGTAGCAATGTGCTTTTGATATGTAAATGGATCCCAGGAACAAGGAATATAGGGAGAATATCCTGGACGCTTTGTAGAACCCATTCTATTAAGGCTGCAAAGCATTTTTCCTTGTAATCCCAGTTTTACCACACTCATAACGTCTGGAAATATCCACCTTTGATCTGAAATTTTCCTCGGCTGGGCTTTGATCAAAGTCTTTAGGCTTTTTTTTTTTCCCCCCTCTTGCTTTAATTCCCTGGAAAAATCCTTCCAGCTGCTGCGTGTTTTGGGATGAAAACTCTTAAGGAATTAAAACAAACCCCATCCACACCATTATATTTTGGAGCTGGAGCTGCGGTCTGGGAACGAGCAGAATTCCAAACAGGAATGTGCTGCTCGTGATTCCCTTGTTCTTTGCCGTGTCTGCAGCTCCCATCTGGAGGTTCTGGACTAGAAAGATGGAATTCTCACCCCAGCTCTGGAATTTGGGGAGGGAAGGTTGCTCCTGTTCGGGAACCTCTTGGAAATTCCTCGTTTGTCCTGCTTTGGGAAAACATGGCAGAGTGTTTCCGGCAGGGCCTGTTTGGGATATCCTGCAGATGATGACTTTTCTCTTGGAGATGTTCCCTCCCTCTCCAGGTATCCCGGAGCAGCTGCTCCAGACAACTTGTGGTTGGCCAGTCCATTGGGATTGCTCATCCCAGGCTCCCTGTGGATGAGCAGGACCGGCAGCTGTTTCTCTACAGCTGGAGAAGAGGGGATGTTGTTGGGAATTCCAGGTTTTCCCACTGTCCCTGGAGCAGCAGGGAAGGGCCCGCAGCTTCCTGAGGCCTCACTTGGGGTTTTCCCCTTCCCTCTCTCCAGGTACGACACCCCGGCATCTTCCAAGAAGAAAGTCCGGCCCAAGGACCGCAACAAGCTGTCCACGGAGGAGCGCCGCAAGCTCTTCGAGCAGGAGGTGGCCCAACGGGAAGCCCAGAAACAACAACAGCAGCTCCAAAACTTGGGAATGACGTCCCCGCTTCCCTACGACTCCATGGGCTACGGAACTCCCCACCACAGCTTCATGGGATACCCTCCGGGCTACCCCATGCAGGCCTACGTGGATCCCAGCAACCCCAACGCCGGCAAGGTGCTGCTGCCCACGCCCAGCATGGACTCCATGTGTTCTCCGGCGGGATACGAGCATTCCCAGACTCTGGCGGGGCCGGCGGCGGAGCCGGCGCTGAGCGCCCCGCAGCCGGTGCCCGTGGTGCAGCACGTGGCCGCCGCCGCCGCCGCCATGGAGGTGACGGCGCCGCAGTACGTGGCGCAGAGCGACGCCGTGGTGCACCAGGAGCCCAACGTGGCCGTGCTGCCGGTGGCGGCGGCCGGGGCGGTGCAGAGCCAGAGTTACGGGGTGTGGGATTCCGGGCAGCAGCCGGTGGCTGTCCAGCAGCCCTACTCCCCGGCACAATCCCAACCCGCCATCTACTACCAGGGCCAGACCTGCCAGACCGTCTACGGAGTCACCTCGCCCTACTCGCAGACCACCCCGCCCATCGTCCAGGTAATTCCAGCTGGGAATGTCCAGCTGGAGGAACACTCGGAGTTGCTCACGCTGTGTTTCTCTTATTGGAGAGTCTTCTTCGTTCTTCCTGCCCAAGAGGAGGAGAAAAGCAGATTTTCCAGGGTTTTTTCTGGAGAATCATGGAGTGCTGGAATGCATGGGGTGGGATGGAACCGTGAAGAGAATCCAGTTCCACACCTTCTCCAATTTGGAGATTGCTCCAATTCCCGTCCAGCCTGGCCTTGGACATTTCAAGGGATGGGAGATATTGAGAACATCCTGGAATGGGGGATCCTGGACACATCCCGGGATGGGGAATATTGAGAACATCCAGGGATGGGGAATATTGAGAACATCCAGGGATGGGGAATATGGAGAACATCCCGGGATGGGGGATCTTGAACAAATCCAGGGATGGGGAATATTGAGAACATCCAGGGATGGGGGATCCTGAACAAATCCAGGGATGGGGAATATTGAGAACATCCAGGGATGATGATTCCATAGTTGTTGGGGCCAATCAGGAATTTGCAAGTTTGCAGGAATATTTTGCTTTTTTGACTGTTGAAGGGAGATTTGTGGATAAAAGCTGAGTAAATGAGTAAAACGTGGATGTGGGAGCTCGACTTCCGCTGGCTTTTGGAAATGGAGTCTGCAACTACCAGAATTAATTATATTACAAAAAAGATCCAAGGATAATATCAGGAAGGAATTCCTGGCTGGGAAGGTGGGGAGGGGCTGGGATGGAATTCCCAGAGGATCTGTGGATCCCTGGAGGTGTCGGAGGCCTGGCTGGATGGGACTTGGAGCAGCCTGGCCTGGTGGGAGCTGCTCTCCTGCTGCCGAGGTGTTTTTGGGAGAAGCAGCTGAGCGTGGTTCCCTGTTGCAGAGCTACGCCCAGCCGGGTCTCCAGTACATCCAGGGCCAGCAGATCTACACGGCTCATCCGCAGGGAGTCATCGTGCAGCCCCCCGCCGCCGTCACCGCCATCGTGGCGGCCGGGCAGCCCCAGCCCATCCAGCAGGTGAGCATCCATTTCCCGAGGGTTTTCCCGTGGGATAAAGAGCTGCCCAGGGCACCTCTGGCGAGCCCTCACCACGTTCTCTCCGCTCTTTTCCGTTTGCAGCCGGAGCTGGTGGTCACCAACAACCTCCTGGATCTGCCTCCGCCTTCCCCTCCCAAACCCAAAACCATCGTCCTCCCTCCCAACTGGAAAACGGCCCGGGATCCCGAGGGGAAGATCTACTACTACCACGTGGTCACCAGGTGAGTGTGGATGTCACCAAGCCCTGTCCCCAGGTGCCACATCCACGGGGCTCAGAGGTGTAACTTTTCTCTAAAAGAATCCTTTTTCTGTTTCTCTGATTCTGCTGCACCTCTTCTGTATTTTTCTTTCTCTTCCTGGATTTCTCAGCTTCCTTTGGACTGAATTCTTTTGGGATCCTCCCTGATGGGGAGCCCTGCTTATTTCAGCTCTTATGATTGGAAGAAAACTCCCCAGCTCGTTAGAATCTTGTTTCTGGTGTTTATTAAAAGGTCATCACAAAACTTGACAGGTTTTTCTAGGCTGGCTGCACAAGGTTAATCTTCGCAATCTGGTACATTTCTTTCTTCGGATGGTACAACAATCAGAAGATGGCTCACTTTGTGTCTGATGCACAGAATGGCCCTGAAATACGCAGTCCTTTTATCTTCATATTTATTTTTACCCAATTAACAATAGCCATGTAAATTAATTTTCTTAATGACTCAATGACCCATCACCTCTGTGCTTCACTGCAGCATTTTCTGTCCAGTCACTTTCACCCAAAAACCTCAAGGAGAAGAACATGAAGAAGAAAGAAGGACAAGAGACAACACCCTGAATCCTCAGTCTTGTCTCCTGTTATCCAAACTTTTTCACCCGGTGATTTAAGAAAACTTTCTAATCTACACACTCACACTTTGAGCTTTTTCCATCTCACTTTAACATTTGTTCTCGTGTATCACCGTGAAAACACGCTCATGAATTTCATGTTCTATGAAATTCAGTGTTTTTCTGGATCTTAAAACTAAGGATGAGAAACAAGGGCACACACTCTGTATCCCAGACTCCCAACAGGAGGTTCCTCCGGGATTCCTCCCCCACATCTGTCCAGGGACAACCTTTTCCATCAAGGAGTTTTCCCAATATCCAACTTGAACTTCCCCTGGCACGACTTGAGCCCTAACGTGATTTTCCCAAGGTTTTTCCTACACCTTTCCCATCGGTTTTGGAAAGAAGCAGGTTTTGGATCAATCCCTGATGAATTTACCTGGAATTTTAAAATGAATTTTAAGCTTCTGAAAGGGACTTTCTTTAAATCTCCCAACTCCATGGGAGATCCACAAGAATCCATGGAGATAAGCAGGAATAATGTCTTCCATATCCGTTTCCTGCTGGCAGTTTGTGTTCCCAGCACACTTTTCCCTGCATCCATGAATCTTTTCCATGAATCTTTTCCATCTCCCTTTTGGATTCCTCCCTGCTCCCTGGCGGAGCAGGAGACCTTCAAACACCTGGGATCCAAACCGGTGGAGCAGGAATTGGTGAATTGTTTGGAAGTCTTGGGATGAGCTGAGGAGACCCACGGGAGCCTTGGTGGGATATTCCCACCTTTCCACGCTGGGAATTCCATCCCGGTGATGAGCATCCCTTGATCCCACAGCGTCACCGTGGTGGGAAATGGTGCAGATTCCCATTTTTTCACTTCTTCCTGCTCGCTTTTAACCTTCCCCAACTTGGAAACCTCCGAGTTAAGAGCGAGGCCGGGGATTCCGCCTGTCGGGAATTCCGATGGCTGACGGAACCCGGATGTCCCCGTCGGTGACACAATCCGTGAGCTGCTCCCGGTTTTTCCCAGGAGGTGACCTGGATTTGTTTTCCTCCCTCCAGACAAACCCAGTGGGATCCTCCCACCTGGGACAGCCCCGGGGACGAGGCCAGCCTGGAGCACGAGGCCGAGATGGACCTCGGGACCCCCACGTACGACGAGAACCCCATGAAGGTGAGGGACACGGATCCTTGGGATGGGGGATCCGTGGGGATTTGGGGAGCTCCAAATCCCGGGGGACAGAAGTGACCCCGGATCCTTCGGGGTGGCTCCGTTGGCCGCGCTCGGGGCTCGGCTGTTCCGCCACGGACACCGGAGTTCCCTGGAATTCCAACCTCTGTGTGGAGCTGGCCAGAAAAATGGGAATGAGGGGGAATGACACCGAAAAAGGATAAACTAAGGGTGTGGCTCAGGAGCCTTTCCCATACCTTCCTGATTCCTTAAAAAGCTGGAGAAAATCCATGGAAAGAAAGGAGTCGTTTTTCCCGCTGCTTGGGTGCTCCCACATTCCCGGGGTTTTCCTGGAGGTGTTGTCCATCCTGCAGCACCCAGGAACATCCCCCATGGCTGCTGCTGTTGCCTTTCCCTGTGCTGCCAGGATCCCAAGGGTTAATCCCGTTCCCGGAACGCCTCCGAGTGCTCCAGCCAGGAATCCTGGCGAGTTCACTCCGGCAAAATTACGGACAAATATTTATCTCCCTGGGAAAAAAAAGTTAATTGGAAAATGAGCTCAGAGCTGGCACTCCCTGCTCAGCCAAGGGGCTGCTGCTTCTACAGAGGAATCCAGGGAAGCCTTTTCAAGGATTCTTATCCCTGGATCAGCGTCACATTTATCCCACGACATTCCCTGATATTCCAGGAATCTTGGGGTTGTAAATATTGTCGAAGGATATTGGGAATGAGCGAGAAAACGTTAATTGGGTGCTCCAGAGGGAATTTTGGAGCTGGATTAGCTGGGAAATGCATCCCTGTGGAGGGATGAGCTGAAGTTCAGTGGTGGAGAGCAGCTTGGAGATGTTTGGGAACATCCCTGGGATGGGAACGAGGTGCTGGGGAGAAGGTTGGGCTCTCCTGAGCGAGGAAATTCCAGTTTGGGAGTTGTTTTCCTGTGGAATTCTGAGGGTCTCGGTGCTGCCTGCGCAGCAGAGGGAGCAGCAGGGGAAGGTGATTCCAGAAATGTGGGATTTTATCCCATAAATCGGGATAAAGAGGAGCCGAGGTGGCCATCCAAGGGTTTCACCTCAGCCGTGAACCGGCTGCTCCTTCCAGCTTTTATTGCTCACTCCAAACCCCAAATCCCTGAATTTCCCTGAATCCCTCATTCCTGACCTCAGGCTGAGGTGGTTCCTGCTCACTCCAGAGCTTTTCATTCCTTTTCTTCTGGGCCAGGATGGCCGGAAGGTCGGATTTTTTCCTGGCACTGAATTCCCATGGCCGTTCCAGCCTGACATTACAACCACATTCCTGGGATTTTTTACCCTCCTCTCCACCCCACACCTTTCCCGGGTGGATTAAACCCACCCAGGAGGGATGAAACCCCCGGCATCCGACGGCT
Source organism: Pseudopodoces humilis (assembly GCF_000331425.1). The sequence continues at coordinate 1,083,407 of NW_005087660.1, forward strand.
GCCGCTGCTATTCCCGGTGTTCCCGGGCCGTGGGGGAGGATCCTGATGGAAAGGCACAAGAGGAGCGGGAAGCCAGGATCACCATTCCCTTAAAGCACACTCAAAATCCCATTTTTCCCTTGGAAAACGGCTTTCCTGAGGGAGCGGCCCAGCAGGAACACTGGGCTGGATGCTGGAAGTTTTGCATCCTTTTAGATGGAAAAAGCTTGGATTTGGGATCAGTTTGTCCCTGCTCCATGGAAAGGTTGGTGTCAGTGGAGCAGATCCCAGCTGCTGGAAAAGAGAATCCCAGTTTTCCCAAACATTTGGCTTCTCGATCCCATCCCAGGCTGCTTTTCCCCCCCATCTTCGTGGCTGCTCCATTCCCGTCTCCTCCAGAGGCTGGAAAACAGGGATTTTCCCGCCGTTCCAGGGGATTTTCCTGCGTTAGTTTTCCTGGCAGCCTTTGGATTATGGGATTTGACTTTGGAGAGGTGAGGGAGGAAGGCCTTGATAAGGAGGGTTTGATATCAAAATAAATCCAGAATGGAATTTTAGCCTAAAATCAGGAAGGGTTCTCCAAGGAGGAATTGGCACCTTGGCACGAGGGGGAGCTTGGAAACGGAGTTTTCCTTCCTTCCTCCTCCTCCTCCTCCTCATCTTTCCCTGCCTATCCCAATCTCCCACATGGAGAGGGTTTGGATGGGGAAGGATTTGGGATGGAGAAGGGATTGGTGGAGAAGGATTTGGGATGGAGAAGGGATTGGTGGAGAAGGATTTGGGATGGAGAAGGGATTGGTGGAGAAGGATTTGGGA
>NW_005087660.1:1105439-1116831 GCF_000331425.1 Pseudopodoces humilis
GGCTCCTGGCCAGCACGGCGGGGGGGCTGTGTCACCCCCCGTTCCCAGCGAGGGGTGCCCAGCTCCTCCTGCCCCCCACCCCGCTGCGGGAACGGGGGAAGCGTCTCCCCAAAGCCCGGGGAGGGCTGGACACCCCAGCGGGGCTGGATAAGGCCACGGATGTCGGGCAGGGCGGGTACCCGGGGGTCCCCTGGTCCGTGTGGGGGGCACGGGACCCCCGGGCTGGGTGGTGGGTGCCCGCCTAGGCCCTGCCCTCGGGGGAGGGGTTGTATTCCGTCTCTCCGGCCGACACCTGGGAGATGCGCCGCGTGGAGCGCCACAGCCGCCGGTGGAACTGGCCTGGCCGCACCTGGGGATGGGGGGTGAGCGCCGTTCCCATCCCCAAATCCTTTATCCATCCCCTTCCTCATCCCCTTCTCCATCCCCATCCCGTTCCAAGATCCTCAACCCCTTCTCCAACCCCTTCTCCATCCCCATCCCAAGGTCCTCATCCCCTTCTCCCTCTCTAATTTCCAGTTCCTCATCCCCTTCTCCATCCCCATCCCATTCCAAGATCCTCATCCCCATCTCCATCCCTATTTTCTCTCAGTTTCTCATCCCACTCTTCCCCCTCATCCCTTCCCAGATATTCATCTGCTTCTCCATCCCATCCTCTTTCCCCATTTCCATCCTCATCTTCTTCCAGATCCTCATCCTTTTCTCCATCCCCGTCCTCTTCACCGTCCCCATTCCCTTCCAGATTCTCATCCTCTTCTCCATCCCAATCCCCTTCCCAAATCCCTTTATCCATCCCCATCTTCGTCCCCTTCTCGGTCACCATCTCCTTCCAGACCCTCATCTCCACCCCATCCCTATCCCACATTCCCTGCCCACCCCAGCTCTGGAGAGGACACACCAATGTCCCCACCCTGGGAACACCCAGGGGACACCGAGCCACGTCCTGGCGTCCCGGGGGTCCCGCTCACCTCCGCGGGCTGCCCAGCTCCCACCACGATGAGCTTCCCGTCCTCCAGCCCCACCAGGATGTGGCTCCTCTCCTTGGTGACGGACACGCTGCGCACGGGCACGCGCATGGGCACCGGGGGCACGGCCGCCCTGAGGCTGGGGACACGAGCCATGGTGTGGGACATCATGGTGTGGGACATCACAGTGCGGGACACCACCACAGGGACACCATAGTGTGGGACACCACAGTGTGGGACACCAAGGCAGGGACACGAGTCATGGTGTGGGACATCACAGTGTGGGACACCAAGGCAGGGACACCATAGTGTGGGACACCACAGTGTGGGACACCACGGTGTGGGACACCACAGTGTGGGACACCACGGTGTGGGACACCACGGTGTGGGACATCACCGCAGGGACACACACCATGGTGTGGGACACCACGGCAGGGACACCATCACAGGGACACCACGGTGTGGGATACCAAGGCAGGGACACCATGGGATGAGACACTACGGTGTGGGACATCACAATGTGGGACATCATGGTGTGGGACACCTTGGTGTGGGACACCACAGTATGGGATACCATGGGAGGGAGACCATAGTGTGGGACACCATGGTGTGGGACACCACGGTGTGGGACACCACGGCAGGGACACGAGCCATGGTGTGGGACATCACGGTGTGGGACACCAAGGCAGGGACACCATAGTGTGGGACACCATAGTGTGGGACACCACGGTGTGGGACACCACGGTGTGGGACACCACGGTGTGGGACATCACCGCAGGGACACACACCATGGTATGGGATACCAAGGCAGGGACACCATCACAGGGACACCACGGTGTGGGATACCAAGGCAGGGACACCACCACAGGGACGAGACACTACGGTGTGGGACATCACAATGCGGGACATCATGGTGTGGGACACCTTGGTGTGGGACACCACAGTATGGGACACCATGGGAGGGACACCATAGTGTGGGACATCAAGATGTGGGACATCATGGGAGGGACACCACCGCAGGGACACCACGGTGTGGGACACCTTGGTATGGAACACCACGGTGCGGGACACCAAGGCAGGGACACCATGGCAGGGACACCACAGCATGGGACACCCTGGGGGCGTGGCGGGGACAGGACAGGGCCCAGCCATCCCTCACCTCTGGAGCTCACGGATCTCCAGCCCGCACTCCGAGGTCCCCAGCACCACGAAGTCCTCGGTCAGGCACATGGCTGTCACCTCCCGGTCCAGCGGGACGGAGGACAGGAGCTTCCCGTTCACCGAGTACAGGTGCAGCGCAAACCTGTCCTGCAAGGAGCACGGGGGGAGCGTGGTGGCGGTGCCACCCGGGAGGGGACAACGGGGACACCTGGACGTACCTTGCAGCAGGAGGGCTGCCCCACGGTGGTTTGGGCCACCACCTGCCCCTCGGGCCCCACGGCCAGGTGGGACAGGAGGGCGGGGGGACAACTCTCGCCGGGCGGCCGCAGGGAGCGGATGAAGAGACCCCGGCGCACGGTGTGGGTGATGATGGTGCCGTCCTGGGGGAGGAAGGGGACACAGGGTGACGGTGGTGGTGGCACTGCCCATCCCACGCCCACCCCACGGCCCCAGCAGCTCACCTTGGAGCCGGACACGGCCATGTCCAGCTCGGTGCTGATGGCCACGCACGTCACCTCGGCGTCGTGGCCGTACAGCACCTGAACGGGTTTGGGAGCCAAGCCGCTGGAAAAGCCACCCTGGCGTTGGGGACACGGGGACATCAGTGACCTGCTGGCAGTGCCACCACCACAAGCTCCCCCTGCTTCTCGAGCCCTTACCTGCTGTAGGACCTGCCACACCATGCAGGTGGTGTCCCGCGAGCCAGAAATGAGGTAGATGCCACAGAGGTCGAGCGACAGGCAGGTGACAACATCTGTGACAGCCAGAGGGACACCATGAGGTGGCGGTCCCCCAGCACGCCGGGCCCGCTGACTCCATGGGACGGCATCACGATGCGCTTTCGGATGTGGGATTGCTGCCAATCCCACTCCAAGGTGGATTTTGGGGTGTTTATGCTGCTGCTCCTCACCCCACTCCAGCTCTGAGGTTGGAACCTGGACCGTCCCCAGGAGATGGGGACACTGGGAGATGTCCCTCACGGTGCCACCCGCCTCCCACCATGGCCCTACAACCCCGTCAGGGCATCATCACATCATCATCATCATCATCACCACCACCACTACGGGAGGAGGATGTACCTATGTGCCGGGTGATGTGCCCCACCACCTTGCCCTTGGCCAGCGAGGTGACACGGAGGCTGTTGTCCCAGTGTCCCCCGCTGAAGAGCAGCTTCCCGTCGGGGGACACGGCCAGCGTGCGGGAGCTCAGGTCGGCCCCGGGGGCGAAGGGGCCCTGCAGGAAGCGCTGGGTCCTGTCAGGAGGGATGTGGGATGGTGGTGACGGATCGGTGGCACCTCCAGGGACCGTCCCTGTGCCCTGGTGACTCACTTGGCGTTGGTGACAGTGGGGTCTTTGGTGAAGCTGAAGTAGTTGGAGATGTTCTTGTCGTAGGGCAGCCAGCTGTGGGTCCCCAGCAAGCCGTTGGCACTCACAGTGACCTGGGCAGAGGGGAAAGGGAGGTGACACCGCTCTCACTGCTGGGATCATCCCTGGTTTGGTCCTGGATCCCCTTTGACCAGCAAAATGGCCCTGTGCCTCAGTTTCCCCACACTCACCAGGATGTCGGGGGATCCCTGAGTGATGAAGGAATGGGCCTGGTTCTTGGGGACCACGGCCTGCACCAGGGCCACCCCATCGCTGATGCCCTGTGGGGACACAGCAGCTGCTGGGCAGCCTCCTGCCCACCCCACCCCACCCCACCCATCCTGCCCAGGGACCCCCGGGGTGTCCTCACCTCCACGAAGAAGGACTTGAGCTGGTCCAGGTTCTCGAAGACGTTGGGGGAGCGGGTGTCGAGGTGGGCCAGCCGGCGTGCTGCGCTCTCTGCCGACAGCCGGGCGGGGTGGGGCTCCTGGCGGGGCGGGGCAGCCATCAGAAGGGAGAGACCCCCCCAAAAAGGGGCTGTTTTTTGGGGGGTGGGGGTCTGAGCTACCTTGAGCAGCTGGCAGGGCGTCTGCCCGAAGTTGCTGATGATGCCCTCCAGAGCCTTGCGTTGCGTCTCGTCGGTGATGGCGTCCAGGTCCACGGCCCCTGCGGATGGTCACGGTCACGGGAGGGGACACAGCCCTGGTGGGTGTCCCCGTCCCTCGGCCCCACAGCTCACCCTCGTAGGTGCAGTAGTAGAAGACGTTGAGGGCCTCCACGGCGGCCGGGCCACGCTGCTTGTACCCAAAAATGAGGTCGATCCACTCGTGGAGGTGGGCGGAGACATATTCCGACTCCTGTCCAAGGATGGGCCGTCAGGGTGGGCTGGGAACGGCCCCGGAACGCCCCCAGGGCTGAACGGGCTCCCCGTCTCACCAGGGCTTTGCGGTGCTGCTGGATGAAGTCCTCGCGGGAGCGCGCCCAGCGCGGCAGCACCACGTCCCCGACCTTCTCATTGGAGAGCTGGAGGCAGCCCAGGTCAAAGCCTGTGGGCGGGACGAGGACGATGAGGGACACAGACCCCGCTGTGCTCCCCCGGTGGTGACCACGGTGTCCCTCACCATTCTGGTTCTCCAGGAACTCCGGGAAGTAGAAGAACTCCGGGATGAGCTCCTTGACATCCACCGGGTTCTCCATGCGGGCTTGCCAGGCCGCCGGCACCGAGTGGAACTGCCGGTCCGAGCAGTCAAACCTGGGACGCAGGACAGCACAGGACACCTGGCTGGAGCCTGGTTGTCCCCACGCTGTCCCCTCTGCAGGATCCACCTGCCGGGTGCCCACCTGCCGCTCTGCAGCTGGATGTGGAGGGTGGTGAAGGGCTCGGTGCGGATCAGGTAATGCATGACGCCGGCGGCGTTGGAGTAGTGAGTGCCGTAGTGGAACTTGTCCACTGTGCCCGTGGGGTCCTCAAAGCTCTCGTACCTGCAGGACGGGTGGGATGGGGTCCACCAGGAGCCAGCCAGGTGCTCCCCGCACCCCCCACCCTTGGTTTGTGGGGTACTCACTTCTCCTTGACGTCGCGGGCGTGCCGCTCGTTGGCCACCCCGATGGGCTTGGACAGGTCCCGGAACACGGCTGGGTTGGTGAGGTCCAGGGTCTCCGAGACGTAATCCCGCAGGATCCAGGGGAACTGGGTGGGGGCGGGAGGTGGGTGAGGTGGGAGGGGACGGGGTCACTGTGGGTGAGGTGGGAGGGGACGGGGTCACTGTGGGGACAGTGGGGGGCGCAGGGGCTCACCACGGGGTACTGGGACAGGTCGTTGTAGGTGCGCCCCGCGATGGTGTTCAGCTGCATGAGGTACTCGAAGTTGGAGATCTCCCGCAGGACCCATTTCTGGGGAGAAGGGAGAGGGAGGAGATAGGCCTGGGGGGACGAGACAGGGCAGACACCCCCCACCCCATGGCAGCGCCCGTCCCTGGGCCATCCCCGCTTCCAAAGCTGTCCCCAGTCCTGCGGCCACCACTGGTCCCACAGTTGTCCCCAGAACTGTGGCCATGTCCTCCCCATGGCCATCCCTGGTTCTACAGTCACCTCTGATCCAATGGCCACCCCCATCCCAAAGCCATCCCCTGTTCCATGGCCATCCCTGCCCTCAGACCATCCCATGTCCCACGGTTGTCCTCTGTCCCATGACCGTCCTCACCCCATGGCCATCCCTGGTCCTATGGCCATTCCCAACAGTCATCCCTGATCCCCATCCATATCCATGTCCATATCCATGTCCATGTCCATGGCCACTCCCAGATCCACAGCCATCCCTGTTTTCCTGTCCATCTCCATCCCTGGTCCCATGGCCATTCCCAACGGCCATCCCTGATCCCCTGTCCATGTCCATGTCCATGTCCATATCCATGTCTCCATCCATCCCTGGTCCTATGGCCATTCCCAATGGCCATCCCTGATCCCCTGTCCATGTCCATGTCCATGTCCATATCCATGTCATGTCCTGGTCCTATGGCCATTCCCAACAGTCATCCCTGATCCCCATCCATACCCATGTCCATGTCCATATCCATATCCACATCCATGTCCATGTCCATCCCTGGTCCCATGGCCACTCCCAACAGCCATCCCTGATCCCCTGTCCATATCCATATCCATGTCCATATCCATATCCATGTCCATGTCCATCCCTGGTCCCATGGCCACTCCCAGATCCACAGCCATCCCTGTTTCCCTGTCCATGTCCATCCATGGTCCCATGTCCATCCCCACCCCACGCTGTCACCTTCCTCTTTTCCATCTGGGAAGGGGACACACGGAGCGGGGGTGGCCGTGGTGGGGCCGGTACCTGTGTGAGCCCCGAGGCTTTGAGCAGCTCCTGGGGGGACCGGCTGCCGAAATAGGTCTGGCTGGGGGGCCGTAGGCCAAGGATGCAGGAATACACCTTGTTCCTCACCTGGTGGGACAGAAGGACGTGGAACTGCCGGAGCTCGGGCAGAGCTGTGGCCTTGGGAGGGATCTGGGAGGGGGTGAGGGTGTCCCCACCTTCTTTCTGAAGTTGAGGAAGTAGTTGGCCTGGTCGATGAAGAAGAGCTCGAGGGCGGAGCGGCGCAGGTTGTAGCGGCGCAGGTGGACCTCGCGCAGGTGGGACAAGGGGCGCTTGAAGTCGTAGCCGATCCCTGCCGAGGGTGGGGGGACGCAGAGCCCCCCAGGTGTCACCATCCCGCCGTTCCCGAGGCGGGGATGGGGCTGGGGTTCCTCACACCCCTCAAGCAGCGCCCGCCGTTACCTCCCTCCGTCTCCTCCTTCTCGCCGCTGCCGTCGTAGAAATAAACGTGCTGGGTTGTCACCTCCAGGCGCCCAGGGACCACGGCCACCGTGGTGATGAGCTCGCAGTCCTCCGACACCACCAGCTTCTCCCGCTGGTTCTGCTCCTTGGGCTCAGCCCTGGGGGGCACAGTGGGGTGAGGACACTCCACTGACACCCCCAGCCCACGTGAGCCGGTGCCGTGGTAGCGGTGGGGTCACTCACTGGTTGTCCAGGACAGGGAGGTCCTCCTCGGCCAGCTGGTCATCCTCCAGCTCGCTCACCTTGGCCTCCTTGGCCATAGCGAGCGGGAGGGACTCGGTGGGGTTCTGGAGGTGGTCAGCTCCTGAAATGAGGAGGTGGTCAGCAGCACCCACCACCCCCCCGAGCTGGGGGCAACTCCTGGGAAGGGGCCCCACATTCAGCACTGTCCACGACGTCTCCCAGCCCAAGCCCACCGGTGACATCCCCTGCCTGCGGCACAGGGGGACCCCCAGGTGCCCCAGTGCCACCACCTCACCCAGATTGTCCCGTAGGGCGCTGGCCTCCAAGTGCTGGTCGAAATTGAGGTTGGGCACCAGCTTCAGCCTCATCCGTGAGTAGGTCTCGGCACTTGACAGCTTCCAGCGAACCTCTGGTGGGTTCCTGGGGGACAGCTGGGGGTGAGGCCCCCTGGGGACCCCCGGCTCTGCCACCCATCCCTTGACACAAGGTGGGGACTCACCGGTCGGCCCAGGCGGAGCGGGGCGAGGTGAGCAGGCGGCACAGGGACCGCCACTGCTTGAGCACGGTGCTGTGGTGGTTGTTGGCCTGCTTGAGGACGTTGGCGTGACGGGCGTTCTCCGCCTTGCAGCGCTTCGCTGCCGGCTCCAGCACCAGCTCCTGACAAAGAGGCACCAGAGTGAAGGGACAACAGGGCTGGGGCTTGGGGACATCCATAGGGTGACGTCCTCAGGGTAAGGAGAACATCCCCAGGATGATGTGGTTGGGATGAGGAGCTCATCCTAGGGATGACATCCTGGTGGTGTCCCCACGGTGATGTGGTTGGGATGAGGAGCGCATCCCTGGGATGACATCCCCAGGATGATGTGGTTGGGATGAGGAGCTCATCCTTGGGATGAAATTCCCAGGACGATGTGGTTGGGATGAGGAGCACATCCCAGGGATGGTACCCCCAGGATGAGGAGCACACCCCAGGGATAATGTGCCTAGAATGAGGAGCGCATCCCCTGGACAATGTCCCCAGGAGGAGGAGGAACACCTCCTGAAGGCAATGTCCCCAAGAGGAGGAGCAGCTCCTGAAGGCAATGTCCCCAAGAGGAGGAGCACCTACTGAAGGCAATGTCCCCAGGAGGAGGAGGAGCACCTCCTGAAGGCAATGTCCCCAGGAGGAGGAGGAACACCGCCTGAAGGCAATGTCCCCAGGATGGCATCCCTGGGGTGAAGAGCACAACCCCAGGATTAATATCCCAGGGAGAGGAGCACATTCCCTGAAAGGAGCATATTCCCTGCATGACATCCTTGGGGTGAGGAGAACCCAGAGTGACAACCCAGGGGTGAGGAACATGTTCCCAAGATAAGGAGCACATCCCTGGATGACATCCTGGGGGTGAGGAGCGTGTCTCCAGAGGAGCACATCCCTTTGATGAGATCCCTGGGGTGAGGAACATGCTCCCAGGATAAAGAATTTATCCCCTGGATGACATCCTGGGAGTGAGGAACACATCCCCAGAATGAGGAGCACCCAGAGTGACACCCCACGGTGTCCCCAGGAGGAAGAGCAGGCCCCAGGGTGACATTCCAGGGACAAGGAGCAGGCAGTACCTGGAACAACTTGCGGCTGGCCGCCTTCTCCTGCTCCCGGCGCTGGGAGCTGCTCATCATGGCATCGTAACAGGCGTTCCAGAAATTGGACATCAGGTCGTGGCTCCTGGCAAATGTGTCCATCTCAAACTGGGCCATGGTGGGCTGCACCTGGATGAGCGGAGAGGCATTTCCAGGCACCCACCACCCGTCATCCCAGCGACCCCACCACGACGACCCCACCCCACGGCACCCACGTGCTTCTCGATGAAGCCCCTCCACTCCGGGGTGCTGCAGAAGAGCTGGAAATCCTCGTAGAAGGTGGGGCTGCCGTTGGTGGGGGGCAGCGAGGGCAGGAATTGCTGCAGCTGCAGGGTCTCGTAGCACTGATCCATGAGCGTGCGGATGATGGGCACCAACCAGGAGAAGGCCTCCGACCTGGAATCCAGGGAGCGCCGCAGGGGCGTCTCCAGCTTCCCCAGCAGGTAACAGGCCTCGTCCCTCCGCGGGGCCGACGTGGTCTGCAGGAGGCTGTGCAGCTTGACGTAGGCCAGCGAGTGCAGCTGGGGGGACACGGAGGTCAGGCGGGGCCGGCGCGGGGCCGGCGCGGTGCCCGGGGAGGGGTGACCCACCTGGGGGTCCTGCAGCAGGATGTACCCGAGGAGCACCCGCAGGCCCGTCTGCGCCATCTCCCTCAGGTCGGAGGTGCCGTTGGACAGGTGGTGCCACACGCCCAGCTTGTCCAGCAGGCTGCTGACACCCTCGTAGATCTGGGGGGACACCGTGAGCCCCCCGGCCGGGCAGGAATCCCACCCCTGCCGAGCCACCGGCTCCGGCACCATCACCCGGCCCTCCTCGGATTGGGGTTTGGGTTTAGGGTTAGGGTACAACTCAACTTGTGACAAACCAGTCTGGGTTTGGGGCTCAGGAATTATGGTCTGGGGTCAGGATTAGGGCTGGGGTATAGGATTGGAGTTAGGGTTGAGCTTTAGGACAAAGGTACAGCAGTAAGGTTTAGGATTAGGATGTAGGAAATACAGCGAGATTACAGGCTGTGAGTTAAGGTTAGGGTTTAGGTTTACAGAAAGAGTCAGGGTTAAGATTAGGATTAAGGGTTGGGCTTTACGAAAAAAATGTGGAGTTAAGGTTTAGGATCATGATTTAGGAGGTACAGTTAAAATTAGAGTTAATCTTAGGGTTTAGGTTCAGGGTTTAGAGTACAAAGGGTTGCATTTATGGTAAAGGTTTAATATTAAACTTTAGGATTAAGGGTTAGGATTAAATTTTAAGGATTAGGATCGGGGTTCGATTTAAGATTACAAATAAGGCAGAGGTTACTTCCTAAAATTAGGAATTTGATTTCAATTCAGGAATAAGTCTGAACTTATATTCAAACTCTCCAGGTGGGGCTGTGTTTAGGGCCAGGGTTGACATTAGGGATTAGCAGAGCTGGGGTTTGGGATCAGGAATCCCTGCTCATTCCCATCCACCTTCTCGCTCCACAGGGCCTGGTTGTTGTGTCCCTCGGAGAAGAGGAAATCCTGGAGCAGCCGCAGCAGCTTGAGGGCGTTGTGGGTGAGCCCAGGCAGCGCGGCCGTGCCCGACTCCTTCAGGTCGGTCAGCGCCGACTCCAGCATCATCTCCAGCAGGCTGCGGGACAGCAGCGGCTCCGGAGGGTGCCCTTCCCTCGGGATCCACCCCCGGGATGCGGGCGGGCCTCACCTGCGCTTGATCTCGTCCGGAGGCCGCACCAGCTCGCAGGCCGTGCCCAGCTTGGTGAGCACGGAGAAGACCTGGCCGCGCTCCCTCCAGGCTGCGTCATCCCAGCCCTCCACCCCGCGCCACGTCACCGAGAAGATGATGTTGGTCAGGAGGTTGCACAGCTCCTCCTCGGGGGTTTGCTGACGGTGGAGAGGAGGGTGAGAGGTGCCCGCGGTGCCCCAGGATGGTGGGATGAGGGTTTGGGGCTCACCTGGGGGTTGCTGGTGTTGGAGATGTTGTCGCTGGGCAGCACGTCCTGGTAGCTGCTCTCATCCAGGACGTTGGACAGGCTGGAGCTCTTGCGCGCTCGCATTCCCGGGAAGGGCTTGAAGCTCTCCAGGGGCGAGGGGGTGCCGGGGCCGCTGGCCGGGGTCTGGGTGCCGCTCTCGGCCGTGGCCATGGAGCTGGTGCTGGCCAGGTCCAGCCCCAGGTCAAAGGGCGAGGTGGAGAAGGGGGACAGTGGGTGGTAGACGCCGTCGAAGGGGGGGCCGTCCCCGGGGTTGGATGACGAGCGGCTGGCTCGGTCCGAGGAGTCAAAGGACTTGAAGTTGTAGGAGTGGAAGGACTTGGTGCGACCGCTCGGGGAGATGGAGTGGTCGGAGAAGCCCTCGGAGAGCTCCTGGTCCGAGGCCTCGTATCCCAGCGGGAGGAAGACATCGAGCTCCTGGAGCTCGGCGGGTGGTGGGCTCATCCTGTCCTTGCCCGAGGGCTCGGACAGGCGCAGCAGCTCCGGGCAGCCGGTGGTGCTCAGGCTGTGCTGGTGGCACTCGTAGGACTCCTTCACGTAGAGCTTGGTGAGTGTGTCCTGCCAGCCGGCCAACCTGGCCAGCTGCTTCACCATGTCCTGCTGCGCGTAGATCAGGTGGAAGAGCTGCAGAAGGAAAAGAAGGAAAAGGAGGAGGAGGAGGAAAAGGAGGAGGAGGAGGAGGAGGAGAAGGAGGAGAAGGAGGAGAAGGAGGAGAAGAAGGAGGAGGGAGAGGCGGAGGAGAAGGAGGAGAAGGAGGAGAAGGAGGAGAAGGAGGAGAAGGAG
>NW_005087660.1:1116993-1129827 GCF_000331425.1 Pseudopodoces humilis
AGAAGGAGAAGGAGAAGGAGAAGGAGAAGGAGAAGGAGAAGGAGAAGGAGAAGGAGAAGGAGAAGGAGAAGGAGAAGGAGAAGGAGAAGGAGAAGGAGAAGGAGAAGGAGAAGGAGAAGGAGAAGGAGAAGGAGAAGGAGAAGGAGAAGGAGAAGGAGAAGGAGAAGGAGAAGGAGAAGGAGAAGGAGAAGGAGAGACATTGGATGCTGCCACCCCAGCTCTCCATGGATGGACCCATCCCAGGAACAGGAGCACCCCAGGTCCTCCAAAACCATCATGGAGCTGTTGGAGCTGGCAGATCCATGTCACCACCAACCCCATGGCCACCACTTTTGGGTTTCCAAGGAGCTCAGGTGACACCTCTGTCACCTCCCGCTGTGCGCCAGCCCCGCTCACCTTGCGGCAGATGTCGAGCCGGATGCTCAGCTCAGCCTGGTGGGACAGGTACACCACGGCCACCAGGTCCTTGTAGTTGGGAGGGTCTGTGGACAAGGAGAGTCAGCACAGTGCGGGGACACTTTTTGCTGTCCCCAGAAGCCACCCAAGACCCCGCTGAGCCTGGTGGGAAGTGCTGATCCCATGGCACACGGCTGGGATGGTGGCCTGGTTTCACTGGCACACGGTACCTGCCCCCAGGACCTGCTCCGAGAGGCAGCGGAAGAGCAGCATGGAGCCGGGAATGTCGCTGAGGCAGGAGATGAGCCCGTGGTACCCGATGTCCTTCAGCTTCAGGCGGCTCTTGCTGCGCTCGGGGACCTTCTCGTACTTCAGCATCTTGTAGAGGATCTGGTGGGACAGCGAGAGGAGGCTGTGACATCCCTGCTGGGGACAGCAGGAGGTGGGCACTGGGGCCCGCCCTACCTTGAAGACCCTTTCCCGCACTTCATCCGAGAACTTCTTCTGCACCAGCAGGGAGAAGAGCAGCTCCACGTGGCCCGGCTCGAAGAGGAAAGCGAAGAGCTGCTCCTGGGCTGGGGAACCCTTCAGCAGGCTGTGGATCACCTCCAGCGCCCCACAGACCTGCAGGACACCGGGATGGTTGTCCATGGCCCTCCCGGTGTCCCACCAGGACCGCAATGGCTTCTCCCCAGCTCGTGTTTCACAGAGGGGTTTGGGGACCGCAGTGTGGCCGGTGACACACCTGCTGCTCGTCCTGTGCCCCAGCCAGGTAGTTCAGCAAGCTCTGCATCTCCTCCCCGGAGAAGCTCCTGCAGAAGAAGTCCTTCACCAGGCTGAAAAGGGACGTCTGCACTGTCCTGATGTCGTCGGTGGCCGTGGTCTTCTCCCTGGAGGTGCTGGTGGACACACACGCATGGGGATGTGACCCTCATCAGCCACAACCCATCACCAGCATCGTCCCAAATCCCAACACAAAGCCTGAGGAGCTCCAGGGATCTCCTGCCCCTGGGACAGGTCCAGTCCACACATTTGGGTCTTCTTGTTGCAGAAGCCACCACACTCTTGGTGGCTGCTGGGGGTGGATTTTGGAGGCGGGCACAGGCTCGGGGATGGGACATGGAGGCTCCTGCACCCACCACAATGCTCCCACTCCAGAAGGAGGGGTATTATCCCACAGAAATGGTGCTCAGCCAAACCACCGCTCCCAGGGGTGAAGCCCACCCCCAATCCCAGCCTGTCAGCATTCCAGGATTCCAGCCCCACGTGGCCGCTCACCTGTAGTAGGTCCGGATGGAGTCCAGGATGAACTGCACCCCGTACTTCCTGCGGACGCGCTGCTTGTGGTCCTTGACCACGCTGGCCAGGTACTGGATGTGACCTGCAGGGAGAAGGTGTCGGGATCCCACGGAGGCTGGGTGGGAGGGACATTCCCAGGCGTTTCCAGCTCCCACCTAAGCGCACGGCGAAGTCGCTGTTGCTCCAGATGCGGAAGTCGAAGAGGAGGTGCTGGAACAGGAGGTGCAGCAGGAGCCCGCTGCCCTCGGAAGCCACCTGCTCCATGAGGATCTGCGAGGCCACCAAGGTGCTCATGTCCAGCAGCGTGCCAGGGACCTGCCATGGGTGACAAGGGACACTTCCAGCCCTTTGGGAATGGCAAGGAGCGCTGGGGTGGGGTTTTGGGAGCCTCCCACACCTTGTGCAGCAGCGCTCCGATGATGGCCGGCCCGTGGCACTGCACCAGGCTCTCCTGGTTCACAGCGTGGTTCCTCAGGAAGTTCTTCACCAGCAGCAGGAAGGCGGCCACGCTGTTCCTCTCCAGCCTGCTCTCTGCGGGGCACCAGGAACTGTGGGCCCACCCAAACCCCCTCCTGGAGATCCCACGCGGTTGTCTCTCCAAACTTTTCACCCTGCTCCCCTGTTTTCTCCAGATTTAAGGAGATGGGAGCCTCTGCTGCTCTGAGCTTGGGAACGAGCAGCTGGATACTGGGAGCAAGCAGGTGCCACCCATGCCAAAGGTTCCTGGAGCCACCCTCACCTTCCCAGAACTGCTTGTTTGTGATGACTGGGTCATAACAGCATCCCAAGTGGTTCCTCCATTACCCCATAACTCCAGGAGCCTCAGGCAAAGACCCGTCGTCCTGCCCACGGCGGACACCTGCCAGGTCCAGGAACCCCTCCGTGGCTCCTCCAGCCACGCCAGCAGGACAGCTCCTGCTTCACATCCCCTGAACTCCTCACCTGAGGACTTTCCCAGAGGGATGAGCATGCCCTGGGCGCTCCTGGAGGACGTCAGCTCCGGCCCCACCAGGTCGTTGGTCTCCTGCTCATCCTCGGGCTCCTCCGTCTTGGACACCACTTGCTCGAGCAGGGGCAGGAGCACCCCCATCCCACCCACGCAGTTGACCACGTCCTGGGGGAGGGAGGGGAGGGGCTTCGCTGGGTGGTGACAGCAGCGTGGAGGGGGAGGTCCCCAAAAGTCACCTGTTCCCCTGCACCACCCACGGCGCCCACCCTGGACGCTGTGGGACAGATGGGTCATGGTGGAGCCAACACCACGGGCAGGGTCCCTGCAGGCTCCAGGGGACCTGTGGGGGTCCTGCCCCAGGACTGTGCCCCTCACAGGAGGTGCCCCTCTGGTCACCCTGTGCCCAGCCTACCTTGATGTCCCAGTTGACCACCTTGTGTCCGGTCAGCCTCCCGTCCAAGCCGTGGCTGGGAGAGAGGTCCAAGCAGATGTTGTTCCTGCAGGCCTGGAAGAGAACACCAGGGGAGCATCCTCATGCTCCTGGACATGTCCCCGGTGGCACAGGGTCCATCTGTCCCTGTCCCCAGGGGGGTGGCTCTCCTCACCTGGGGGGTGTAGTACAGCAAGAGTTTACTGCTGAGCTCCACCAAGTCACCTTCCAGTGTGAACGGGGATGTCACATTTGGTCCTGGACGAGAGGATTGGGGTGCGCTGGGACATGCTGGAGGAGACCCCCGTCACCACCAGCACCCTGGGGACATCCTCCATGTCCCACCCCGCCGTACCTGCACAGAAGAGAGCCTTGACCTGGGTTTGCTGCAGGGCCTCGCAGAAGATGGCCACGGAGCCCAGGTGACCTTCCAGCGAGGTGGGGCTGCCCCACTCCGTGTCCTGGCTTCCGGCTGCCGTGGTGGCCACCACCCCCTCCGTGGGCAGCTGGGTGGGGGTCCAAGAGTGGGGCCCGAGGGTGGCGGGGACAGACTGGGAGCGTCCCAGCACGGGGTGCTGGGGGAAGACCAGCTCCGGCCCGTGGGATGCCGGCGGGTGCCCGGCAGCGGTGGCGGCCGTCGTGGTGGTCCGGTGGCCCGCGGAGCCGATGCAGCAGGAGGTGAAGGACTGGGAGGGAGAAGGGACCACGCTCAGCCCCCAGTGAGGCCACGCAGAAGGGTCTGGGTGGGAGCTGGGAGGATCCCCCACCTCGTGCAGGGACGGGAAGCGGAGCTGCGCCGTTTTCCGCAGGTGTCCGTCGGCGTAGATGCTGACGACGTTCTGGCCGAAGGGCCGGCGGCCGGCAATGTGGACGATGTCAACGCAGTGCTGGGGGGACAGAGAGGGACATCAGGACATTGTGGTGTCCCCAACGGGGACGGGGACGGGGATGATCCTCACCCAAGCCGAGTCGTTGAAGGCGAACTCCGGCAGTGCCACCGTCATGTAATCCTTCTTGGTGCACACGGCCACCACCAGCACGCCGCCCGCGGTGAAGAACGCCTCAAAGCCCGTCCCGCCCGCCGTGAAGAAGCTGGTGGAGAAAACCATGGAGAAGACCACGGTGAAGATGGTGGTGCTGCCCCTCCCCACCCTCACCTCACCCTCTGCAGCGAGCGTCACCTGTAGAGCTGCCTCCTCTTGAGCCTCGCTGGCGGCTCCGGCTCCTCCTCGCTCAGGCACAGCCAGGCGTGGAAGGCGAAGGCACCGCCAGGCCACTTCTGGATGGTGGGCACCATGATGCCGGCCATGCCGGGGCTCAGGTCGAAGCTCTGCAGGGCCCGGGGAGGCCCCTCGCCCCTGGCCATGCCGGACAACGCCCGGATGACCGGAGCCACGTAGGGATGCGGCCCCCGGCCCCGCTCGCGCCGCAGCAGCCGCAGGAGCTGCCGCAGCTCCCCGGGCCGGATGGAGAGGCTGCCCAAGGAGCGCAGCAGCTCCAGCAGGTTTTGGGAGCAGGCACCGGGAAGCGCCGGCTCGGTGGCCAGGGCACCCAGCAGGGAGCCCACCATGCCCGCCTTGACGCAGGTGAGGCGGCTGGGCAGGGAGGCCTCGCAGAGCCGCCGCAGCCACGCCGACAGGAACACCTGGAGATCCCGGCATTCCAGCGCCGGCAGCCAGGCCAGCAGGATCAGCAGGGGCTGCTCGTTGCGGATGGGACGCACCGGGAAGGAGCTGTGGTCACCCTCCACTGCCTGCAGGGACACAGGAGGGTGTCGGTGCAGCTCCAGTGCTTGGAGCTGGATGGATCCATCCCGGCAGAGACCCCCTGTAGACCCTTGTGCATCCGGAATCCTGGAGACTCCCATGCATCCAGAATTTGGAGACTCCAGACATCAGGGGTCTCAGAGACCCTCATGGATTAAAGATCTTGGGGACCCTGGTGCATCAAGGGTGTCAGAGACCCTTGTGCATCAAACACGTTGGAGGTCCTGTGCATGAAGAATTCCGGAGGCTCCATGCACCAAGAATCTCGGGTACCTCCATGCATCAAGGATCTTGGAGATCCTCATGGATTAAAGATCTTGGAGACTCCCATGCATTGACAGTTTTGGTGCATCCGGAATTTTGGGGACCCCAAGGATCTTGGAGACCTCCACGTATTGTCAAGGATCTTGGAGGCCCTCATGCACCAAGCATCCCGAAGATTCTTGCGCATCCAGAATCTTGGAGCGTTAAGAATCTCTGTGAATAAAGTGTCTTGGAGGCCTCCACAACTCCAGGATCTCGGAGACCCTCATGCATGAAGCACCTTGGAGACCCTCCTGTGTCCAGCAGCACCAGAGTGAGCAGTTCCACATCCAAAAGGCCTCAAAACTCCCAAACCCAAGCACAACTCCAGGGGAAAGATGGCCCCAGGACCCCTCTGGAGGAAGCTGCTGAGAAACCAGCAGAGTGGAGAGGATGGGGGGGCTGAGATCCACAGGAACCCCCAGTGCCCAGAGCCTTGCCCGGAGTCAGGAAGAGCGGGAACGCTCACCATGTTGAGGAGCTCCTGGAGCAGATGCTGGGTGGGCTGGCCCTGGCTCCTCAGCACCTCGTAGAGGTGGGTGTAGCCGATGCGTTCCTTGAACACCTCCTGGAAGCACAGTGGAATTCCAGCTGGGCCCCACCTCGGGCTGAGCCACCTCAACCCGGATGAAAACACCCAAATTCCTCTGGTTTTGGGGTGTCCTCTTCAGGGGAGGTCCCCTGCCCACCTTGGCCGAGGGCGAGTTGCTCATGATGGCCGTGAGCACGCCGAGGGCGTGGACAGCGATGGCGTCAGAGCTGCCGGCGTTGACCTACGGGGACACGGGAATGGGGGAGCTGCTGGGACGTGAGGGGACACAGCCCACCACGGGTGGTGGTCAGGATTGGAGGTACCTGCTGGAGTCCATCCCTGTTCCGTGTGGGAACCTCGTCCTGGGCTTCACCCGCCTCCCGCGAGCCGCCGAGGTAGAGCTGTGGGACACGGGGTGGGACTGGGACACCGGGAAGTGGTTGTGGAGGGTCCCCACCCCATGGATGTGTCCCGGGATGGTTCAGGGCCAGGAATGGAGAGGATGGAGATGGAGATGAAGGTGCCCAACCCTGGTGTCACCAAGGGCAAAACACCGGTCCCAGGGTCATCCAAGCAGGAAATGGGGAAGAGGAAGAGAGGGAGGGAGGGAGGGAGGGAGGCAGGAAGGAAGGCAGGAAGGCAGGAAGGCAGGCAGGCAGGCAGGAAGGCAGGAAGGCAGGCAGGCAGGCAGGAAGGCAGGAAGGCAGGCAGGCAGGCAGGAAGGCAGGAAGGCAGGCAGGCAGGCAGGAAGGCAGGAAGGCAGGCAGGCAGGCAGGAAGGCAGGAAGGCAGGCAGGCAGGCAGGAAGGCAGGAAGGCAGGCAGGCAGGCAGGAAGGCAGGAAGGCAGGCAGGCAGGCAGGAAGGCAGGAAGGCAGGCAGGCAGGCAGGAAGGCAGGAAGGCAGGCAGGCAGGCAGGAAGGCAGGAAGGCAGGCAGGCAGGCAGGAAGGCAGGAAGGCAGGCAGGCAGGAAGGAAGGAAGGAAGGAAGGAAGATGAAGGTGTCCAACCCTGGTGTCAGCCCGTCTCAGGACTGTTCAGCATCACGAAGGGTGAAGATGGGAATGAGGATGGGAATGAGGATGGACATGAGGACAGGGATAAGGATGAGGATGAGGATGGAGATGAGAATGGGGATGAGGATGGGAACGGAGATGAGGACGGGGATGAAGATGGGGGTGGGGATGAGGATGGGGATGGAGATGAAGATGAGGATGGAGATGAAGATGGGAATGGAGATGAGGATGAGGATGGGGACGAGCATGGAGATGAGGATGAGGATGCAGATGGGGACACCGAGGTGCCAGCCCATACCTTGCTGTTCTGGAGCAGGCGGATGATGTGCTCGAAGCAGTTGTTGCTGAGGAACACGGCCTGGAGCACCGGCCGGTCCTGGCAGCTCAGCATGGCCGGGATGGCATCTACAGACAGAGAGCCCGGCTCAGCCCCATCCCATCCCCGCATTCCCAAAGCCCACCCCAGCCCCCAACCTACCCAACATGAGCACCCGCAGGGCGATGAGGCCGCCGGCCGCCTCGGGCGCCAGGGACGCCGCGGGGAGGTCGGAGTTGAGCACCCTGAAGTATCCGTCCAGGAGGCTCCGCAGGGACACGGGGCCGGCACCGGGGCTGGAGCCGTGCAGGACGTGGACAGCGGCCACCACGGAGCGCAGCGTGGCCTCCAGCAGCGCGGGGGACGGGGGGCTCCCGCTGCCGCCCCGCCGCAGAATCCCCAGGAGTGCTTCCAGTGCCGCCGGCGTGATGGCCTGGAGCGCGTTGGGCTGCGGGATTTGGGAACAGGTGGGAATTCCGATATGAGCCCTGTATTGATCCCGTTATTTATTGGCCCCCCCGAGACCTCCAGCGCTGCTTATCGTGGGGTGTGAATTGATTTAAAGCAGATTTTGGAATTATTAAATCGATTTATAATTGCTGCGGAAATTAAAAACTGATTTGGGTTCCAAATTGGTAATCCAAGGATTTTCCAGCGTCCAGCCCAGAGGTGAACTGAAGGTGAAGCAGCAGCTGCAGCTTAAAAGCTTCCCATAACTTAATTTTTAACAATTAAATTTAATAGTTCAAGAAAATAATTTAATTCAGTAATTTGACATGTTATACTTAACTATTAATAATTTAAAATAATTTGATTCAACCATTTAATTATTTTACTCAATTATTTCCGCATTTTGCTTTATTTTATTTAATTATTTAATTTTATAACTTTATTTAATTACTTTATTTAATTATTCAGTTGCGTTTTATTGTTTAATTTCATTATTTAATTCCTAATTTAAGAAATTATCAAATTTTTATATAAATTTTAAATTATTTTAATTATTAATTTTTTTATTTTTAAATTTATTTATTTAATTATTATTTTATTTTATTTTTAAAAATTATTTTATTATTTATTTTAATTCTTTAATTTAATTCTTCAATTTAATTACTTAATTTAACATTTCTGAGCTGATCCCACCGAATTTAAGGCTGGAATGTTAAACGTGATTTTTGACAGCTTTGGAAGATTCAGTGGTTTAAATCCAGCCTTGGAATGAATAAAACTTTGGTGTTTATCCCTGGAATGAGGAGCTCAAATCCTCCCTGTCTGCTCCCCAAGGGTACCTTGGATCCGGAGAGGATGGCTCCAAAAAGATGGATAATCCGGAGCTGGATCGTTTCTGGGAGCTGCTTCCCAGCTTGGAAACTCTCTGTGAGGATGAGGAGGGAAAGATTTCATCAGAGGAACAAACAGCAGAAAAAAAACCCCAAAACCAAAACAGAAAAATGTCCTTTTCTAGCTAGAAATAGGGAAAAAAATCCTTTTCCACTCAAAAAAAAGATGGAAAAATCCCTTTCCTACCCAAATCCACCCCACGGGGGTGCTGGACCCTGCTGGTCATGGAAAAGATGAGGATGTTCCAGTTTTTCCAGCTCTGGTTGTGCCAGGAATGGGGTTTTGTTCCAAAAACCCCCAAAAATTTGTGTCAAACCCGGGTTCAGTTGGGGATTTACGGGGCGGAGTTCTGGGGGATTTTTACAACGGCGCTGCCTCTAAAAGGGGATTTTTGGGGCTTCCCGGGGAAAAATCCCCTTTTGTGTTGATTTTTGTGGGTTCTGCAGGTGGTGCTGGCCTTAATTCCTGCTTTGGGATCCTGCTCCCCTTCCCAGGACACGGGAGCAGGTACAGGATCCTACATGTCTGTAGGAGCAGGTGTGGGATAACCTGGAACAGGTCTAGGATCCTACATTTGCCCTGGAATCCTACAACAACCCTCAGATAGGAGTAGGATAACCTGGAACAGGTCTAGGATACTACATGTGCCCTGGGATGCTACAACAATCCTCAGATAGGTGTAGGATAACCTGGAGCAGGTGTGGGGTCCCATATTTGTGGGATAAGAATGGGATAACCTGGAGCAGAAAGATCCCTTTAAGTCCTCGGATCAATTCCCTGACATCCCTCCAGGGATCCCATAAATATTCCCTGATCCCACCCCTGCCCCAGAATCCCCCCCATCCCTGGACACTCCACACTTACGGATCCCACCCTGACCTTTCCCTTTCCCAAATCCCGCTTTTACCTTGGAAAAAGGCACCGAACTCGGGGGGCAGTGGGGCGGGGGCAAACTTGTATTTGCTCTTCTCCTTGGCGCTGATGGATTCCCTGGAAAGAGAGGGGTGAGGAAGGGAAAATCCAGGATGGGGGAGGGATTTTGGGATGCGGGGGGCGCCCCTCACCCGCTCAGCTGCCGACGCCAGGTCTGGTAGGGGTCGAGGAAGCACTCGCAGAGGTGCAGGGCGTGGAGCATCCCGTTTTCCAGCTGTGTCCGGTTTTCCAGCTGTGTCCCACTTTCCAGCTGTGTCCGGTTTTCCAGCTGTGTCCCCTTCTCCAGCTGTGTCCCATTTTCCAGCTGTGTCCCGTTTCCCAGCTGTGTCCCGTTTCCCAGCTGCACCTGGCTCCGCTCGTCTCCCGGGATGCTCCGCAGCTACCAGGAAAGCCGAGTTTTAATCCCTGACACGCTCCAAAAAATGGGATGAGTTTTTTGGGGGAAAACTCCACTTTGGGAGGAGGATGGGATTGTCAACCAATCAGAGCCCAGAGCAGCACAAGCTGGGATGTACTGACCAATCAGAACCCAGAGCTGCACTGACCAATCAGCACCTGTCAGTGCAAAGCTCTTGGCCAATCAGCACCAGAGTAGCACAAGCTGTGGACTCATGGACCAATCAAATTACAGAGCAACACCACCTGTACAGATCTCAACCAATCAACACCAAGAGTCACACAAGCTGTGGACTTTTGGACCAATCAGCATCCAGAATCACAGAACCCATGGTCTTGCTGACCAATGAGATCCCAGAGCAGCACAACCTATGGGTTCCCTGACCAATCAGCATCCAGAATCACACAACCTATAGAGACGCTGACCAATCAGAACTCAGTCACACAACCTGTAGAGCTCCTGACCAATCAGAGCCCAGATTCACATAATGTATGGACTCAGTGGCCAATCGGAGTTGAGCCCCTCCCCAGCCAATCAGGCCCTGCCCATTCCCGCTCCCATTCCTGTTCCCATTCCCAAAACCCATGACCATTCCCATTCCCATTCCTGTCCCTGTTCTGATTCCCATGACCCTTCCTATTCCCATTCCCATTTCTGCTCCAGTTCCCGCTCCCTTTCCCACTCCCGTTCTTGCTCCCATTCCTATTCCTGCTCCCATTCCCATTCCCACTCCTGATCCCATTCCCGTTCCCATTTCCGCTCCCGCTCACATTCCCCTTCCTGCTTCCACTCCCATTCCCATTCGTTTTCCTGTTTCCACTCCCATTCCCGCTCCCATTCCCATTCCTGCTCCCATCCCCATTCCCGTTCCCGCTCCCATTCCCATTCCTGCTCCTGTTCCTGCTCCTGCTCCCATTCCCATTCCCGTTCCCATTCCCGCTCCCATCCCCATTCCCATCCCCATTCCCATCCCCATTCCCATCCCCATTCCTGTTCCCATTCCTGCTCCCGTTCCCGCTACCATTCCCATTCCCATTCCTGCTCCTGTTCCTGCTCCCGCTCCCACTCCCGCTCCCGTTCCCGCTCCCATTCCCATCCCCATTCCCGTCCCCATTCCCGCTCCCATTCCCGCTCCCGTTCCCGCTCCCGTTCCCGCTCCCATTCCCGCTCCCATTCCCGCTCCCGCTCCCGTTCCCACTCCCATTCCCATTCCCCTCCCCATTCCTGTTCCCATTCCCATCCCCATTCCCATTCCCATCCCCGCTCCCGTTCCCGTTCCCGCCCCCATTCCCATTCCCATTCCCATTCCCATTCCCGTTCCCGCTCCCATCCCCGTTCCCCTCCCCATTCCCGTTCCCATCCCCGTTCCTGCTCCCATTTCCATTCCCCTTCCCATTCCTGTTCCCATTCCCATTCCCATCCCCGTTCCCATCCCCGCTCCCATTCCCATTCCCATTCCCGTTCCCGTTCCCGTTCCCGTTCCCGTTCCCGTTCCCGTTCCCGTTCCCGTTCCCGTTCCCGTTCCCGTTCCCATTCCCATTCCCATCCCCACTCCCGTTCCCATCCCCGTTCCCGCTCCCGTTCCCGTTCCCGCTCCCACCTGGCTCCCGCAGAGCCGCAGCAGCCGCAGCACGTGCGGGAGGCAGCCGGGGCTCCGGTCGGGCTGAACGTTCTCCAGGTTCCTGGGAAGGAAAACATCGGGAACTCATCCAGCGCGGGGAGGAAATTCGGGAAGGGGAAGGAGGAAATTTGGGAGGGAGTAAAACACTTGGAGCAGGGAAACCGCTGTTAAAAATACTTAATATAATTTAAACAATTTTTATTAAGGAAAATATTAATTTTTGTTATTAATAATAAAAATAACATTTATTATTATTATTCCTTTTGGAGATGTGATGCAGTTTGGGGAGATGACAGAATTTTGGGGGCACAATAAAGTTATAACATTATTTTTTAATTACATCATTAATTAATTAACATTATTTTAATATTTTTATTATTTTGCATTATAATTACTATTATTTACATTATTATTAGTTACTAATATTACTATTACTACTAATATAATTTATTATATTAACATATAATTACTTTTATTTATATGCTTAAATATTCATATATAAAATTAATATTCATATATATAAAAATAATGAAGTATACTAGCAGTTGTTAATTATTAATTATTAATTGTTAATTATTAATTATTAATTATTAATTAATTATTAATTGTTAATTGTTAATTGTTAATTGTTAATTATTTTCAGAGGTGGGATGCACTCTTGGAGGGCATTGGGGGGGAAATGATGGAATTTTGGGTGGAAAATAACTGTTTTTTAATAGTTATATTTTAAATACATTATTTTGCATTATTATTATTATTATTAATACTAGTATTAATATTATTAACATGAATATTATTATTCTATTAGTATATAATTAGTTTTATTTTTACCTTATATATTAATATAAAATTTATGTTTATATGAAAATTTATGTATCTATACATAAATTTTATGTTTATATTAGAATATTGAAATATAAAAAGAAAACATATATTAATATTACTTAATTATTAATAATAATACTAATATTAATAATAATTAATATATAAACGGGACAAACGGGGATGAACTGGGACCAACTGGGCCACACTGGGACCAACTGGATCTAGCTGGAACAACTGGAACTAACTGGACCAAACTGGGACCAACTGGGACCAACTGGGACCAACTGGGACTAACTGGACTAAACTGGGACCAACTGGGACCAACTGGACCAAACTGGGACCAACTGGACCAAACTGGGACCAACTGGGACCAACTGGGACCAACTGGGACCAACTGGGACTAACTGGGACTAACTGGACTAAACTGGGACCAGCTGGGACCAACTGGACTAAACTGGGACCAACTGGGACCAGCTGGGACTAACTGGGATGAACTGGGACCAAACTGGGACCAGCTGGGACCAACTGGACCAAACTGGGCTCAACTGGGACTAACTGGGATGAACTGGGACAAACTGGGACGAACTGGACCAAACTGGAACCAACTGGGCCACATTGGGACCAACTGGGACCAACTGGGACTAACTGGAACTAACTGGACTAAACTGGGACCAACTGGGACCAACTGGACTAAACTGGGACCAACTGGGACCA
>NW_005087660.1:1166303-1195033 GCF_000331425.1 Pseudopodoces humilis
GAGGGTGGGGAGGGGCTGAGATGGAATTCCCAGAGCAGCTGTGGCTGCCCCTGGATCCCTGGAAGTGCCCAAGGCCAGGCTGGAGCAGCCTGGGATAGTGGGACATGTCCCTGCCCATGGAATGGGATGGGATCTTCCTTAAGGTCCCTTCCAAACCATTCCAGGATTTTATGTTTCCATGTCTAACCAACATTTTAGGGAGAGCAGAAGGAAATGATGGAAGGAGAAATTCACCAAATCCTGGTGCATCCTCAGCCAAGATGAGGAAAAAGCTCAGGAAATCCTGGATTTGACCCCTTCCTGCTCCTACGCCTCGCCAGGTCTCTCCTCCTCCATAAGAGCAGGAAAAATGTCAGGAAAAGCGGGAATCCCATGTCCCAAAAAACCCAAACTTGTCCTTGAAGCTGACCTGGCCTTGGGAAGGGCTGATCCCGGATCCCGGTGTCCAACCACGCTGCCTTCCCGGAGATTTGCCTGCAGCTTCCTTGGAATATTTCCTGGGAGTGGATGGATTTATCCAGCCATCTGCAGAGGGCTCTCTCCGCACGCTGACGGAGAAACTCTGGATTCAATCCCAGGAATTCAGCGGGGTGAAATAACCGAGGCTGGGGCCGCCACCGGCAGCTGGGATTTTATGATCCTGGGATAATAAAATTTCAGGCATTAATATGGAGTGAAACACGATTCCTAAATCCTGGAGTGAGCTCTGAAAGCGGCCAAGGAGGAGGTGCCAGAACTCCAACGTTACTGAGGAGCTGCTTGGGAAAAGGGAAGGTCAGATCCCGATCTCCTTGGAATCCAGGGATGAGGGAGTTGAAGTGCTGGGGGTTGGCTTTGAGGGAGAAAATTCCTGGCTGTAGAAAAGTGGGATTTACTGGGAGAATTGATTTGAGGAGGTCAATTAATTTCTTTGGGAAAAACTGCTTTGCTCAATCCTGGGATTCCATTGAATCCACCAGGAAAACCAGTCACCAGTTTGGAGTGGACTGGGACGGAGGGAAACGCCTCTGGTTGGGTTCCTTTCCCTATGGAATGGGGTTTTTTTCCCTCTCCGATGGTTCCCTCTGGAAGTGAGAAATCCCAGCAAAAAATGGAAAGGAAAAGAGGAAATAAACGATGTGAGGAAAAGCACCTTGGATTTTTGGGAATATTGCAGTTGTTTTCCAACAGGATTCCAGAATCCCAGAAAAGTTTGGTTGGAAGGGAAGAAATTCCCATTCCAGCCAGCCCAGGATTTGTGCCCTTCCCAGCAGTTCCATCCCTGCCCCAGCTCCATCCCACAGAAAAACCCGGGAATGACAGGATTCCTCTTTATTTCCATACACACGGGGCATTGATCCCAGGCTCTGTTTTATGGGATGAGGAGGGGGGAAAATGGGATGGGAACAGGATGGGGGAGACCATGAGGGAATTTCATTTATAAAGTCAAGCCCTGTTCTGGTGGAAATCAAAATTCCTGTTCTTTTTTTTTTTCCCCCCCACTCTGTATTAAATTCCCTGTCCTTTTACAGGAAGTCTTAATAAATTCCCTTGGGATCTTTCAAACGGAATTTTTCAAAATCATAATTCCCCCATGGAAGCGTTGGCCTCGGGATCCACCACAGGGGGAGAGCCTGGAGCCAGGGAATGTTTGGAAGCCTGTAAAATCTCCTCGTTAATTCGTTATGCTTTGCCTATGGAGAAAGTTCTCCAGGAGCTCCTTCCCACCTCTGGAGCAGAGGGAAAAGCTGGATTTCCAAGCCTGGGGTGGAGGGAGAGCAGCACTTGGAATGAGGGAGGGAAAAACCCTCACAGACCTTCTGCTCCAAGGATTTCTCTCTCCAAGGATCCCGCCGTTTTCCTGGAGCTCTGCAGGTCCCCACAAAGAGACTTCTCCGTGTGTGAGGGGGTGGGAAGAGGCCTTGGAATGCTGGAATTGGGTGGAATCCCGGTGGGATTCTGATCTGGGATACAGCCAGGTGGGAATAAACATGGAAAGGCTGGGAGGGGATGATCCCAGAAAGGTGCAGAGCCCAGGGAATGAGTGAGGCAAAATCCAGAGGAATGGGAATATGAATGGGAATAGGGATAGGGATAGGGATAGGGATAGGGATAGGGATAGGGATAGGGATAGGGATAGGGATAGGGATAGGGAAAAGCTGTCCAAAACCCTCCCAAATCCAGTATTCCTTCGGGAATATCCCTTCCCTTGTCCCTTTGGCCTGGAGAAGCTCCAGGGACACCTCAGAGCCCCTTGCAGGGCCTGAAGGGGCTCCAGGAGAGCTGGAGAGGGACTGGGGACAAGGGGTGGAGGGACAGGACACAGGGAATGGCTCCCACTGCTTGGATGGGATATTGGGAATTCCTGGCTGGGATGGAATTCCCAGAGCAGCTGTGGCTGCCCCTGGATCCCTGGAAGTGCCCAAGGCCAGGCTGGATGGGGTTTGGAGCAGCCTGGGATGGCGGGAGGTGGGAATGGGATGAGCTTTAAGTCCCTTCCATCCCAAACCATTCCAGGATTCTGGAATTCAGCCATTGAGCTGAAGCTTTTCCTAATCCTCTGTCTGAGTCCAAGCTGAATTTTTTTTCTCCAAGTTTTTCCTCCAGGTCACTCCTTTTCTTTCCCGTCATTACTTATTAATCCATTATTAAACACTAATCCATTATTAAACATTAATCTATTATTAAACATTAATCCATTATTAATCCCCAGCTTCTCCAGGAAATCCATCCCAGTCCCTCCGCACCCTCCCTGCCAGGAATTCCTTCCCGATATCCCACCCATCCCTGCTCTCTTCCAGCTTCAATCCAATCTTTTCCAAGCAGTCTGGAGCCATGGAGACCCCTCACTCCGGAATTCTATTCCGGTGTCAGTTCCCAGCCTGGAGGGATTTTTGGGAAGCCAAAAGCTCCTGTTGGAGTCTGGAATACAGAGTGTGTGCCCTTGTTGCTGATATTTAGTTTTAAGATCCAGAAAAACACTGAATTTCATAGAACATGAAATTCATGAGCGTGTTTTCACGGTGATACACGAGAACAAATGTTAAAGTGAGATGGAGAAAGCTCAAAGTGTGAGTGTGTAGATTAGAAAGTTTTCTTAAATCACCGGGTGAAAAAGTTTGGATAACAGGAGACAAGACTGAGGATTCAGGGTGTTGTCTCTTGTCCTTCTTTCTTCTTCGTGTTCTTCTCCTTGAGGTTTTTGGGTGAAAGTGACTGGACAGAAAATGCTGCAGTGAAGCACAGAGGTGATGGGTCATTGAGTCATTAAGAAAATTAATTTACATGGCTATTGTTAATTGGGTAAAAATAAATATGAAGATAAAAGAACTGCGTATTTCAGGGCCATTCTGTGCATCAGACACAAAGTGAGCCATCTTCTGATTGTTGTACCATCCGAAGAAAGAAATGTACCAGATTGCAAAGATTAACTTTGTGCAGCCAGCCTAGAAAAACCTGTCAAGTTTTGTGATGACCTTTTAATAAACACCAGAAACAAGATTCTAACGAGCTGGGGAGTTTTCTTCCAATCATAAGAGCTGAAATAAGCAGGGCTCCCCATCAGGGAGGATCCCAGAAGAGCTCAGCCCAAAGGGGACTGAGAAATCCAAGAAGAGAAAGAAAAATACAGAAGAGGTGCAGAGAAACAGAAAAAGGATTTTTTAGAGAAAAGTTACACCTCCCAGACCATGAATCAATCCCCTTTTTTGTGGTTTAATATCCCCCAAAAAATTTCAGGCATAAAATTCCTCCTCTGTGGAGTCTTTCCCAATCCCAAGCAGCAGAAGGAAGCTCTCACTTCCCGCTATTTCCATTCCCATGGAAAACTCTCCCTCATTCCACCTCTGGGAACAGCTCGGTGTCACCCCCAGCACTCATTCCATGATTCCTCTCCCTCATTTATCAAAGGACAATTCCCAAGACCTTTATCATTCTATAGGCTCGACCTTTCCCTTCTTTTTCCTTCCAGAGAGGCTTTCCCAGCAAAAAGGACTGAGCGGAAAACCCGGATTTCCAGCTTTTGACTGGGAAATGACGCTCCAGCCTGGCTTTCCCTTCCCAAATCCCTGAAAGGAGAGTTGGGAAACATGGATTCCCACTTCCATGAACGCAGAAGCCTTTAAAATCTGGGGAAAGGGGATTTTAGAGGGATAATTCCACGATCTCCCATGAGAGGGCATCTCTGCCCTTCCCGTGGAGCATCCCGAGGCTGGAGCTCACATCCCTCAAACCTTCAGCCCCTTCCCCACTCCTCTTGCAAACCTTCTGGAAAAGATGGAATTTTTTTACCTGCCTCGCTTCCCCTCGGAGCAGGGAATGGCCCGGACAGGGTTTGTTTTTTTTTTTTTGGGAAAACCGGACATTTGTGGGGTTTAGTTGTGTTTTTAATCCCTCCCGAGTGTTTTTATGACCCATTATCCAAACCACAGCAGGGATTTGATTCAGCAGGAATCTCCTCGGAAAAGCTCGGGAAGCCCATTCCAAGGAAAAGAAGGATTTCATCCATCCTTGTCCCAACAACAGTTGTTGCTGTTCCTTTGGTTTGGCTCCAGTTTGGGAATTTTGGGGAGTTTTTTTTTTTATTTTATTCCTTTTTATTCCTTGGGTGTTTTGTCATCCAGGAATTCTGATAATTCCCAATGGAATTTGTTCATTTCCCATCTCTCTCCTCCTTGGGAAGGGGCTTCCTTGGCCAAGAATTTGAGAATTCCCAATAAAACCAGTCCAGGACTGATCCCATTCCCGTCCTCACAATCCCAGTTGGATCAAACCTTTATTCCCTCAGAAATTCTTATTCCTGCTGACAGAAGCTGAGGAAAACCGGAGCCAGGATTTTGCTGGTGGAGTCATTTAGTAGAAGAATTGGGAATGCTGGGAATATTGACAGGCTGGGAGAGCTGGGACTGTTCATTCTGGAGAAGGATCCAGGGAAAACTTGGATCTGGAGAGGGACTGGGGACAAGGGATGGAAGGACAGGACACAGGGAATGGCTCCCACTGCTTGGATGGGATATTGGGAAGGAATTCCTGGCTGGGATGGAATTCCCAGAGCAGCTGTGGCTGCCCCTGGATCCCTGGAAGTGCCCAAGACCAGGCTGGATGGGGCTGGAATAGTGGGAGGTGTCCCTGCTGTGGCAGGGGTGGGAATGGGATGATCCTTTAGATCCCTCCCAACACAAATCCTGGAATTCCAGGGTTGTGTAACCACACAGGGAGCACAAACCAAATTCCAGTGGAGTCCAAGACTGCCGGGACATGGAGAATTCCCAAGGAACTCTGAGGAAAACCACTTGGATTTTCCTCAAAGTGGATCTTCAGCTGGATCAATCCAAATTGTTGGATTTATTTAAATTCTTCCCTTTCCCGGAGCGGGAATATCGGGGCAAGGAAAAGCCGGAGGGATGCCAAGGAAACAGCTCGAACGGGAAGAGTGAAAGGATCATCCCAGAGCTTCCCAACTTCCTGGGATGAGTCTGGAGCCGGGAAATGCAAGGAAAGGTTCATTCTCCTGGCCCCTGGAGGCTTTAAAGCTCCTGGAGAACATTTTGCTCTTCCCAATCTGATGGAAGTGGAAAAACATGGAGGTTTTCCTTAAAATCCCTGGGTTCACTCCAAGCTCGGTGAAACTGTTCATTGGAATTTTTATTGTGGCTTTTCCTGCATTTTGGCTCAGCTCCTGAATCATATCCTAAACTAAACACTGGAAAAAGGCTCCAGGTAGCCTTGAAATCCTGTGGGAATTCCCAAATTCAATATTTTGGCCCTGCCCCATTGGCAGGAAGTGATTATTTTTGGAATAATGGGGGTCACGTATAACCAGGTCTCACCTTCTAGGATATTCTTGGAAGGATTTCCCTGCCTCCCTGGAATTCCAGCTGGCAGGAGGGGGCTCCGAAAGGACGGGGCTGTGTTCCCATAATCCACGACAAACTGGAAAGAGGGAAAAAGGGAATAAAGGCAGGGAATGGAAGCTGAGGGGGCACCAAGCAAGACCTGGAAGTCCCGGGTCTCTCCGACCATTCCTTTGAATTCCAGACCTGATTCCCACTGGATTTGTTTCCTTCCATCCTCAAATGGCCAAGTTATCCATCAAAAAAAAATGAGGAAAACCCCCCAAAAGTCATGGATCCAACTTTCGCGCTCTGGGATAATTTTCCCATTCAATTCCTTCTTAAATCCAGTTCCAAGGACCGGGAGGAACCCTCTGGTGTCCCCATCCCAATCCAGGCTCCTCTCTTCTTCATCAGTATCCATAAAACTCGTGGAAACTGGGATGGATTCCAGCCCATCCCCTTTTATCCACCTCCGGCTCCCCCAAATCCCCGTGTTCCAGGGAAAAGCTGGATCAGGAGCTCTGCTCAGTCACTTCCAGCTCGGGCTGGATTTAGGGACTGCCGGGAGCTGCCTCACAATTATCCCTCACTCCAATCCTAAAGTCTTTCCAGGTGGGAATGTTGTTTCTTCCCAAAAAATTCTGCCTCTCCAACCTCTCCTAACAGGATTTATCAGGAAAATCAGGGTGGGACATTTCAAAGAACCTGAATCCTCCACAGCACCCCCCAATTACTGTTATTATTTTTGGGAATTTTACAAGACGAAAAATCCCATTTCCTTCCTTGTTTTCCAAGGAATTTTCACTGGGCAAGGCAGGACAAGCTGGATTTCCCAGGATGGGCTTGAGGCAAAGCTGGCCCAGACTCCCTGTCCTAATTCCAGCTCATAATTTTAATCAAGAACAACTTCAGGGTTTCCCTGTAATCCATGGAAAGCTCCATCCCGTGAGAATTCCACGCTGAATCCATGCTGGATCATCCTTGGAGCCTGGCTCCTCTCTGGAAGGTGCCACATCTGCCCACAGCTGCTTCCTCACTCTGCTCCAGTTGTTTTAAGGCAGGAAAGAATAAGCAGGAGCCCAGCCCATTCCAGCCGTGCAGAATCCATGGATTTATGGCCACATCCCATAAAACCAAGCCATGAAATCCTATCTGTCACCGAGGGAATGAGCAGCTCCTTGTTCGGCACCTCCCGGCCACATTCCAGCGGCAGGACAAGGATCCATTGTAACTACTCCCAGCTTATTCAGCTCCAATTCCCACCTTCCTTGTTCCCAGCTTCTCCTTCCATTCCATTTCCACTCCATTGGAATGTCCTTGCTGCTGGAGAATCCAACAGAAAACGAGGTTTGGTCATTCCTTTTATTTATTTTTTATTTCTTTCCTGGAGGGATTCTGCCCTTCTTTTGTGGATTTGTGCTGGAAAATCGGAGTAATTTGGCTTGGAAGGCACCTCTGGATATCCTTGGATCCATCACTGGCTCCCAGCTTTGCTTTCGGCGATGTCTCCATCAGAATTTGG
This sequence comes from Pseudopodoces humilis, assembly GCF_000331425.1. The sequence goes on from NW_005087660.1 coordinate 1,173,639, forward strand.
GACCTGACCAAGTTCCCATCTCTTTTTGGGGTTAAAAAATGCCCAATCTGACCGGTCATGGAGGGAGAACAAACTCCCTATCCACAAAAAGAACCTGGAATGTGTCCGGGATGAAAGGAATTCTGTCTTTGTGGCAGCACCACGAGAGGGGGGAAAAAGGGAAATTGGGATCCCAGGCAGCTGAGTTTGATCCCTGTTTTCGCTCCTCTCCATCCTCTCAGGAAATCCAAGGTGTTGAGGAAGTTTAGCTGGAATTTCTGGAGTGCAGGTTGCACTTGGGATTCTCTGGAATGAGGAAAATCGCTGCTTTATCCTGCTGCTGACCCGATTTTCCTTGTGGATTCCCCACAGCCTGGAATTTGGCGGGGTGGGATCTGCTCTTGGGATCCTCTGGAGCAGCAGGATCCAGGTCTTGATCCAATCCCGTCCTTGGGACAAGCGCTGGGGTCACTTTGGTGCTCACCGGGATGGGGGAAGAACCTGGAGCTGCTGAAGGAATCAGAGGAAAAGTGGAGCTTCCAGAGTTTCTTGGAAAAAGGAAATTGTCTGGATAAATCAGTGGCTCTTAGGGGTGTAATCCCAGACATTCCATCCTCTCACAGGATCCCAGGATGGTTTGGACAGGGAGGGATTTTAAGGATCATCCCATTCCCACCCCTGCCATGGCAGGGACACCTCCCACTGTCCCAGGCTGCTCCAGCCTGGCCTTGGGCACTGCCAGGGATCCAGGGGCAGCCACAGCTGCTCTGGGAATTCCATCCCAGCCAGGAATTCCCAATTCCCAATATCCCATCCAACTGGTGGGAGCCATTCCCTGTGTCCTGTCCCTCCATCCCTTGTCCCCAGTCCCTCTCCAGCTCTCCTGGAGCCCCTTCAGGCCCTGCAAGGGGCTCTGAGCTCTCCCTGGAGCTTCTCCTCTCCAGGGGAACATTCCCAGCTCTCCCAGCCTGGCTCCAGCCCTGGAGCAGCTCCGGGGCCTCCTCTGGATCTCTCTGGATCTCTCCAGGTCCCTCCTGAGCTGTTGGATCCAGGTCTGGGGCAGCTCTGCAGGTGGGGAATCACCTGAGGGCGCAGAGGGGCAGAATCCCATCCCTAATCCTGTGTCCCACCCTTGGGATCAGCCTTGGGCCATGGGGGGGGTCTCTGGCCTGGGCACATCCAGCCCCTCATCCGTGATCATCCCAAATTTTTCCCCTCAGGCCTCTCCGTCTATTCTCCACCCAGCTCATGTTTCTGCTTGGGGTTGCTCCCACCCTGATCCAGGATCTCGCCCTTGCTGATCCCCATGAAATCCCTCCCAGTGAGATTCCTGAATTCCTGTTTGAACTGCTGCATTCCCGTATCCACGTACCATTCCCAAAAACCAGGAGTAATTCCCGTAAATCAGGAATAATTCCCCCAATATCTGTGGCACTTGGACCAATGGGGATCCGGGCTCCTTGCTGGCCTTTCTGCCGAGGATTTTGCCCTCCAACCTCCTTCAATGCTCTCTTGTCCACTTCCCATTTCAATTTAGCCCCCAAATCCTCATTTCCTTTCCCGTTTTTCCCTCTGGGCATTCCCAGGGGCAGCAGGAGCTGCAGGATTAACCCACTCCGGCTTGGACTCTGGACAAAGAGGCTGCACAAGCTCCGGGAGAGCCCGGACCGAGATACTGGATTCAAAGCATTCCCTGGCTCCCGTGGACACTGGGAAGGTCTCCTCTGTCCGAGAGTTTTTCCCTGTGGCTTCCAGCGCACACATAATTTTTGGGAACGAGGCCCCAGGGCCCTGCTGCAGCAGGGAACTGTTTTGATTGTAACAGGCTTTGATTCAGAGCAGCCAGAAATTATTTATTTTCCTTCAGCTTCCCTCCCCCCTGCATTCCCAGTCGGGATTGAGGAGCTCTGTTTGCTCGGGGGCTCCTCGGAACCTGGGACGAGCAAGGGGATCCTGCCGGAGCAGGACACCAAAGCTTGGATTTCAGATGCTCTGAAATTTGTCCCCTCTCCTATTCCCTGCAATTCCTGCTGGCGGGAAGGAACGGGAAGTTGGTCCCTTTGTAGGGAATCTCCCTGCCAGGAGTGATTCCCCTACAGGAATGACAAGGAATTCCTGACATTCTCGCCATAAATCGGTGGGAGATGAGCAAAGCCCTTCCCTCTTCCTCAGTTTCCAGAGAATTTTGGGCCAAAAATGTGCCCGAGGAGAAGCTGCCATGGCCGGCGGGAATGTCAGCAGCATTCCAGCCCTCGGATTGGGATCACTGGTGTTCCATTGCTGTGACTTTCCTGCTGTAATCCTGGATAATGGGATTTCTGCCCATGGCAGAGGGGTTGGGAGTGATCCTTAAGGTCCTTCCAACCCGAACGCTCCGTGACTTTATGATTCCGTGGTTGTGTTTAATTAGGTCCAATTTACTTTGGGCCCTCTCGGGAGCCACCGAGGATTCCACGCGAATCCTGAGGGAGGTTTTGGAGCTTTGCGAAGCGACTGCTCCCCATTTAACGCTCCCAAAAGTTTGGAGGTGGATCCCAAAGGTAACCAAAGCACCTTGAGATCCGTGTTTGGGGAACCACCAGCGCTGATTCCTTGGCTTGGTGCTCCAGCTGAGGTGGAGCTCTGGAAAATTCCTGGAAGGTGATGGAACATCAGCACAAGGTGTCCAGAGCAGCTGTGGCTGTTCCTGGATCCCTGGAAGTGCCCAAGGCCGAGTTGGATGGGGCTTGGAGCAGCCTGGGATAGTGGAAATTGTCCCATTCCATGGGATGATCCGTAGGATCCCTTCCCACCCAAACCATTCCATGACTCAGAGCTTTTCCCGCTCCTCACTACATTTCTGGCTGCTTTTTCCGTGACCGTAGCGCAGTGAAGTGACCAGGGATGGATTTGATTGTTGGCCCAGGTTTTTGGGAATATCAGAACCGAAGCTCTGGAGCTCTGCTTGGATTGACCTCCAGACATCTCATCCCAACACTGGGACAAGTGCCCGGGACTGGGACAATCCCGGGGTTTCCTGGATATTTCCCATTGTACACAAACACCAGGGATTACTTGGATAAAACACCATTTTCCCAAAATCCCCGTTCCAAATCCTGGATGCATTTTTCGGGTCCATTTGCACCGATCCCTTTTGGAGCTGCCTCTTCCATGGCTCATCCCGTGTTCTCTTGGATGGGCCCTGGATCCGTGATGTCATCAGAGACGGATTGTGGCCTCTTCCCTGGATGAGACATCCGAATCCACGGCTGGAATGACAACGGCAAAAAGCCAAACCAGCCCAACCTCGTCCGTGAGGGAAACAGCAGCTCCCAGGATTTGGGAAGTGTGAGATCCCTCCTTCACTCCAGAAGTTCAGGCTGATCCAGGTAATTCCGGCTTTCCCCACAAAACAACACGGCTCCGATGTCTCGGCAGAAGTTTTGGAGTGGAAAAATCCAAGATTTCAGCTTCTCCTCCTGCCGAGACGGGAACAAACACGGCAAGGAGTCAATTTGGCCCTCGGAATTTCTGTGGCCGTCACTCACCTGCTCAGGTGAGTCCGGGAGGCACCAAACCCTCCCTTGGCCCAGTTTGCCAACTGGGACAGGACTGGGAGGGGATCCTGAGACAACCAAAACCGGGACCTCTCATCCCATCCCCACATCACCTCCATCCCGGAATAACAGAGGGGCAGGAGAACACCCACAGCATTCCCTCCTCCCATCAGCTCCGTGCTCCTAAGAGCAGTAAAATCCCATTCAGGAATTCTTTCCTTCTGGAAGGAATTGATTCCTTCCAGAACGTTGTAAATTACTCTAATTTTGGGATCCTTTCAAATCCAGGCAGGATCTGGGCTCTGCACAACATTTCCCCGGTTGGCAGAGACTTTTCGGGGTGAATGAAGAAGGTTACGATGGCGAACAAAACCTCAGCCGAGTTTTGGTGACTGGAAAAGGAACAATTTCTTTCCGGAGTTGTCAGGGTTTTTTTTGGCTACCCCTCCTCTCACCAAATGGCAGAACTCATCCCTGAACAAACACTTTGGATCCATTTCTCTTCCCACTGAGAGTGTGGCTGGCATTCCTGGATGATTTATCTGCTCGCTTTTATGGATCACGCGTCGGGAGTTAATTTGGGCTTGTGACAGCTGCTTAAAGCTCATCCATTTGGAACAAATTCCTGCTGTCAGACCAATGAAACCCAGCTGATCTCTGTTTCTCATAATGTTCAGGATGACAGGGACTCGTGAGCTTCAAATGGTGGTTTTTCTTCTGATTCTGGCCCAAATTTTGGATCATTTTTTCTTGGGTGGATGCTCAGCTGCAGGAAATCTGAGGTCTTGAGTGGGATGGGTGCATTTATGGAACTCTGGAATGGTTTGGGTGGGAAGGGAACTTAAGGATTGTCCCATTCCACCCCTGCCATGGCTGGGACACCTCCCACTGTCCCAGGCTGCTCCAAGCCCCGTCCATCCTGGCCTTGGGCATTTCCAGGGATCCAGGGGCAGCCACAGCTGCTCTGGGAATTCCATCCCAGCCCCTCCCCACCCTCCCAGCCAGGAATTCCTTCCCAATATCCCATCCACCCAGTGGGAGCCATTCCCTGTGTCCTGTCCCTCCATCCCTTGTCTTCAGACTCTTCATGTGATTCCTCATCCCTCATTATTCTTCTGACATTGTTTGGATAATGCGGCCGCTCCAGGAGAGTCCTTTGGCTGGAATGAATTCCCGGGATTTGCCACTGAAATGTTTTGCTTCTGTATTTCTGTGTCTTTGAGTTTCCTTTTCACTCTGGGCTCTGCAAATCTTCGATGGTTAGTTTGGCTGTGCTTTAAAAACATCCTGACAGGGACTAAAGAAATTGTTGTTATTATTATTATTATTATTATTATTATTATTATTATTATTACTACTACTACTATTATTTTTATTTTTATTATTAATAATAGTTTAATTTAATTTAATTTAATTTAATTTAATTTTATTTTATTTTATTTTATTATTATATTATTCTATATTACTAATAATTTATTATTATCATTATATTATATTATATTTTATTTTATTTTATTTTATTTTATTTTATTTTATTTTATTTTATTTTATTTTATTAATTTAATATTCTTATTTTTATTATTATTTTTTTTTATTGCTATCTCCTTTCCAATTTCCTTTTTCCCTTTGGGATTCTCTGAGGATCAGAATCGTCCCAGGATTCTTTTGCTTCTCCTTTCGGTCGGTGGCTTTGGGTGCTGGTGAGGAGCAGTGGGAAGGGACAAGCTCCAAGTGCCAGCTCAGCTGGAGAGGGTCACATCCCACATTTGGGAAGGGAATCCCAAATTCAGAGGTGTGATCCCCTCTGGCTTTGATCAGGAGCCCGAGGCAGGAATCAGCTTTGGAAAGAGATGTTAAAACCTTGGAAAATTTGGAATGAGATGTTAAATCCTTATCCAATCCATGGCAGGACCTGTGATTGGGGGTCTCAGGATGCCGAGGGGCCACGCCCAAGATCCGGAGCGGGAGCACCAAGCAGGATTTACTTCCCCCATTTTTGGTGTGGAGCTCTTTGGATCCTTGATCGAATCACGGAATCATTGTTTGGAAAAGATCTCCAATATCAAGTCCAACTGTCCCCAGCACTGCCGAGGCCACCACTGTCCGTGTCCCCAAGTGCCACCTCCACATGGATTTAAATCCCTCCAGGAATGGGGACTCCATCCTGGGCTGGACAGCTCTTTCCAGGAAGAAATATTCCCAAAATCCAGCCTAAACTCCTCTGGCCCAACTCGAGTGCAACAACTGCGTGCTCTCCTGCTCCTTGTGCTGTGAGGACATTCCAGATGCGCATTCCCGCTATATCTCATTCCAGCAGGACAGGAGATTCCCCAGACAATTCGGGAACAGCCTCAGTGGGGCTCGGGCTCTGAGTGGTCCTGTCAGCATCTTCCCGGATCCTGCTGAATTCCTGCTCCCTGGGACTGTGAACCACTCTAAAAACCAGGAATACGAGCCGAGGTGATGCGTGATTTATGAAATCCAACACCACAACACCACGGGAGCTGTAAAATCCAGGGAATTCTGGAGTTCATATACACATCAACACCACGGAGCGAGGCGTCTCGGCAGGCGGATCCAGGGGAGGAAAAAAAAACTGGCATCCAGACATCTTGATACCAACAAAGTGTCAGCAATTTGGAAGGAAAACATGGAAAAACATTGCCCAAAGGGCTCCCTCAGCCCTTAGGAAAATGAAAAGAACAAATCCTCTTCAGTTTATTAAATAAACTGCGGATGTTTTCCCGGGATTTCTCAGAGTCATCTGGAATGCATTTAGGGGAAAAGAGATGTCAGGAGGTTGGGGATCGGGATCAAATAGCCGATGACATTTCAATTTCAGATCGCACTTCCATGAGCGTGGGACTCATAAAAATGAGCTGGGTGTTGGATACGGAAGGCGCCGGCACATGCAATCAGTTCTCCAGGGATTTTGGGAATGAAACACATGTATCATTTAAATTACACCTGAGGGAGATCTAAGCAGGACCTGGATCTTGGGAGAAACCTCCGCTTCGGTGTTAGAAGAATTAATTTTAAATGGCCAGGCCTTGGTCTGAACAGCATTTTATATTCCAGAAACGGGAATGTTTTCCGTGCTTGGATAATCTCTGTCCCTGCTCCGATCCTGCAAGCAGAGTCACGAAGGTTTGCTTGGAAATCTCTGTGGAAGAGCCCAAGAGATCTGGCTTTTATCTCCTGATCCCATTGTTGGGCAAGAGGGATCATGTCTGGGATCTGTGGGGAGCCAAATTCCAGGCTGGTACTGACTGGTGGAATCCCTCCCGTTCCTGGAGGGATTTAACATCCCTGCGGATGTGACACTTGGGAACACGGTCAGTGGTGGGGAAGGGTTAGACTCCACCTTGGAGGGCTTTTCCAACCTCTGCCACTCTGCTCTTCTGTCATTCCAAGTCTACCACTGAGAACTCCATCCTAAGTTATTTTTCCCTTCCTAAAAATAGGGAAGCACTGGGATAACGGCTTGTTCTGGAAGAGACAAAGAGCAGCCGCTCTGTCTGCACCACCGGGATCATTCCGGGGTTTTTATGCCTCTTACAAATCCTCATTTTCATGGAATGAGGAGGGACAATCCTTCCCCATCGGGGATCTGCTTTGCCTCACTCACCATCCTCCTGATCCCGCTCGGAACATCCGGAAGCACCAAGTGCAGGACGTTTTCATGGATTTAGACATCCAAATTCCCCCGAATTTTTTTTCTTTGTGGATATCACCCTTTATCCCAATTAATGGGGATTTTCCAGGGGGTGTCAGCGGCTTTTTGAGGTGCAAAGGTTCTGTTTGTATGAGGAGTACCTCTGGAGACGGGAAGAAGGGAAAGAGAAGGGAAGAAGGGAAGAAGGGAAGAAGGGAAGAGCAGAAGAAGGGAAGAAAGGAAGAAGGAAGAAAGGAAAAAAAGGGAAGAAAGGAAGAAAGGAAGAAAGGAAGAAAGGAAGAAAGGAAAAATGGAAGAAGGGAAGAAGGAAAGAATGAAGGAAGGGAGGAAGGAAAAAAGGAAAAAAAGGGAAGAAGGGAGGATTGCCTTCAGACTTTGTGCAAGCCATGAAGAATGGCCTGAGCATCCCACTGATAGAAAATAATGGAATTCTAAGGTTGGAAAAGACCTTTAAAATCAAGTCCAGCCATCAGCCCAGCACCGCCACCTTGTTGACCATTACAGCGCGTCCTCAAGTGCCACACCCACACTGTTTGGAACATTTCCAGGGATGGTGATTCCACCGCTGCCCCGAGCAATCTGTTCCAATGATTTACCCCCCTTTCCATGAAAATGAATTCCTAATATTGAGTCTAAACCTCTTTATATGTCCGCAACGCGTTTCCCATGGTTTTAATCCTGAGCGAGGGAAGGGAGGGATGAAGTGGTGATGAGGCAGGTCCAAAAAACTGGGAGAGACACTTGGAAGAGGACATTGAGAATTGTGGCTTGCTGTTTTCCCCAGCTTAGGGTTTTGCTGCCTCCTAAATTCCTGTAGCTCCTGGACAGAATCCAGAACCATTCTGCAGGAGCTGAATTTCAACCTTTGCTCGTGGTGGAAACCAGCAGACACAGCAACACCTGGACCACGAAGGGAATTCATGGAAAACATTCAGGAAATTTGGAGCAGCACCCAAAACTGTTGTGGGACGTGCTGGAACCACGAGCTTATGTTCCCACTCCATCCTTTGTGGCACCGTTTTATTCCATAGGGGTAAAAAATTCCTAAACTTCTTCCCTGTGACCTCTTGCAAAGTGAACTGGGCTGAGCTTAAAATCTGGGTTATTTCAAGCTTGAGTTTAGGTGGCTTTAGCCGAGGGGTGATGGATTTTGTCTCTAAAACCTTGGATGCGTTTCCCACCCTGGTTCCTCCTGGGTGCCCTTGGTGCTGTAATTGTAGGGCTAATGACATTTCCACGTCTGAAATTGCAATGGAGACATTTCCATAGCTGGAATTTCCATGGAATTCCTGCCCCGTGTCCCAGCCACGCTTGCAGCGATCCCAGCCCAAACAGAAGCCTCGCTCTTGTGGCTGTGGAGTTTTTCCTTCCCTGCGTTCCTGGCCGTTAAAGTCTCCGCTCCCTTTCTAAATCCGGCCCCGGGACTGGGCTTTGCAGACTTTGGCAAAGGTGAATTCCACAGGATGTGGGGCCATTTCCTCTAATTTCTCTTAAATATGGGCACTAGTTAAGTTTTACGGACTGTTTTCCTGACTCTTTTCCTGTTCTCATCTCAGGGAGCGGGAACGGCGGCACTGCCAGTCGATCCTGCTGCAGCTGGATTTTCCTTTCCCGGTTTTCCGCTCCGTGGAGATTCCCAAACCAGAGACATCCTTAAACCAAACTCCTTTGCTGTCGTTGAGGATCCAACTCCTCCAAAAACGATGATTCCCCCTTTTCCAAAGGTTCCATTCACTCCCAGTGTCTCTGCACGGAGCTCTGGGATGTCCTGGATGAGGTTGAGGTTTTGGTCAATCCCTCAATCCAATCCCACTTCCCCCTGGAATCTCCAAGGCCAGGTTGGACGGGGCTTGGAGCAGCCTGGGATTGTGGGAGGTGTCCCTGCCCACGGCAAGGGGTGGCACCGGATGGGCTTTACTGTCCCTTCCCACCCAAACCATTCCATGATTCCATGATAATCGAAAAAGCGAGGGACAGTTTCCCATGAAACCATCGGGAGGACAACGTGATGTGCTCCATAGCTGGAACTGTAAATATTTATTTTTACTCTGACTTTTTTTTTTTTTTTTCCCTTTATTTCTTCTTCTTCTTCTTCTCCTTCCAAGAAAGAATTCCCTGAATCCCAGCTCCCCACCAGTGGAAGGAGGGATGGAGTGAACAGCCTTCCCAGAATTCCAAAGGTGGAACTGAAGGAAAAACACTCTGCAAAGGTTCCCAGGCCAAAGCCCTGGGGCAACTGAAAGCTAAATTAAAAGGGGAAAAAAAAATGAATATTCCCTATTAAACCCAAACCCCAAAGCCTAAGGAAAACACTAAAAGCAATGATTAATATGACAACTGGGCAGCTTTCCCTGAAGACCTGAATTCCCATCAGGATAATCAAATTTGTCTTAAAAATGATAAATAGAGCTACCACTGACCTAAAAATGTTCCTTGATCCCACCACGCTCCAGCTCTTCAAACAGTGGCTGCTTCATCGGGAAAAAAACCCATTTAAATAAACAAATCATATAAAACAAAACCCACAGGCCCGACACGGATTTTTTCAACGTTCCCTCAGTCTTTTTTGGCTGTTCCGTTCCCTCCCTGGTGTCCAGGTGTAAACAATTCCCAAAAAAGAGACGTCTGTATCCCTGAATTCCAGCAAAGGTAGCGCTTTGTCTTTCTTTCCCAGAAAGGCTCTCTTTGTACGGAGTTTCTCCACCAAACCCGGCGATGTTTGGGCCTTTTGATTATTTTTCCCCTCCATTTTTTATTTTTTTTTCCTCTTTCCCAACATTCCCGTCTCCTTCCATTGGTGGCTTTGGATTCCTTAATGAGATTCCTCTCCCGTCGTCTTTTCCACCGCCTGCTCCCCACAAATCCCGCATTCCCTGGCGGAGCTTTGGCCTTCGTTCCCACATTCCCTGGGCTCCTTGGAGACGGTCTGGGGGCATCGGGATTTTCCAGGCCAGGATGGAAAGGGATCTTCAGCGGGGATCAAATCCCGTGGATGTCCTGGAGGACAAGGCCATGCTCTGCTCTTTGGGCAGCGGTGTTCCTGCAGGAGAAAATCATGGAATGCTCTCAGCTGGAAAGAATTTAAGCTCATCCAGTGCCACCCCTGCCATGGGCAGGGACACCAGGCTCTATCCCAGGTTCTTCCAAGCCCCTTCCAGCCTGGCCTGGGGCACTTCCAGGGATCCAGGGGCAGCCACAGCTGCTCTGGGGAATTCCAATAAATCAATACCACAATTCCAATAAATTTGCTGTTCCAGCTGTTACCTACGGTGTCCTTATGCTCTGATCCAATGTTTTTCTCAGGGAGAGTCTCACATTGCGGGAATGTCCAGGGGTCAACTGAAGTTGGGATTTCATCTTCCTTTCCTTGCCTAAACCACGGATTTAATTTTCAAAGGAATTCTCTGGGCACTGTCAGCCACCGTGGGAAGCTGGCAGGATTTTCCACTGATCCATCTCAGGGTGTTTGGATCCCTGGGATGAATCACCTGGGTCCTTCTCTTCCAGCTGCCTCAGTTTCCCTGGCTGGGCAGATTTTCCTGGTGGATTAGGAACCACAGTCCCTGCTCTTCATTTGGAATCCTCTTAGGAAAAGAGTAATGGAGGAATGGTTCCCGCTGCCAGAGGGCAGGGATGGATGGGATATTGGGAAGGAATTCCTGGCTGGGAGGGTGGGGAGGGGCTGGGATAGAATTCCCAGAGCAGCTGTGGCTGCCCCTGGATCCCTGGAAGTGCCCAAGGCCGGGCTGGATGAGGTTTGGAGCAGCCTGGGATAGTGGGGGTGTCCCTGCCCATGGCATGGGATGATCCTTAAGGATCCCAATTCCAACCCAATTCCAGATTTCCATCTCTCAGCTGAGATTCCCAAGTTTTAGCTGTTGTTTATCACATTCCAAGCGGCAGCAGCTTCCCCCAGGAGAGCCGGCCGTGGCTCTGCCTGAATCCTTCCACCTTTCCCAGTTTATCCGATGTTTCCATGGCCCTTCCCTGATCTTAAACCGAAACCAACCTCTAGCGAACTCCCCATAAATCCCAGCTATTCCCACCTGTGCATTTTGGGATCTACTGTTTATTGGGAAAGAGATTTTATCAGTCATAAAACCATCAAACCCCTCCGAGCACGGGATCCCTTATCAGTTCTGATAAAACCAGGATAAAACCAGGATAAACCTGATAAAAACAGGAGCCCCCAGGTTAGGCCTGATTATTTGAATCCCTTGGGAAATGAGGAGGAAGGATGGGAAGCAGCCAGGAGTGGGAATGAGAGTGAGCAGGCAGGGAATTGGTTGTTCCTTCACCTCAGGGCTGATTTTCCATCCCATCCAGGATTTATTATAAAAAAATCCTTCCCAGCCTGACTCCCAAATCTCATTTTCTTCCCTTTTTGAAGTGAAGGAGACTCCATTATTTGTCAGAGCTTCCTTTGGAATAATTTATGGCTCTGGATGAAATTATTGCTGCCTCCAGACTCTTCTCCCTGAACATGGGACAGAGTTCAGGGATAAACCTTTTAAATCCTCTCATTCCCATAAAAATATTCCTCATTTCTCACAAGAAAAGGGAAAACCTGCCACGGATAAATTTGGAAGCAACTGGGAGATTATATGGATAACGAGGGACAAAGGTCTTGGTTTTCCTGCTGGGAATCAGGGATGAAGGGAGGAGGTGGAAAAGCAGCAGAGCCGCTTTTATTTGGGATTGGGAGATTTCAGGCTGATCCATCCGGGATCTGGGACGGCAGAGGCACCGTGGCCTGCCTGGGAAGGGTAAATTATTGTAATCTCTGCTGGAAAGGTGATTCCCAGGCACAGGGAAGGTTGATCCCAGAGAAATAAAAGAGGAATTGTCCTGGAAAGTCTCTATATCCAAAGTGGCTCCTTTTTCCAAAATAATGAAACCCAACAGGGTCAGGATTGGGACTCGAGGTAGGGAGAGAAACACAGGGAAAAGGGGAGGAATAGGGGGGAGCAAAGGCTGGAAAAATAAAGGGAAAAAGGGAGAAATTCGAGGAGCAAAGTCTGGGAAAAGAAAAGGGAAGAAGGGAAAAACACGAGGAGCAAAGGATGGAAAAACAGAGGGAAAAAGGGAGAAGCATGGGGAGCAAAGGATGGAAAAATAAAGGGGAAAAGGGAGAAATTCGGGGAGCAAAGGCTGGGAAAAGAAAACGGAAAAAGGGAGAAACATGGGGAGCAAAGGCTGGAAAATAAAGGGAAAAAGGGAGAAATTCGGAGAGCGGAGGTGTGAGAAAAATAAAGGGAGAAAGGGAGAAACTGGGAGAGCAGAGGCTGGAAAAACAAAGGGGAAAAGGGAGAAACACGGGGAGCAAAGGCTGGGAAAAGAAAAGGGAAAAAGGGAGAAACTGGGAGAGCAGAGGCTGGAAAAGCAGAGGGAAAAAGGGAGAAACATGGGGAGCAAAAGCTGGAAAAGAAAAGGGCAAAAGGGAGAAACACGGGGAACAAAGGCTGGAAAACACAAAGAGAACGGGAGAAATTCGGGGAGTAAAAACTGGGAAATCATCCTGGACACAAAAAATTTGCAGAACTGAGATTTCAAGGGATTCCCCAAGGAAATCCCAGCAGAGAATGATCTGCCTTGGCTTCCTGGGAATTCAGGGGCTCCAAGGAATTCCCCTTCTCTCCGTGATTTCCATGTCCACCTTCCTAACTCCAGCCTTTTCCCAAGTCCGGGGTGCTTTTCCCTGCTCCAGCATTCCCAGGGCACCTCAAGGGTTAATCCAGCTGGGAAGGGAGCTCAGCTTTCCTGCCTGGAAAACGGTGGCAAGACTCGAACGAGTCTGTAACCTGAGCCGGGCCGGGGATGGACAGAGGAGCCTCGGCATCGATTCCCAGCCTGGAATATGATCCTGCGCTCAGCCTGGGATATGATCCCGAAATCCTCGCTTGTCTGTGGTGTTCCTTCTCCAGTGACACCCCCGGGGATTTTCCAGCCCCCTCCTTGGGATGCTCCGCAGGTCCAGAGAGGATGCTCCCAGAAATCCCGGCCGATGCGGAGGTGGCTCTGGATGCTGTTTGGGAAGAGGGGATTGGGAATAGATGGGACCCCCCAAAAAAACAAACAAAAAACAAACAAAAAAACAAAAGCCGACCCTGCCAAAAAACCCCAAAAACCAAACCCAACCAAACCCCCCAAAACAAAACCAACAAAAAAACAACAACAACAAAAACCCCAAACCCAAAAACAAACCCCAAAAACTGACCCCCTAAAAAAACCCCCAAAACCCAAAATCAACCAACCAACCCCCCCAAAAAATCCAACAAAAAAACCCCAAAAAAACCACCCCCCCAAAAACCACCCAAAACTTAAAACCAACCAAACCCCACAAAATCAAACAAAACCACAAACAACCCCCCAACCCAAAACAAGAAACAACAACAAAACAACAAACAAAGCCTCCAAACCCAAAAACAAACCCTAAAAACTGAACCCCCCAGAAGTCTAAAAACCCAAAACCAACCAAACCCCCAAAAGCAAAAAAATAAAAAAACCCAAAAAACCAACCCCTCCAAAAAACCCCAAAACTCCAAAACCCAAACCCAACCAAGACCCAGAAAACAAAACAAAAACCAGCCCCCCAAACCCAAAACAAGAAACAACAATAAAACAAGAAACAATCAAACAAAACCCTCCCCAAAACCCAAAAACAAACCCCAAAAAACCTACCCCCCAAAAAAATCCCAATACCCAAAACCAAGCAATCAACCAAACCCCCAAAAACAAAAGAACCAAAGAAAACCCCAAAAAACCAACCCCCCAAAAACCCCCAAACCCCAAACCCAACCAAACCCCAAAAAACAAAACAACAAACAAAAACCCTCCCAAAACCCAAAACAAGAAACAACAACAACAAAACAAGAAACAATCAAACAAAACCCTCCCCAAAACCCAAAAACAACCCCCAAAAAACCGACACCCCCAAAAAAATCCCAATACCCAAAACCAACCAAACCCACAAAAGCAAAACAAAAAATCCCCCAAAAAGCAAAAAAAACCTCAACCCTACAAAAAACCCCCAAACCCCAAACCCAACCAAACACCAAAAAACAAAACAACAAACAAAAACCTTCCCAAACCCCAAAACAAGAAGCAACAACAACAAAACAACAAATAACCTCTCCAAAATCCAAAAGCAACCCCCCAAAAACAGACCCCCCCAAAAAACCCCAAAAACCCAAAACCAACCAAACCCACAAAAACAAAAAAACCCAAAAAAAACCCCCAAAAAACAACTCCCCATAAAAACCCTAAAACCCAAACCCAACCCCACCCCAAAAAACAAAGCAAAAAACAAACAAAAAACTCCCCCAAAACCCAAAACAAGAAACAACAAAACAAGAAACAATCAAACAAAACCTCCCCAAAACCCAACAAAAAACCGACCCCCCCAAAAAATTCCAGTACCCAAAACCAACCAACCAAACCCACAAAAGCAAAACAAAAAATCCCCCAAAAAACAAAAAAAAAACCCTCCCAAAAACCCCCAAACCCCAAACCCAACCAAACACCAAAAAACAAAACAACAAAAACCTTCCCAAAACCCAAAACAAGAAGCAACAACAACAAAACAACAAATAACCTCTCCAAAATCCAAAAGCAACCCCCCAAAAACAGACCCCCCCAAGAAACCCCAAAAACCCAAAACCAACCAAACCCACAAAAACAAAAAAACCCAAAAAAAACCCCCAAAAAACAACTCCCCATAAAAACCCTAAAACCCAAACCCAACCCCACCCCAAAAAACAAAGCATAAAACAAACGAAAAACTCCCCCAAAACCCAAAACAAGAGACAACAACAAAAAAACAACAATCAATCAACAAAAACACCGTAAAAAAAAACAAAAAAGAGATTTCAGCTCCCCCGCTCCCAAGAGATTTGGGAATTTTTTTGGGATGGGCTGCTCTTGAGCTGGGACATTCCGAGATGGTTTTGTCCTGCAGGAGATTCCTGCTTTTATTTGTTTTTTAACAGCATTTGGATTTTTCCCAGGGGAGCTGCACCAGTCCCAGCACCCTGTGAGGGTTTGGTACCTCCAAGAACTTGTCCCAAGTCCTTCTCCAGCTGCCAGTTTTTAATGGAGAATTCCATGGAGCAATCCCAAATCCTCCCCTTCCCAACTTGGGCGGAGTCCCAGTTTTTCTCTCCATTAATTGGGATATAACGAGTCCGTGAGTCCCATGAGCAGGAGATCCCTCCAGCCATCCCAACCCAAGGATCCGTGTGCATTTTCCTGGTTCAACACCTCTTTTTTCCATGTAAGATTCCTCCTTGGCCTCTTCCAAGGATATTTTCAGCCACTTTGGAGGCCAAGCGAGCTCCGATACTTCCACTCATTCCTTGGAAAGTTTCAGGAATTGTAAACAAAGGATTAACACTAAAATGGAAGGAACGCCTTGTTCTGCTTCTGCCAGATCACTTTAATTCTGAATTAAATTAAATTTAAATTAATTAGGAATTAAACCTGAATCCCACAGAACCAAAACTGGTGGGAGGAACACCTCTCCTTCCCAAACTTTGCCACCATGATGCAAATCCCTGGATTTTTCTACCAGTTTCTTTCCTCCCAGCCCATTTTCCACGTGTTGTTCCACATTTGACTTCCTTCCGTGGGGATCCACCCTCCCGGCATTGCGAGGAACCGGGATCTGAGTCCGTCCTTCCCTCCCCTCCTCAGCTCCTGGTGTTTGCATTTTTTCCCTGGAAAAGCCCCGGTGGGAAGCTGAGCCCTGTGGCCCACGTCAGACCTTTGACTCCTCAGTTATCTCCGGGTGCTGCTGATCTGCTCCGAGTGGGATCGGCCGTGCCCGGAACGCGCCCGTGGCTCTCCCCAGCTCCGGCTCTTTGCCGTGGTTTTGGCCCTGCTGAATCCCGCTTGGAAGAGCCGGAGCAATTCCCACACTCCACTTTCCCTCCTCCTTTACTTTCCTCCCTGGCTTTCTCTGTGTTTTGGTTTTGGAATTCCTGGTGGGAATGGGATGCTCCCGGTGCGCTTCTCTTTGGGTGTGAAATTAAGGTTATTTGGTTTAAATCCATTATTCCTTTTTCTCCTCCTTCCCACCTCCTTTCCCTCTTCCTCTCATTTCCATGCTTCTCTGCTCCCATAATTTTCCCAAAAACTCAGCTATTCCGGCATGTCAGGGTGTTTGGGGCTCAGGAACCTTCCAATGGGATGAGAAATCCCTGTAGGAAATGTCCATTTCTAAAATATTTCACGAGAATCACCGAGGGAGAGCAGCTCCAGAGGGAGAGGCAGCCCAGCCTTTATTTATGATTTATTAGAAATAAATATATTTATTTACTTATAAATCAATATTATTTATTTTATTAATTCTATTTATTTTTAATCAAACTCACTATGCCGGCAGGAAAAAGAATTCCCAGCAAAGATAAAAAAGCAGATAATCCAGGTTTTTTCTTTTATCCCAGATTTATGATCCTGGCTGGGGAATGTAAATTCCAGGTTATCCAGTGATTCCGACTGTAAAATCCTTGACTTTAAGAACCTCATTTCTCTCCCAGCAGCTCCATTTTCTAAAGGACTCGGAGGAAATGAAAAATGCCACCCAAAGGCCCCATTTTTCGGGATAACCTGCCCTGTTTCCAGAGGATTGTTTCCCATTGCTATGGAAAAGGTGCAGGAAGAGCTACTTGGAACATGTCTAAAATTCCTCTTCCACTGGAGCCACCTCTGGATTTTATAGAAATTATTTTCCTGCTGCAGATTTGTACAAACTTTGACTTCTCCCGTGTCAGGAGGAGACAAAACCGCTTTTATTTCCAGCCCCGTGCGATCCCCTAAACCGTTTTCCATCATTCCAAGCGGGAATTCCGGCTTTCCGCAAGGCTTTGCTCCATTGTTGGATATCTCTGTTTGGGTTCTGCTCAGTGGTCGTGAAAAATCCAGGGGGAGCTGGCAGAGGGATATTTTGGGATCAGGCACAGTTGTGCTTCCTTGGCTGGTGGCCAGGGCTCCGTAAATACGGAATGGGAAAATGGAATCATCCCTTTTGTGTCCGGAGCAGCACAGGAATGGGAAAAGTCTGGACTCGGAGCTAAAAGATGATGCAGGAATGATCCCAGTTGGTCTCCAGCAGTTGGGTTTGTGGGATTTCCCTGGAATTTTGCACAACCGAAGCCTTGGCTGGTTGGTACCAAAGGGATCCTATTCCCTATCCTGGCTCCTATTCCCGGTGGGAGTGGGACGTTCCTGACTCCCCATCCTCCTTCCAAAGGTCCAGCTCCTCCCAGAATCATGGAATGGCTTGGTTTGGAGGGGACCTTTAAAGGTGATTTAGATTCATGATCCACCTGGGAAAGAGCTTAATCCTTCTCCGGATTTTAATTCCCAAATTCTCTGGAATTTCATTCCCGAGAGGAGGAAAACCCTTCCCTTGGGCCAGTGCCAGGAGCTTCCCTTTCCCTTCCATCCCCTTATTTCGCTGTGGGGTTCTGGATGCTCCCACAACAAAAACTGGAATTCCAGTGGGGCCAACCTGCTGTTCCTGAAGGAGAAGACTCTCCCAAAACTTCCCAGAACTCCCAACTTCTGGGAATTTGGAAGGACCTTAAGGATCATCCAGTGCCACCCCATTCCAAGGGCAGGGAGACCTCCCACTATCCCAGGCTGCTCCAAGCCTCATCCAACCAATTTATTCCAGTCCTTCCCTACCCTCACAGGGAAGAATTCCTTCTCAACATCCCGTCTGAATCGGGTTCATTCCTGCTTATCCAGGCAATTCCCAGCTTTTGGAGCTTTGTGCAGGTGAAGAACAACTTCCGGTGGGTGCCGAGTGTGTGACCGCCACGCCGTGAGCATCCAAACGGAACCACGGGATCCTGGAATTCCCAGCTGGAAGGGACCCATCGGGATCACGGATGTGTCGTTCCAGCTGAGGACAGCCAGGAGCAGAACCCTCCTGAGGAGACACAGCCAGGAGAAGCTCAACCTTCTTCCGTCCAGGCTGAGTGGAGCCGGAGCTTCCCAAACTGTGTGTGCAGCACGGAGGAAAATCCCGGGATTTTGGGATTGGATTCCACTCAGGGATGAGTGGAATTTGTGCTTCCCAAGGACACAGGTTCATTCCTGGTGATCCTTCACTCCAGCACCCTTAAATGACGTTTTTGGCTCATAGGGTGCATCCAACAGTTCCGGAGCATCTGATGGTGACGGTGAGCCTGGAAATAATTTTCCACGGCTGTTTTCCCAGCCTCTTTCCATGGATTATCCCTCACACCTTTCTAAACTAGACTTTCACAGCTCGTTGGTGGCCATCTGGAGGTTTATAGGGAAAAGCTTCCAGAAAGGAAGGGAAGGAAAGAGATCCAAGGAATAACAGGTGATTCCTCACCGAGATTCCACGTGCAGACCTGGATTTGGAGCCTCTGCCTCATCCAGGAGAAGATTTGTTGGGAATAACATCATGGGATACCCTGCTCATTTTGGGATTAAGTTTGGGCTCCAGCTCAGGTTTCACTTGGCAAATCCCTCAGCCGGTTTGTTTTTAACCCTGACGAGGAACGTGCAGTGACAGCAGCTTGTTTATCCCACTGCATCCTATGGGAAATTCCCTGGAATTCCTGGTGTCGCTGCCATCACTGGAAGTTCTGAAGGTTTGTGGATGTGGCACTTGGGACGTGGTTTAGTGGGGGAATAAAGGTTGGACTAAATGGTCTCTATTTCTCTCTTTTTCTTATTTTTCTCTTTTTTCCCTGAGCTTTCTTCTTTTTTTTCCTCTCCTTTTTTATTCCCTCTTTCCTTCTACTTTTTTCTTCAATCTCTAATCCCCGCAGAAACCCCAAATATCTGCCACAAACAACAGCGCTGGAGCCACCACGAGTCTTTCAGAGCTGAGTTTTCACCATTCCCATAAAATTATCATTCCCATAAAATGTTCTCTGAAGTCTGAGCAGGTTCATCCTCAGCAAAGCTGGAAGAGAGCGGCTCCTCCCAATTCCAGGGATTCCTTGGCTGGGATCCTTCATGGCCAGCACGGCAAGATCAGAGCTCAGGGAGATGCTCTGGGACCATCTCCAACATCTCCTCCTCCCCAAGCGGTCATTCCAAGATTATCCCTGCTTGGATCAGGTGCCAAACCCTGCTGAGGGGATTCATCCCATGGGAATGCCTCTCCCGACCATGGGAAGGGCTCACATTCCCGGGATTTTCATGAGGAGCCCCTTCTCACCCATCCATCCTCTCTGTGAGCTCCTTTTTTAGACCTTGACTGCACAAAGCGTTTTTTATTATCCACAAGAGAAGTGAAACAACTCCAGCTGGAAACTTCTAAATTCCAAAAATTTGCTTTTTTAGGTACTTGGAATTAAAAAAAAATAAAGGCTCAAAGTCTTGCCTGAAGCTCCGTGGACAAGCTCTGGCAGAAAGTGGGATGCACCCAAAAATCCGGGTGGGATCTTCCAACTGAGAGCAAAGGAAACGCACAAAAAGAACCCAAGTGGAAAAGGAGCTTGAAATATTCCCACTGGAATTTTTTCCAAGAGTTGCCAGCAGTGTTTGTAACTCAGGGCTCCTTTGGTTGATTTTTCCTGCTTGGATTTGGATGAAGGCAAAGGAACAGGTGGGAAAGCAAATGGGACAAGGTGGGAAGGCCAATCCCAATCCCTTCATCCCTGGGACTTGGCTGTGGTTCTCGCTCATCCCTATCCCGCTTTTTAAGGCCCAGGATTTGGGATGGGATTGCTCCCACGCCATCTGTGGGAATGACCTCACCTACCGCCTTTGCCAAGCACGAGGAATCATCAGAATGAGGAAAAACGCAGCTCTGGCCCCTGCGCGTTTGATCTTGGATCCCGCTTCCACCCAAATCCTAAAATAAGGCGAGGAATTTGGCTCTGATCACGGAGCTGGGCTGCGAGAGAGGAGCAGAACCCTCCGACCGCAGCGGATTTGGATTTCTGCAGGCACATCTGGGCTGGATGTGATGTTCCCTGATTCCAACAGAAAATGTGGAGGCAAGATGTGTTCCCTGCTTGGAGCTGTCCGCCCGCCAGGGATGGGAAGCGATGAGTGAGTGGCAGCGATAACCGGGGCTGTGACGGGCTCCCGCGTGAGATCCCGGGATGCCGGAGCGGGATTTGGGATTGCTCCGCTTTCCCTGTCTTGACGCCCCCTCCTGCTCCCAGATGCCAGAAGGAAGGAATGTCTGCACCACAGAGAGCAGGGTTGGTTTTCCAGAGTCCTCCCGGTTTCTCCCTGAGCTGCTGGGCCTGTGGATCATGGAAAATGGGAGGATCCATCCTTGTTTAAGCTGGATATGGACAAGCTGGATGTTCTGGATGTTTCCAGCCCCTGCCCCCTGAGAAGCTTTTATTGAAACTTAATCAATGATGATCTCATCCAAAATTGATAAATCCTCGATTCCATGATTTCCTTGTTTCTGTGGGAATCGTGCAATCTCCATCTGAGCTGGAGACATTTGGAGCTGGATCCATCCTGGGATGATCCTGATGTGCTCCAGTTCTGGGCTAAGATTTGTCCATTTCCACCACTCCAGGCTGCTCCAAGCCCCATCCAACCTGGCCTTGGACACTTGCAGAGACCCAAGGGGCAGCCATAGCTTCTCTGGGAATTCCATCCAGGAATTCCTTCCCAATATCCCATCAAAACCTCTCTTCTTTCAGTTTAAATGACCTTGGCTGATTTGATAGTGAAGGAAGCACAAAATTCACACTCCAGTTGTTGGATCTTCCCAAAACATCCTGTTATCCAGAAAGGAAGATGCTGGGGGGAATGGAACATCATCCCTGGACAAATGATTCCCTAGGACAGCTCCGATGACCGCCCCTGTTCTCCCTGTCTGGATCTTCACAAAGTTTTTGGTTTTGTTTTTCCTTTTCCTTTTCCTTTTCCTTTTCTTTTTCTTTTTCCTTTTCCTTTTCCTTTTCTTTTTCTTTTTCCTTTTCCTTTTCCTTTTCTTTTTCTTTTTCCTTTTCCTTTTCCTTTCCCTTTTCCTTTTCCTTTTTCCTTTTTCCTTTTTCCATTTTCTTTTTCCATTTTCTTTTTCCGTTTTCCTTTTCCATTTTCTTTTTATTTTTCTATTTTTATTTTTATTTTTATTTTATTTTTTACTTTTTATTTTTATTTTATTTTTACTTTATTTATATTTTATATTTTATATTTCATATTTTATATTTTATATTTTATATTTTATATTTTATTTTATATTTTAT
>NW_005087660.1:1195248-1210650 GCF_000331425.1 Pseudopodoces humilis
CCCTTTCCCTTTCCCTTTCCCTTTCCCTTTCCCTTTCCCTTTCCCTTTCCCTTTCCCTTTCCTCCTTTCCCTTTCCCTTTTCCCCATGGAAAGGCCGTGAGGAACACCAGAGCTTCTCCTCCCTGTGCCACCGGCTCTGCCTCACAGCGGGCACCCCTTGGAGCCGGGAAGATGCAGGATTGCTTTCCAGAAAGATGAGTCTGAACAGCTCCTTGGTGCAGCTCCAGTTCCATAGGGAGCACATGGATGGGGGACAAACAGACCTGATTGGAACTCCTCTAAACAGGGATGAAACATTCCTCTTTGGAAAGATGCTGGAATATTTCAGCTCGTCACTCAGACCCTCTCTTTTTTATCTTCTTTTTCCCAATTTTTTTATTTTTCGTTGTTATTTTTCTGGTTTCCAGCTGGGCCGATGAGATTTCACTTGGGAAGTTTTTTTGGTGAAGCAAAAGCCAATTTTGGTTGAAAAAATAAAGTTCTGTGGGATTTTTTAAAAAAAAATTATGTGGTTTTTTTTTATTCCATGGATCTTCATGGAGGTGGAAACACTCCCGCTCGGGAAAGTTTCCCTGATTTTTGTGTAAGAAAAGAAATCATCTCGCTGATTAAAGCTTGATCTGGGCTGTATTTCCAGATCATGGAATCTATTTCTGGATCGGAGAATGTATTTCTGGGCTGTATTTCTTGATCATGGGATGTATTTCTGGGCTGTATTTCCAGATAATGGAATCAATTTCTGGATCATGGAATGTATTTCTGGGCTGTATTTCTGGATCCTGGGCTGTATTTCTGGATCATATTTCTGGATCATGGGATGTATTTCTGGGCTGGATTTCCAGATCCCGGGATGTATTTCTGGATCGTGGAATCTATTTCTGGATCACAGGATGTATTTCTGGGCTGTATTTCTGGATCCCGGGATGTATTTCTGGGCTGGATTTCCAGATCATGGGATCGATTTCTGGATCCCAGGATGTATTTCTGGATCACAGGCTGTATTTCCGAACCATGGAACATATTTCTGGATCACAGGATGCATTTCTGGGCCGGATTTCTGGATCAGGGAATGTATTTCTGGATCACGGGATGTATTTCTGGGCCGTATTTCTGGATCAGGGAATGTATTTCTAGATCTTCATGGACTGGCGCACCCAATACAAAAATCACCAGAAATTCGTTCCTGCTTGGAGTTAAAAACGTTTTTTTTCCCAAAGCAGTGCCTGCTGGTGGAATTCTTCTTGGGCAAAGTCACCATTCCCAGGAAGGCAGAGGAATGACAATTCCCAGGCTGTGTGTGTTTTTCCCACCCCACGCCTCAGCTGAGGGGTCTCTCAACCCCACATTTTCCCTTGGGCCGCTCCATGGAATTTCCAACAAAGCTTGGAATTCCTGGCTGTGCGGGATTGGTGCCGTTCAACGTGACAAGCGCTCTCCCTGAAATGAATTTTTAATTCCGTAATGTTTTTACTCCACACTTTCCTGAGGCGTCCAGGGGCCGGGTGTTGATTCCATTTGTCCCCAGATTTATCCTGGTTTGCAAATATGGGATCAGCCAGAAGGAATTCGTGGGATGGGACATCGTTCCCCTGCTTGTGAGTTGGAATAACACAAATTCTTCTCCTTCCTCACCTGGATCCTCCGGGTGCTGCTTCAGAGCTTGTTTATGAGGGGCTGGAGCGAGTCCAGGGAAGGGAAATGGAGCTGGGAAGGGGCTGGAGAATTCCTGAGGGAGCTGGGAAAGGGCTGGAGAATTCCTGAGGGAGCTGGGAAGGGGCTGGAGAATTCCTGAGGGAGATGGGAAGGGGGCTGGAGAATTCCTGAGGGAGCTGGAAAGGGGCTCAGCCTGGAGCAAAGGAGGCTCAGGGGGAATTTCTGGCTCTGCACAAGTCCCTGGCAGGAGGGGACAGCCGGGGGGGTCGGGCTCTGCTCCCAGGGAACAGGGACAGGAGCAGAGGGAACGGCCTCAGGCTGGGCCAGGGGAGGCTCAGTTGGAAATTGGGAAATGGCCCAAAGGGAACATCCAGGAGAGCTGGAGAGGGACTGGGGACAAGGGATGGAGGGACAGGACACAGGGAATGGCTCCCACTGCCAGAGGGCAGGGATGGATGGGATATGGGGAAGGAATTCCTGGCTGGGATGGAATTCCCAGAGCAGCTGTGGCTGCCTCTGGATCCCTGGCAGTGCCCAAGGCCAGGCTGGAGCAGCCTGGGACAGTGGGAGGTGTCCGTGGTGGCACTGGATGATCTTTAAGGTCCTTTCCAAACAAAACCATTCCATGATAACATGCCTGGAAGAGGGATGTCGAGGTGTTGCTTGGATCCCCCCCTGAACTGAGCATCTAGGGAGCTTTATTCCCTGCAATGGCTTTTGCTTCCAATCCAAGCTAAAATTGGCGACAGTAGGACGAAATTCCCACAGATTCCCATGGGCTGTTACCATCAGTCAGATCCAAAGGTTTGGGTTCCACAAAAAGTGTTTTCCATGCAATATTTCCCTCCTTTCCCTGGATTCCCATGGCAGTGGTGGAGCCCCCAGCGGGATTTAAAATCCGTGTGGATGTGGCTCTTGGGGACATGGGTCACTGGTGGCTCCAGATCCGGGGAATGGTTGGAGTCCGTGATCTTGGAGGTCTTTCCCAACCCTGATGATTCCATGATTCCCTGATTTAGCACATCCGGAGCAGCTGGTTGCCCTCGGAATGTTCTCCTGACCGATGCGTGAACCCTCTGCTCTCCTGAGGGCTCCCTGACCTCGCTCCAGTGGGTGTGGAGTGGTCGGGATGAATCCAGAGCCAGGAGGGGTGAGGATGTCACCAACACCCAGCACCCTTCGTGTCTTCCGGTCCAGAATGAGCGGAATTCTCCGCAAACACCGAGGGAAAGGGAGAGCAGCCAACAATTCCCAGCCTTTGTTCCTCACCTCACCTCCACTCCTCTCCCTCATCCCACAACTCCGGGAACAGGACCTCCATCCCTCCCTCTGGCAAAGAGGGATCCCAGCCTGTGGAGCTTGACATGGATTTTCTCATGAGCTCATCTTTCCTTGTGTGCTGGATCCAGGGAGGCTCCAGGCACCGGAATCCCAGGCGTGGGAAGGAGGGAGGCAGCTCCTGGAATCTGCTTCGTCCCACATCATTCCTACTGGAATGGGGGCACATCCGGGGTCTCCCTGGAGTGGGAACACCGGATGTGGCACCAGCACTTGGGGGGTCTGAGGTGATTCTTTCCCTGCTGAGGGTCTGGAAAATGGGAATGGGAACCTGGTGGTGGGATGTGACTGCCTTCGGAAGCGTGGGGAATGTGGGAGGTGAGCAGGGCTGGTAAACACAGCATTCCTATCCCCACCCTTCCCGGGAAAACACAAAATCAAGGATTAATAGCAAACAGACAATCCAGCTGTCCGCAGCTTTCTGGTTACGAGGTGGTTCCTGCTCCAGATGGTCCAGACAATTCCCAGGAATTGTTCTTAAACCTGCTAAAAATGAGGAAATCTCCGCAAGGATCAATCACCACCGTTTTCCTTTAAGTTTAGGTTCGATTCCCGAGATTCCTGGGGAAGGGAAGAGTCTTGTGCAGCAGGTGGGGAACCTAGAATTCCCAACGGGAGAGGCAGGAGGGCCAAGAATTCCCGGACCAAGGGCCGGATGCCGGTTGGTGCTGGAGCATCCCCTTACAGGTGGGTGCATTCCAAGGTGCCCCGGCCAGAAAAAAACCAGGAAAAACCAAAGAATCTCCAAGAATTAATGCCTTGATCCCACACAGAGATTGGGAAAAATTCCAGTTCCCAGGAACTGATGGGATGATTTCACATGGAGCCATCACTTCCATGGGATAGGGAACATCCCATGTTGGAAAGGCTCCTTCCCTCCCCGTGATGTCTCGGTGTGCTCTGTCCCGCCTCTTCCATGGTATTTTGGGATCTGTTTTTCCAGGCTCAACTCTCCCATCCCTTCCTCTGATCCTTTGTTCCCTAAGAAGTTGATTATCCACTCGTTCAGGTCTGCTCAGAAGATCCCATGGGCTCTTCCTGTCCGAAATCGTCTGATGTTTGGAGCCGCAAAAATATTTATGGCTCCTGCATTCCATGCCTGGAAGGAATTCCCACTGCCAGGAGGCCGGATTGCTTCCAGGTGGTGATCCAAGCATCCATCGAGTTCTGGAGTAGGGAAAACACCTCCCTAAGGGTCACCAGATCCAAAGAGGAGTGGAATTCCCTCAGCATTCCTACACTGGCCCATGGAAAATTTGCTGGGAAATCCATGGGAGCCAACAGCTGATCCTAAGGACAAGGCCGTGATCCAAAGGGAGGCAGAACTGGAATCTGGAGGCAGAACCCCTTGGGAGAACGCTTGGGCTGGAAATGAGGGAAGAGGGAACAGAAGAAATCCACAACTTTTAGGGAACGTTTCTCACGGAAGAGAGCATGGACTCTGACCAGAAAAGTCTTTTCAGGAAGAATCTGGACACAAAGATCTGGGATTTTGGGATTTTATCTCCTCCCTTTCCATCAAATGGGGATGAGGATGGGGAGACCCTGGCACGGTTCCTGGATCCCTGGAAGTGTCCAAGGCCAGGCTGGATGGGGCTTGGAGCGACCTGGAAGGTGTGGAAGGTGTGAAGGGGGTGGAATGGGATGATCCTTAAGATCCCTTCCCAAACCCAAACCATTCCAGGATTCCGGGATTAAAAGGTCACAGTGTGGCAGAAAAGCCTCAAATCGCAGCAATCTGAACTTGGGACAACAAAAAACTTCAAATATTCCTTCCCCAAATATTTTCCCAAATCCTGGCAGGACGGAGCCTTAATTGGCTGCTGAGATTTAATGGACAATCCCTGGAATCTTATCAGAGTCTGGAAATCCCAGACCACTCAGGCCAAGGGCAGGGGGCAATAATTCCAGACAAAACAGGATAAATGCTGAATAATTCCCTGAAGCGGCTATAAAAAATCCCTCTGTGGCTGGGAGTCCTGCTCTCCTCATTATTTACTGGATAACGGATGGGAGGTGTTTGGATGCTCCATGAGGAAAGAGATTAAACCTTCCAAATAAATTGTCCAGCTTCCCTTGGCTGGGGTATCTGTCTTTCCCAGGTAAACGATGATCAGGAATGGGGGATGTTTATCCCTGACACTGCGAGCAGAGATTTATTTCCAGCGCTTGTCCCGTTCGGAGATGATGGGAGCGCTGACACGATCCATCAAGTATTCCAAGGATCCTTCAAGCTGGAATTAAAGCTGGGATTATTGACCCAAATCGGTCACCTCGGAGCGTCCAGCTCCCCCTGCGCTGCCCCGAAGTGACCACAGGGACTGGAAAGGGGAGCGGTCATTCCATGGGGGAAGCGGGAAACGGGGAGGGGAACCAGGATGGGTTTGGGGGAGATCCCGGGATGGGAAATCCCAACATCATCCCGGTTTTCCTGGGCTTGGAGCGGGATGAAGGAGCTGCTGAACAGCCCAAGGATTTTCCTGCATTGCATCGGTGTCAGTCCAGGCTGGTGATTAGCTTGATAGGCAAATGATATGCTGATGAGCCCCTGAGGCTGTGGCTCTGATAAGGACTGGAAGCCTCCTCCAGGCACGATTTCCCACCTTTTCTGCTTTCCCTGCCTTCCAGTCCGATCTCATCCCACTCATCCCGAAGCTTCCCCGCTCCCTTGCCTCGGGATGCGGCCTGGAATCCCAGAACAAAGCTCTCCAATCCCTTCCCAGATCTCTGTCCTGATGGGTGGCGACCTCCCAGCCCTGCTCCCGAGGCCGGGATACAATCCAAGCCTGGAGGGGGCTGCTGTTTTCCAGAGAATCCCTGGGAGACTCCGTAGTAGTTGTCCCTTTGGTCTTTTTTCCCTTTTTTTTTGTTCCCTCCTCGGTTTCAATTATTTCCCGCTGTGAGAGGGGGAACAACATTCCTATGGAATGGGGGCCTGAGAGGCTTAAAATCCACATGGGTGGCTCCTGGACGGAGTGAAATGAAGGAATTTCAGGATGTGCCTGTGGCATTCCCAGCTGTCCCATGATGTGACATTGAAGGCAAATCCCTAAACCTGAACAGGTTCCTCTCACTTCCCAGCTGGATTAGGAAGCAGGGATGGCTCGTGGAGGGAAGACACGGAGCACAGCGGAAGGACGAGGGAATAAATCCAGGAAGTAACGGGATAGGCAGGGAAGGGCACAGGATGGATGGAGCTGGATGGGTTGGAAGAGGTTTTAGTGGATCATTATTCCTTTTGCAGGGACAGCCATGGGGTCAGCTGGAATTTGGGTGCCTCAGGAGCCAGGTCCAGCTTGGACTGGAAGTTACCCGGAGTGAAGAGGTGAGAAACAAAGCAGGATGTGACATTCCAAGTGTGGAGAGTTCCCAGCATCTCCTGACTGCAGAAATCCCAGGAAATCCTGAATTTCAGGCCAAATTCATCACTATTTCCCAGCAGGAATTCCTGTATGGAGCAGGGAGCAGGAACAGCATGGGAAAGAGGGAATTCCAGCCCCTGGCTCTGCCGCTTGCCATCCCCCCATGAAACCGTTCATCCCTACGGAGAGAGAGTTTCTCACTCGGATCCGATGGGATGGAGCTGCCCGTGGAAACCCCACCTCATTCCAGGCCTTGGAGAGCTGTAGAACCACGGAATACTCGGAGCTGAGCCACAGGGATCATCCAGTGAAGCTCCTACCCTGCGCAGACATCCCACCGATCCCAGCCTGTGCCTGAGGAGCTCCCGGAGCTCCAGAATTTGGGATATTGCTGAGATTTGGAGCTCCAGGCCCAGATGTGAGGGAGAGGCTGGAGAGCTGCTATCCAAGGAGTGCCTAGCACCCGAACTTCAGCTTCCTTATCCCTGGGAGAAAGGTGCCTGTTTTCCCTGGAATCCTGGCTGGGGAGTGCTGGCCCTTCCCTTCTCCTTGAAGCAGCCGTGCGAGCTGCGTCTTTTCCTGATCCTAATCATTCCCACCGCTGGAATAAATCTCATCCAGCCGGAACATAAATCCAGCTGCCATGTGTGTGTTCACCACGGAGGCTTCAGCAGATTCCTGCAGGCTCTGCTTTCCCAAAGCTGTTCCGCCCTTCAGATCCCGCATCCCACGGGAGGGACCACCCAGCAGCTCCTCTCCCATTGTTCTTCTTGGATGCCGAGTGGCAGCGGGGGAGAGGCCGGAGCTGCAGGTGAATCCCACCCAAGAGGATTCCAGCCCGGAGCAGAGAGACCTCGGAGCCGCTTCCAGGGCCTGGAGGGGCTCCAGGAGAGCTGGAGAGGGACTGGGGACAAGGGATGGAGGGACAGGACACAGGGAATGGCTCCCACTGGTTGGATGGGATATTGGGAAGGAATTCCTGGCTGGGAGGGTGGGGAGGGGCTGGGATGGAATTCCCAGAGCAGCTGTGGCTGCCTCTGGATCCCTGGAAGTGCCCAAGGCCAGGCTGGACAGGGCTTGGATCCTCCTGGGATGTTGGGAGGTGTCCATGCCCATGGAATGGGATGGGGTTGGGATAACCCTTAAGGTTCCTGCCAATCCAAACCATTGTGGAATTCCATGACCTGACAATTCAATATTTCCCAGGCAGCTGTGGAGGTGCCCCAGTGGCTGCTGAGCAATTCCAGTTCTGGATTTCTTACGGATGCTGAGCTAAACGGAGGCACTGGGAAATTATCCCAGCTCTGAAGGACATTTAAATATCCCTGCGTGCCTCAAAGGAAGGAGCCCCAGGGCAGCAGAAGAATCATGGAATCACTGAAGCTGGAAAGAACTCCAGGAAGGGGGTTTGGAATCCAATCTCCTGCTCAATGCAGGGCCAGCTCTTTTCCCAGCGGGAAAACCTCCAGGAGCAGAGATTTCCCAACCCCTCTGGACACCCTTTCCCAGTTTCTCAGTGTCCTGATGGTCCAAACAACATCGCAGGAAGGAAAAACATCCCTGACAGGGAAAGGCAGCGGAGCTGGAATTCCCAATCCCTAATATTTTAACTGATGTGGGAAAGCACTCACAAATCCTATGGAAGAGGAGATTCCCGCAGGGAAAAATGGACTTGTTCTTCTGGAGAGGTGAGCCTGCTTGTGCTCCTAGAAACAGATTTTAATTACCCCTCCCAGAAGGGAATTCCCAAAATTACTGCATCCCAAACCAATCCCGCCTTGTTTGCAGTACCAAAGCAGCAGCGGGGAATAATCCCGGGATATTCGCGAGCGGCAAACGCGATTTGTCACAATCCCAAGCGGCTCTCCCAAATTTCCAGCTCCAGCCGCCGTTGGAAGGGCTCTGATTTCCCATCTGCAGCAGGAACAGAGGTTTCCAGCGGCTTTCCACTCCGGTGTCCCCCCGGAGCATCGGAAAGGATCCAGCAGGGAGGAAAAACGGGAGATTTTTGGAGCGGAATGTGAGGCTCCCTTTTTTTAAAATTCCCACTCCCATTTTGACAGTTTCATTGGAGTCGCGTGGAATTGTTTTCCTTTCCCGGTAAATCCCTGGTCCTGTGCCAGGTTTTTGGAGGGATGGGAGGCTTTGGAGCAGTGCTGGAAGGACAAAACCGGATTTTGTGCTCAATCCCAGGAGTGCGGAATTAGATCAGCTTTAACTGAGTCCAGGTCACCTGTTTTAAAGGAATTAAAGCAGGGATTGGGAACACTCCGGAGCAAACGAGGCAGGAGGGACCGGGATTTATCCCCTTTTATATCAAACAGAATTAACCAGAAGCCTGGAATTCAATTTAATAGAGAATAAGGGATCTCTCGAATTCCAGCAGAATTCCAGGGATCACTTCTGTTGTCCATACAAAGTTGCAGGAGATGCCCTGAGGTCATTTAAATATCCATGGAATTGGAATGGATGGAATGGCCTGGAAAACATGGAATTTCTGTGGCCTTTTGCATCAGGGGCTGGAGGACAAAGAGGACTTGGAAAGGAGAGGAGGAATTAATTAAAAAAAATTAAAGAGAGGAAATTTAATTGGAGATAAGGGAGGAGGGTTTCCAGTGAGGGTGGTAAAACATTGGGATGGAATTCCCAGAGATTGGAATTGGATGGGGCTTGGAGCAGCCTGGGACAGTGGGAGGCTCCGGATGATCTTTAAGGTCTTTTCCAACCCAAACAATTCCAGGATTCTTTTCTGCAGCCCTCCAGAACCTGAAGGCAGCTACAGGAGAGATGGAGAGGGACTTTTTCCAAGAACCTGGAATGCCAGGATGAGGGGGAATGGATTCAAACTGAGAAACCACAGGGCTGGATGGGATATTGGGAAGCAATTCCCACCTGGGAGGGTGGGGAGGCTCTGGCACAGATTCCCAGAGCAGCTGTGGCTGCTCCTGGATCCCTGGAAGTGCCCAAGGCCAGGCTGGATGGAATTCTGACCTGCCTGGGATAGTGGGAGCTGTCCCTGCTCATGGATTTTCCCTCACTCCCAAATCCTGGCCACGCCAACCCAAGGCACGTCCTTGGGATGGAAACTGTGGGAAATGTGAGTTCAATCCCAATCCTGCCGGAATTCCCCACTGAAGTTCCGCCCTGTCACAGCTCAGGGTCTTTCAGTCCTGCCCTGAGTGGGATGTGCCCCTCCAAGATTCCAGAAAAAGCCCAGGAAGGATTTTTCCAGGCACCTTGCTGTCCCAGCTGTGGCTGTACCCACACCTCCACTCCAGGCTCTTCCCACTGATGGAGAATAAATCCAGCAGCGACAATTTCCAGCCTGGAGACCCTCTGGAATGGGTGGGACCTGCTCCAGAGGCTTTGTGGAGCTCGGGAAGCAGAGCCCTGGGAATTTCCAAGGCTGGGATGAGGCGATGGGACTTGAAAGGGATCGTAGGAGCTGCAGGGAACGTCCTCAAGCTGCGGTTCCTAAATCTCGTTAATTGTGGTACTAATTAAGGGCTGGGATATTAAATTATCTCTCCACTCTGGGAAGAAAACAAATAAAGGAATTCCATGGAGCCTTTAAATCTGGATTCTCGAAATGTGTGTCCCATCTGGCCAGGGCACTGGGAACAATCCTCGGGCTGTGCTCTGTGTGGGGATGAATCCCAGGACACCTCGAGGGTATTCCCAAAGGAATTCCACAGCCCTTTTATGGCCCTGCTGCCATCCCGGATTGGAGATCTGAGAGGCAGCTGGAGCTGCATCCATGGATGGATATTCCTGGGAAGGCTGAAGTGCCTTTTCTGTGCGGTGTATCCCAAAAATATCATCCGGGAGCAGGGAACATCAAAGCCAGGGCTAAAGGAGGGAAATCCCGGGATTGGAGCAGGGAATGATTTGGTTTCTACACTCCAACGCATGAGAGGATTTCCAGCTGGCTGCCCTCGCTCCATCCTTAAACGTTTTGGGAGCCAGGCAGTGGAACTGCGGGATTTCCAAGGGCTGTTGCTCGTGGAAATCAGATGAAGGACTCGGGGGGAGGGAAAAGTGCAAGGCAGAGCTTTAAAGAGGGAAAGACGAAGGAAGGAATTACTGAGGAATCCGTTATGGAAAAGGATTGGAAGGAGTAATTCCATTATTTGGGATGCCCAACCCTACAGCTTTGTTGCCAGGAGAGCCGGAAAAGGGATTTATGGGAAAGAAGGAGGGGTCCTGGTGGAAATGGAGGGGATTTTGGATCAGCACTGCCCAGTTTGGGGCTTCCCAGCAGAGGAAAAACATGGAAAAACTGGAGGGAGCCCTGGAGCAGTGGATATTGGAGGGATCTGGAATTGTTCTGCCTGGACAGAGGTTCCTAACATTTACCCGATGATCCAGAGGCAGATCCTGACTCTTCTGGGAAGGATATGGACAGGGATCCACGGATGCAAGTTGGAGGAAGGAAGATTCAGACCAGACGTTTTACACCAGTAGTGGTCAAATCCCGGGAAAAAAGCAAAACCTGGAGAGTTTTCCTGGATCTCCTTTCCTGGGGACATCCAACCCTCGGATCCAAATTCCTGCTCAGATTTGGGCCGAGCTTGGACCAAAAGCATCAACGGATCCCTCCCAGCCTTTGTTACTCCCTAAATCCAAGGAGTTCATCTGCACAGATCCCTGGAAAAGGAGGATTTGTTGGGCTCATCCTTGCACTTTCTGCATGGAGAGAAGCTGTGGAATTCCCACAGCAAATCCCAAAATAAAGCCCTGCTGGAGGACGAGGCACAGGAGATTTTCCAGCTGAGCCAGGTCAAGATTCCCACAGCGCCTGCAGGACTGTGGATGATCCAAGAGAATCAGGAATGTTCCAGTCCTGGGGTTTTCCCTGTGGAAATCTCAGCTTGAAGACAGGGATGTGGAGCAAACCAGGATTAGCCAAAAAATCCCAATCTGACTCCGGACAGTCAAGAGGCACTTGACCAAAAGGCTGATTTTATTTCTGATTCCTGGTGTTTTATTTATGATTAATTGGTTCAATTAATTTATTATTATTTATTTATTATTACATTATTCTATAACTTATTATATAGAATATATAGATATTATATCATATATTATTATATTACTGTATTTATTATTATTAATTATTTATATGTATTATTCATTATATGTTCATTAATCGTATTTATTTTATATCTCAAATCTAAAATCTAAAATCTAAAATCTAATATGTAATATGTAATATGTAATATGTAATATGTAATATGTAATATGTAATATGTTATAGAAAATAGAAAACAGAGAATAGAAAATAGAAAATATAATTATTTATGTATAATATTTTATATTATTATTAATTACAAGCTAGAATTTATATATTTATGTATGTATGTATTTATTTATTTATTTATTTAATTTATTATTTAATTAATTGATTAATTTATTTAATTAAAATTCCTTAATTTCATTACTGAGCTGCTCCAGCAAGGTCCCATCTGACCTCCAAACAACCGGGTCCTTGTTGGAATGGTGGGAATGCAGGAGCTGAAGGAAAAGGTGGGAATGCAGCTCCTGAAGGAAGAGCTGGGAATGCAGGAGCTGAAGGAAAGGTGGGAATGCAGGAGCTGAAGGAAAGCAGGGAATGCAGGAGCTGAAGGAAAGGTGGGAATGCAGGAGCTGAAGGAAAAGGCGGGAATGCAGCTCCTGAAGGAAGAGCTGGGAATGCAGGAGCTGAAGGAAAGGTGGGAATGCTCTTGTCCCTGTGGCCTTGGCCAAGGTCTCTCCTTGATGCTCCAGAGCAGCTCCTGTGCCCCACAGCTCTGGTTGGGATCAATCCGGATCCTTGGCTGGAATCAGTCTGGATCCTTGGTTGGGATCAGTCTGGATCCTTGGCTGGGATCAGTCTGGATCCTTGGCTGGGATCAGTCTGGATCCTTGGCTGGGGTCAATCCAGATCCTTGGCTGGGGTCAATCCGGATCCTTGGCTGGGGTCAATCCGGATCCTTGGCTGGGATCAATCCAGATCCTTGGCTGGGGTCAATCCGGATCCTTGGCTGGGATCAATCTGGATCCTTGGCTGGGGTCAATCTGGATCCTTGGCTGGGATCAATCCGGATCCTTGGCTGGGGTCAATCCGGATCCTTGGCTGCTGCTGGAAGTGCTGGGCGCTCCCATCCAGCACTGGGAATTGCACTGTGGGCAAGGAGAGGCCATGGAATCACCGAGTTTGGAAAAGATCCCTGAGATCATCGAGTCCAGCAGGGATCCCTGTCCCCAAGTGCCACCTCCAGGGATCCCTGTCCCCAAGTGCCACCTCCAGGGATCCCTGTCCCCAAGTGCCACCTCCAGGGATCCCTGTCCCCAGGTGTCACCTCCCAGGCCCTGGGAGTGCCCTGGGCAGCCGTGCCAGGCCGGACTTGGAGCTCCTTGGCCTGGGAAGAGGGACAGAGGCCCAGGGCAGGTTTGGGAGTGTCCCCGCAGGGTCAGGGCTGGGAAAGGCTCCCAGGAATCCTGAGCCGGGAATGAAATGTCCCAAACTCCCGGAGCAGAGCCCGTGCTGGGGGAAAGCCCAGCGGCTTTTCCTGCCTCAAATTGCTGATTCCAGCTGATCCCAGCTCGTGCTGCGGCTCCGCAGCCATTCCCGCTGGATTCGAGGCCAATGCTGCTCTTGAGGAGCAGGAGGAGGAATTCCGGGATCAGCACTGACCTCCTCTCCTGTGGTTTTGTGCTCCTGGGCCTCCAAGGACAGGGTTTGGACTTTTTGTCCTGTTTAGAAGGGTACACTGGACTGAGGGTTTATTTTATTTTATTTTATTTTATTTTATTTTAGCTTGTATTTTATATTTTGCATTGCATTTTATTTAATTTAATTTAATTTCATTTTATACTTTATTTCACTTTATACTTTTTTATTTTATTTTATTTTATTTTATTTCATTTAATTTCATTTCAGACTTTATTTCATTTTATACTTTATTTTATTTTATACTTTATACTTTATTTTATACTTTATTTTATTTTATTTTATTTTATTTTATTTTATTTTATTGTATTTTATTTTATTTTATTTTATTTTAATTTAATTTTAATTTAATTTTTTTTTTCATGGAATGGTGTCGGTTTAGCCAGGGAGAAGCAGGGAGTGGAGTCCCTGGAGCTGTGAAGAGGGAGGAGCCGATGTTCCATCCTTTCCGTGGAGAGCACAGGGAAAAGGAGGTGGAAGGAACGAGGAGAGAGCCAGAGCTGCCTGGAGGGAGGACTGGAGTCTGCTTTCCACCTCCTCCCTGCCTAAATTAGAGCTGAGCTTAAGCAGGCCTGGCTTAGGCCAGGGCTCCTGGAAAGGGATCCGGCCAATCCAGCCCGGCAGGAAAGGGAGAAAAAAGGCCGGAAGGAACACTTTTCCCACTTTTCCCACTTTTCCCAGGGATGGAGGCTCCTGGGCACTGGCTGACCTGACCTTCACAACACAAACTGCTGATCCAGAGCCAGTGATCCATGGCTGGCTCCCTAAAAACGAATATTGGGACGAAATTCCATGAATGGCAGGGCCGAGGGAGTGGCTGGGAGGCCCTGTCTGGATCATGGAATCATCCCAGGATGGTTTGAGGCCCTGGTTTTCCAGAGGAGCGGTGGCTGCCCCTGGATCCCTGGAAGTGTCCAAGGCTGGGCTGGACGGGGCTTGGAGCAGCCTGGGATAATGGGAGGTGTCCCTGCCCATGGAATGGCCTTTGGGGTCCTTCCCAACACAAAAATTCCAGGATTCTCCGATTCCCGCCCTGAATGACTCTCTGGAGAGGTTTTACAACTGTGTCACAAGCTCTCTTCACCTAAATATGGATGTTTCAGCATTCCATGGGGAGCGCGATCCCCAGGGATTGTTAGTCCGGAGGGGATTGAAAAAACAGGAATGATTCTCCCTGGATACTGACACTCTGCTTCCCAAATGGAAACCAGAGGGTATCCAAGGGATTCCTCATCCAGGGAGAGGAAATCCATCCCTGAGGATGAGGGTGAGATTTTCAAATGAAAACAAATGGAAAACTGAGGGAGGTGTTGACTCCAGAGGTGAAATTCCAAAGGGACCCTCACAATTCCCTCTGTCTTGGGGCCCTTTCTCCCTGTCCTGGCTGGGCTTTGAGCTGGAGGTTGGACTTTCTGGGATCTGCGTGACGAAGCGGGAGAGATTTTCCTGGATGTGATTTCTTTCCCGTGGGAAGCTCTGGGCAAATCCCAAATCCCACATGGAAAGGGAGCGGTGAAGATCCACAAAAAGGCGCAGAATCCGCTCTCCTCGTTATTCCACGGAAGAGAATTCCCAGCCTGGGGCACAGTTTTGTCGCTAATTACCGGGTGAGTGCATTAGAGCCCTGCTCTTCCTCGGGAGCCCTTCCCTTTTTGTCTGGATGCAGGTTTTCCATGGAGAGGATCCGGAGCTGGCTGCCGGTCTTACATCCCGAGATTCCCGCTGGGTGCTCCGTGCCGGGGGTGGAACAAATGTTTTTAGGACGCGCCGCTGCTTTTCCGACCTCTGGCAGCGTCTCCAGAGGGAACTGTGAGGAAAGCAGCGCATCAAGAGCTGAGGGGGATTAAACTTGAGCTCAGGCCAAGGGTTGAGTCTAGTTAATCTCCTGATTAAATCAGGGAACGTGCCTGGGGGCGCTTCATGGAATTTGTCACCATGGAAGGGGCCTGGGAAAGCCAAATTTAGGAGGAGTGGAAATTCATGGATTTGCAGCGCCAGGAGTTCTTGGAGTAAAGGCTTATCCGTGGAAAAACTGGTGGTTCTAATGATCACATTCCTAATTAAAATCCTTGGATTGTCACCGGCGCTGCAGGAGCTCAGCATTCCTGGGAAAAGGGGGATCATTTTTCCCTGGTTTCACAGCTCAGGGGGAGAACTCGGACGATCCTGGCTCTGCCCGGAGCCTCAGGACAGGGAAAAAAGGACAAATATTCCATGGGAAAAGAACTTTTTCCTGCTGGGAAGAACAAACTGTGGGGGGAAACAGATGGGCTGAGGCAGGAGGGCTGTCCTGGAGCTGGGATATCAATCCAGGGATATCAATCAATCCATGGATAT
>NW_005087660.1:1212589-1223398 GCF_000331425.1 Pseudopodoces humilis
CAGGGGTAACAATGCAGGGATATAAATCCAGGGATATCAGTCCATGGATATCAGTCCATGGATATCAATCCATGGATATCAATCCAGGGACATCAATCCATGGATATAAATCCAGGGATATCAATGCAGGGGTATCAATGCAGGGGTAACAATGCAGGGATATAAATCCAGGGATATCAATCCATGGATATTAATCCTTGGATATCAATCCAGGGCCATAGATACACTCAGAGAGAGGATGAGGAGGGATGGAGATCCCAGATTTACCTGGGACCCTCTGGCTCTAAGGAAGGCACAACTTCCTCCTTCCTGGATCTGTCTGAAAGGAAAATCCAAGCCCAGGATGAATTCCAGGATTCATCCCAGTGGGATACAGACCCTTGGAAAAACAACCCCTTTTCCTTTGCTTCCCAGGAAGGAATTGTGCCAGGGAAGGTGAAGTCGGGGACGCGTCCCCGGGATCTCTCCTCCTGCGGAGTGATGAAAAATTCAGGAGCCTCAGACAAAGGAAAGGGAATCTCATCACATCCCCATCCCTGGCTTTCCTTGGAATGTTTTACCCCCGGAGCTCAGCAGGGTTTGCTTAATGATACAAGCAAATTACCATTAATTGGATTTTAATTGGCTCGGAATATTTTTATTTTTTTTTTATTTTCGGACAGCTCCACAACTGCCCCGAGTCCTGGAATTCCTTCTCTTTTTTTTTTTTTTTTTGGTCAGGATATATTTTAGAATGGAAGAGAATTAGAATTTTCCTTCTTTTGGGAAAAACCAGAGTGTTATTCCTGGCTGGGATCAGCTGGGATGTTCATGAGATTCCTGCAGGAGTGCTGATCCTGCTCTGCTCTTCCAGAGCTTCTCTGTGGGTTGGGTGTGGAGAGTTTTGCTGTGAAAATCGGAAATTTTGGATTAAAAAGGTGGTCACAGGTGGGAATATCGCAACATCCCATAATAATTTGGGTTGGAAGGGACCATAAGGATCATTCCGTGGGCAGGGACACCTCCCACTGTCCCAGGTGGATCCAAACCTCATCCAGCCTGGCCTTGGGCACTTACAGGGATCCAGGGGCAGCCACAGCTGCTCTGGGAATTCCATCCCAGCCCTTCACCACTCTCCCAGCCTGGAATTCCTTGCAGGTGTCCGACACTTGACACTTGACTGAGGGCAGACACAGCTCCTGGAGCAGATTTGGGGCAGATCCGCCACTTTTAGCATTTTGTTCTCAATATCCCACTGCAGCTGGAATTTAAGGGATGCGTGCAGTTATCCAGCCTGAAGCAGAGGAGATCCCTGAGGACACCGAGCTGAGGGCAAGCGATGCCTTGGGGGGTGGTGGAGCCCTTCAGAGGGACCTGGAAAGGTTGGGGAGAGGGGCAGGGAGGAAATTTCTGGAATTCAGCAAGGGCCAGAGCAGGTCCTGGGCCCGGGAAGATCATCCCACCCCTGCTGTGACACCTCCCATCATCCCAGGTTGCTCCAAGCTCCATCCAGCCTGGCCTTGGGCAATTCCAGAGTTCCAGGGACAGCCACAGCTGCTCTGGGAATTCCATCCCAGCCAGGAATTCCTTCCCAATATCCCATCCAAGCAGTGGGAGCCATTCCCTGTGTCCTGTCCCTCCATCCCTTGTCCCCAGTCCCTCTCCAGCTCTCCTGGAGCCCCTTCAGGCCCTGCAAGGGGCTCTGAGGTGTCCCTGGAGCTTCTCCTCTCCAGGGGAACATTCCCAGCTCTCCCAGCCTGGCTCCAGCCCTGGAGCAGCTCCAGGGTCTCCTCTGGATCTGCTCCAACGGATCCCTGTCGTTCCTGTTGTGGAGATGTGGTGATTCCGACCCTTCTGCTGGGCCAGGGTGGCTCCTGGTCTCTCAGCTGGGGCTCTTCCCTTGGTGGTGGCACCAGGAATATCCCAGATTTTCAGGGAACAAAGGATCTTTAAGCTCTTCCGATAATTTTCCAGGCTCCAGTTCCTGCCCAGGAAGAGATAACAAAAATAAACGTGGGTTTGGTTTAATTCACCTGTTGAAGGTATCCAGGTGGGAATAAGAGCAGCTGGTGCTCCCATAAATATCTTGGGAAGTTGGTGAGATGAGGAGAAAGGGAATTTGGGAAATGGCATCAGTAACGATTCCCAGGGAAAGTTCAGGAGTGAAAAGCACCAATTTCTATAGGATTCTATTTATATTTTGTATTTTTTAGGCCTTTAATGTCTTCCAGGTTCTCGGAAATCTCCCCTGTGGATTGGGCTGGATCTAAACACGGCAGGGAAAAGCACAGAGGGAAATGTTTGGAGCTGGCTGGAATTTTTGGGTGTCCAAAGCCCTGCGAACGAGGACAAAACCTCCTCACTGTGCCCCAGAGGGAGATTTCATGGAATCTCCCGAGATCTGGAGGATGGAAAAGCTTCTCCTGCCCCACACAGGGCAAATGGAGCTGGGGGTGTTTTAAATCCATGGAATTTACCAGGGAAAAGGACTTTGGTGAGGGAATGAATCGTTTCAGACGGCATAAACTAATCAGAGACGTTTGGAGACGGGAGATGCCCGTGGAATTGGATTTGATCCAGAGGATAATCCAATCAAAGCATAAAAATAAGGTTTTTTATTACCTGTTGTAAGAGAGTTGTCTGGGCAGAGAATAAAAACCAGTTTTGTCCCTATAATAAAATTTCCCAAACAGCTTCATACGGATTTGTGGGATTTAAAAGAAACTGGATGATTAAATCCCCAAATTTGACCTCAGTGACGTCACTGTCCCTGTCCCTCAGTGTCCCCCCAGGTCTCCATTGCCTTGGGTTTGGGGACAATGAGAGAATCCAGTCTGATTAAAATCCGGGAGTCAATTCCGGAGCTGACATTCCCAGATTTTCTGGAGCTGGAATTCTGGAATTTCTCAGAATTTCAGTGATTTAGAGGCATGGAGAGCTTAAAACTTAAAGTTTTAAGTTTTATTAAAGTTTATTTTTCTTATTTTTTATTAAGTTTATTTTTTTACTTAAAAAATAGTAATGATAATAATGATAATAATGATAATAATGATGATAATGATGATTTTTATTTTTATTTTTATTTTTATTTTTATTTTTATTTTTATTTTTATTTTTATTTTTATTTTTATTTTTATTTTTATTTTTATTTCCTTTTTTCATAGTGCTCCAGGAAATTCTTGGAAACAAACCTTTATTGGGGATCATCCTGGATTTGAAACACACCCCAGCCTGGACCGGAAAAATCCCAAATCCTTTTTTCTGAACAAATCCTTTTTTTTTGGTAGTTTTCCCATCTTGTAAAACCCCCTCGTGTTTTGGGACCCTCCCCAGGATTCCCACTTCTCAAGATTTTGGGTGCACACGGAGATTTATCCCACACCAGGAACGGGGAAGGTGTGGGATAGAATGGACAAGCCACATCCAAGAGAAGACAAAACCTCCAAACACCGCTGGAATTAACCGTGGGATTGAGGGAAAGAGGGATTTTCAGCATTCCTTCAGCAGCATTCCGGCTATTTAACGTTGGATTTTTATTTTTTTTCCCGGAACTCCCCACATCTCTCAGCTGTTTTTGTCAAGGAAAATGATTCAGAATGCACCGAAGTTGTTTTTCCTTAGGATCCGGCGGCGTCCTGCCGGCAGATAGGAGCTGACAAAGGGAATGTGAGCAATAACAAACAAGAATTGTTTTGGATTGGATGAATCCCTCGGGATTGGTCTCGTGTCTTCTTTCCCTCGCCAGATGCTCCCTCAAATAACTCTTGCTGCCTTTCAGGCCTTGCCAGTTCCTTCGAATTTACTGCCGCTTTTCCAAGAGAATTTTCCTCTCAGGATTTGTCTTCTGGAGTCCTGTGGCTGCTCCCAGAGAGGGAAAATTTCCTTCAAGATCCAAATGGAATTTCCAGTCCTCAAGGGGCAGCTGCAGCTTCTCTGGGAGCCTTCCCAGGGAAAGATTCCTTCCCAATATCCCACCTAAAGCTACTCCCTTTCAGTTTGAAGCCATTCCCTGTGTCCTGTCCCTTCATCCCTTGGGAATTCTCTCTCTCCACATTTCCTGCAGCTCCTTCAGGCACTGGAAAGCCACACTGAGGTCACCCCAAAGCTTTTCCTCTCCAGCCTGGACATTCCCAACTGTCCCAGCCTTTCCTCACAGGAAAGGTTCTCCATCCCTCTCCGATCCTTCCCAAACTCATAGAAACTGCATCCTCTGGGAATGGGCGGCCTTCAAAAAGAGATTTCCAGGTTAAACAGAACCTTTCGGAGTCAGAATTCCGGGTTCCTCCTTTGCCACGGCGATTTCTCTGCTCTCCCAAACGGGATAAAATATATCCAAGGAATATCGCACGAGCTCTTTGGATGCTGGAACTCAGGGACAGACTCACAGAATGGCCTGGTTGGCTCCCACCCTCCTGCATCCACGGCCTCAGTTTACCCCTGGCCGAAGCCCCTCATCCCTCCCACACAAACCACCTCGGAACGCGCTTTG
This sequence comes from Pseudopodoces humilis, assembly GCF_000331425.1. The sequence goes on from NW_005087660.1 coordinate 1,217,058, forward strand.
CGATCCACCTGCCGCTCCAGGGAGGCCGTTCCCCATCCTTGCATCCAGCAGAATTCCGATGGAAAGCCTGCGCATATGGAATCCAGCTGTTTGTCAGCGCTCTGGCACGTCTCGATCCTTCCCTTCTCCAGGGGCTGCTGATTCCAAACAGACATCGTTGGGATTCAATTTCATTTTCTTGCTCAAAGCTTGGCTGCTTGGATGTTCCCTCTTTTCCAGGGGCTGCTTGGATGTTCCCTCTTTTCCAGGAGCAGATGAAGGCACTCCGGCAGAGCTGATATTACTCGTTAATCCTTGTGGCATTCCGTGGAGCGGAGAGAAACGGAAAATATTTTCCAAAGGTTTTGTTCTTCGAGAGAGAACTGCAAAGATTTGGAGCTGCTGCTGGCTCAGCCAGCCACAAACTGAAATCCCTGGGGGAAAATTATCCGAGGTTTATGTCCAGCCTGGCCTTGGATGCTTCCAGGGATCCAGGGGCAGCCACAGCTGCTCTGGGAATTCCATCCCAGCCCCTCCCCACCTTCATTTTAAAATGATCTTCCTTTTATCCAGTCTGAATCTTCCCTGTTTTAGTTTAAAACCCTTCTCCCAGTCCTGGCCTTAATGGATCACAGCAGGGATCACTCCAGACCCGCTTCCATGAACCAGCCATGGGGAAAACAATTTCTTGGATGACTCAGTTCGGTAAATCTGAGCCTTCCCTTCGCCTCACGTTTTAAGACTGAGCCTTTCCCACATCGTTTTCCTCAACTTCCCCTGGAGAAAAGGCTGCACAGCATCTCCCTGAGCGTGGCCCTAAATCCCAGCTGGAGAATGCAGGAGAAATTGAGGAATGAACAGAAAACAGCGGGAAAAGCTGGACCAGTCCTGAAATGTCCCTTTTGTCCCTCCCACAGCACGGAGCCCTCCAGCCCCGTTCCTCCATTTTGAAGGGAGCTCCCTGATTTTCCCTCCGGGATTGGGGGCACCTCGTGGATCCCCCAGAGCAGAGGGAGGAGGCTGGAACAGGGCAGGAGCAGATGCTGCTCCTGGAAATGTGAAATACAATCCCAGGGGAGCTGGGGGAGTCCTTCATGGAATGTCATTCCCGCTGCTTTGGCTGCTCAGTACCATCAATCCCTCCTTGGAATTCGCTCCTGCAGCCGCCCTTCCCTGATGGTTTAGTCATTCCAGAAAAAAATGGCTCCAGAATCCACAACTTCACGAGGCCCAGTTCAGTGGGGAATTTTATTTCAGGGAATCTGGGGCCCTTCTATATCCAGGTTGGACAGGGCTTGGAGCAACCCGGGATAACGGAAGGTGTCCCTGTCGGTGGCAGGGGGTGCCACGGGATCATCCCTAAGGTCCCTTCCAACCCAAACCATTCCGGGGTTCTCTGATTTAAGGAGCTAAACCGGGCACAAGGATAAGGATGTCAGGAGTGGAATTACATCTCCAGAACTCCTGGAAGCAAGGATGGGAGATGACCAGGATTGTTCCCAGTGCTCCTGAAAATCACAAGCCTGAGGAGGTTTTGAAGCCACCCAGTGGGAGATTTTCCTGAAGGATTTCCAGAGAAACTCGCTCCCATCTTTCTGTTTCCATAATGAACTGGAGGATCCCACGGAGCTCCTTCCTCACGAACCCAGAGGAATAATGAACCCACCTCCATCCAAGCGTTCCCAACGGGATTTTTTGAGGTTCTGAGCCGAAGAGACAGGAAAAGACACAGGAGCAAGATTCCATGAGAATCAATAAAGGTTTCTTTTTTATTGGAATTCCCTTTTACATACACCTGTGGTTTGCCTTTTCCCGCTCGTTACTTTGGTCCATGCAGAAAGCAGAAGCGGAGGAATGTAAACCAAATTCCTGCCTGGAGACACACACCTGGCATTGCCCCTGGAATCTCACCCTCATCCCATAGTTTTTTGGGTTTTGTCCCTCTTCTGGAGGGGAACAAGGTCTTGAAACCCACTCCGAGGTGTTGCAGAGGGAAAAACACCCCCCTGCTCCTCTCCCTCCTGCTCCGAGTGGAAAAAGGAGCCAATATCCCGGAAAAACCCCTTTTCCCAAAGCCCGGACCCCACGGCCTGTGGTGACCACCAGGGCTGGGTCACCCTGAAGCTGCTGAGATGAGACAAAGGGGTTTAGCAGCAGCTTTGTCTCCTCATGGATCCTGACGGGAAGAGATGGGAAAAGGATTTGGAATATGGGATGGGTTTGGTGCTCGGCTGTGCCTGTCCTTCCTCTTCTCCCACCACCAACATTCCCATCCCACCAGCTCCACCTCTCCCAACCCGCCCTTCCAAACATCCCAGCTCCAACAACAAACGGCTCCTTGTCCACGGCCACCTTGGAGAGCCTGGGGTGGTGGAAGGTTCCCTGTCCGTGGAACCGGAGCTGGGTGGTTTTTAAGCTCCTTTCCAACCTAAACCATCCCGGGATTCTCCGATTCCTCCTTTCCTGCAGCTCTCAGGGAAGAAGGGCTCGTTTACACGGAGAACGAGGGAAAAGGTTGGCCTGGCAAGAAGAGCTCAGGTCTACATTTAGGCTGGCTCATGTCTCATAAAGCTCGGCTTTAAATCGATGCTGCTTCTCATGGTTTTGTCCCCTCTTTAGGCACCTGAGCCCTGCCTGCTTGGGCCACCCTTCAGTTAAGCTGGGCTTAAGCTGCTTTTCCAGCGGATTTTGTATCCCTGTTTCAGAGGATGCAACCCTGGGCATTTTGGAAACCAGGCACACGCTGATCCCTCCATCCCAAATATTTTAATGCCAGGTTTTTCCAGCCAAGTGTCTCCCACATCCTAAATCTCCACACGGGGAAGCTGATAGCGAGAGAAAATGAAGAATTTGAGGAGAGGAAGCTGCCCCTCAGACCTTCTCCTACCTCTGGGTGTCAGGGATCCTGCTGGATTCTGGATCTAAAGGATAAAGACACCCCGAAATCCCAGTGCCAATTAAGGTTTTGGGAACAGGGAATTTATTTGAACCATTCCCCTTTTCAGAAATTACGGGTGGAATCCACTCCGTGGAAATCAACAGACACCTCGGTGTTGATTTTCCTGGGATCAGGATTTCACCCCAAATTGTGCCAGCACCTCTGGTTTTACACACCCCATCATTAGCCTGGAATCATTAACCCTCAGTCCGAGGAAATAATTAAATTCCATTGAATTCCTCAGCTAACGTGCCAGGAAAACCGTTGCTCCAGTCAAAGGGAGAAGTTACTCCGTGGGACCCAGGAGAAATGGGGTGGAATTCCGTGTTCTCAAGCTGAGTTTGTGCTAATTTCCCCCTTTTTCCAGTGAAAAACGAAGAAGGAAAAGTGGCAGTGAGGATGAGAGGGAAGAGGAAGTTTTACTGACTTTGTCACACCCCACCTTGCCCCTTTTGCTCCCTGAATATTCCTCCAATCAGGGGAAATCCTAATTAGGCACTAATTACCCCTGTCAGATCCGTGCTGGCCAGGCTGTCTGCCTGCAAGGAAGTCAGATTTATTGGAGCTCCTCATTAATTACTCCTGATTAACTGGATGACTCTTCCAGAACTTTTCCATTCATTCCTGGCCCCTGCCAATCCCTCAGCTGATTTCCAGCCCTGGAAAATGCCTGGAAATTCTTGGAACGCCTCTCTGGGGACAGATTTTGTGATGTGCCACAGAAAGCTCAAGGGACAAATGTTCCCGAAGGAGAACTATCAGAAAATCAGGGAATTGATGGGATTGGAAAAGCCCAAATTGGATCATCGGAACCAGAAAGCGCCGACCCAGAGCTGGATGCAGAAACCGCAGGAGCAGAGGGGAAGGTGAAGCTCAAATTAAACAGGAATATTTCAAGTTGGATCAGCTCTAATCCCAAAGCCCTGGACACGGTGGAAAGATTCCTGGGAACTCTGGAACACCGAGTCCAGATCCTTGAGGAAAACAAGAGTTCACTTGGAGAGTGAAGTGCTGGGCTGGAAACCCTTCCCTGCTCCGTGGGAAAGATTTCAGAGGAACCTGAGTTAATGTTTCTTTTAATGCTCCCCCAGGATCATCTTTCCTCCGCTTGACTCCCAAATCCTGGCAAAATGTTGATATTATCGGGAACTTTGTGTGCTCTGGGGCTGCTGGAAACTTGGAAAAGAGTGGAAAAACTTGGAGGATTTGAGTTCACGTGCAAGGATGGGAAAGGGGAAAAAGGGGGGAAAGGTGTAAAAGGTGGGAAAAGGGAAAAAAAAGAGGGGAAAAAGAAGGGGGGAAAAAGGGGGAGGAAAGGAAAGGAAGGAAAGGAAAGGAGGGAAAAGAAAAGGAAAGGTGCGGAAGAAAGGAAAGGAAAGGGGTGGAAAGGAAAGGTGCGGAAGAAAGGAAAGGAAAGGGGTGGAAAGGAAAGGTGCGGAAGAAAGGAAAGGAAAGGGGTGGAAAGGAAAGGTGCGGAAGAAAGGAAAGGAAAGGGGTGGAAAGGAAAGGTGCGGAAGAAAGGAAAGGAAAGGGGTGGAAAGGAAAGGTGCGGAAGAAAGGAAAGGAAAGGGGTGGAAAGGAAAGGTGCGGAAGAAAGGAAAGGAAAGGGGTGGAAAGGAAAGGTGCGGAAGAAAGGAAAGGAAAGGGGTGGAAAGGAAAGGTGCGGAAGAAAGGAAAGGAAAGGGGTGGAAAGGAAAGGTGCGGAAGAAAGGAAAGGAAAGGGGTGGAAAGGAAAGGTGCGGAAGAAAGGAAAGGAAAGGGGTGGAAAGGAAAGGTGCGGAAGAAAGGAAAGGAAAGGGGTGGAAAGGAAAGGTGCGGAAGAAAGGAAAGGAAAGGGGTGGAAAGGAAAGGTGCGGAAGAAAGGAAAGGAAAGGGGTGGAAAGGAAAGGTGCGGAAGAAAGGAAAGGAAAGGGGTGGAAAGGAAAGGTGCGGAAGAAAGGAAAGGAAAGGGGTGGAAAGGAAAGGTGCGGAAGAAAGGAAAGGAAAGGGGTGGAAAGGAAAGGTGCGGAAGAAAGGAAAGGAAAGGGGTGGAAAGGAAAGGTGCGGAAGAAAGGAAAGGAAAGGGGTGGAAAGGAAAGGTGCGGAAGAAAGGAAAGGAAAGGGGTGGAAAGGAAAGGTGCGGAAGAAAGGAAAGGAAAGGGGTGGAAAGGAAAGGTGCGGAAGAAAGGAAAGGAAAGGGGTGGAAAGGAAAGGTGCGGAAGAAAGGAAAGGAAAGGGGTGGAAAGGAAAGGTGCGGAAGAAAGGAAAGGAAAGGGGTGGAAAGGAAAGGTGCGGAAGAAAGGAAAGGAAAGGAAAGGAAAGATGGGATTGTTTTATGTCCAGTTGATCATTGGATGTCCTTGGATTTAATCCCAACACCGAGCCTGGTCTGTAACTCTCAGCAGAGCATTTCTGGAGCTGCAGTCGGAAGCTGGATTTGAAATCCATTCTGCAAATTGGACAGGAGTCCTGAGCTGTGCTTCAGCTCCAGAGCTGTTCTGCCTTTTCACTGCTCAGAGTTATCCCGAGTCCCTCCTGCCTCGTGCCAAGGAATATCAAATCCACACTGGAGCTGCTTCCAGCTGTCCTGCCCTGGAGCCCAGCTCAGAACATCTCTGCCCACTCACTGGAGAGCTTTTATCCAGCACAGGGAATTGGGAGAAGCCAAAATTCCAGACACTGTCCAGAGCCCAGCAGAGCACTCAGCAGGACCCCAGAAAATAAACAAAAATAGCTTGAGATTTCTATTTTATTGTTCGAAATCCTCGAGGAGTGGGGCACAAACACAAGGATTGTTTTCCCTGCTCTCTGTGCCCTTTTCCCATAAATCCACCGAGATTTAGGACTGTTTGGGAGTCATCTCCTGCCTCGGGATACCTGAACTCTGCCCCAGGTGAGACGAGTCCAGTGAGACCCAGGTGATCCAAGGAAATCACATTCCTATCCCAAAGCTCTGGATTGGTTTGGGAGCCGCCAGCTGAGATTGGCTTTGAACCATAAACCCTTCCCTCCAGCCAGATTTGCACCCAGTTAAAAATGGGAAGTTAAATGCTGAATTAAGTTATTTAAAGAAGTTTTGGGGTTGTTTTGGAGGGACAGTTAGGAAAAAGAATTGAAGTGTGGGAAAAGACTCCCAGAAGAAAATCCCGGCTCCGAACCATCCCAAACCTCCTACAGAGCCAAGAGCAGCCAGTGATGATTCCTGTCAGCACTGAGGGAAGAAAGGACGGGATTAGGAGATTTATCAAGGTCCATTAAAATCCTTGACAGCAAATTAGTTTGGAGTTAATCACTAACTGAAGCACATCCAGAGGATTTGTGTCTCAGCAAGGTTTGTTTGATGTCTCTGAGCTTTAAATGGCCAAGGAGGACCTGGAAACACCAAGAAGGACCTGAAAACACTGTGGAGGACATGGAAACATCAAGGAGAACTTGAAAACACCAA
>NW_005087660.1:1223408-1265920 GCF_000331425.1 Pseudopodoces humilis
CATGGAAACATCAGGGAGGACTTGGAAACATCAAGGAGGACCTGGAAACATCAAGGAGAACTTGAAAACACCAAGGAGAACTTGGAAACACAAAGGAGAACTTGGAAACACCAAGGAGAACTTGGAAACACCAAGGAAGACCTGAAAACACTGAGGAGGACATGGAAACACCAGGGAGGACATGAAGACATCAAGAGGGACCTGGAAACACCAAGGAGAACTTGGAAACACTGAGAAGAACTTGGAAAGACCAAGGAGGACATGGAAACATCAGGGAAGACATGAAGATATCAAGGAGGACTTGGAATCACCAAGGAGGATGTGGAATCACCAAGGAGGACGTGTGAGAAAAAGAACCCAACCTATAAATGAGGTTTCTTAACTTCCTGAAACATCAGAACCTGAAATTAAAAACCCTTTCAGCCACTGAATTTGTCAAGACAACCAAAAGGAAAGAAAACTTTGGAGATCTTCCCTCTCCGTGGATTTTCATGGTTTAAAAGGTGGAAAATCCTTCTCGGCTCTGTGGATGTTCCCTGACCTCCAGCTGATTGCCCATAAACAGATAAACAGAGCCAATCCCTGGCTGAGAAATTTGATTTTGGGAGATCTTTGTGAACCCTTTTGGCTCCAGAAGAAGACAAGGAGCAGAGTTGAGGAATGATGAGGGGTAGGACAAGACATGATCTCATCTGAACCTGGACCAAGGAGAATGGAGGAGGCAGAAAAACAATCGTCTGCGCTTATCCAGGAGAAGCAGGAATGGCAAAACTGCTGCCAAAAGCCATCCCAAAGAAATAAAAGGAAGATTAAACAGCTGTTAAATCCCAGAAAAGAGCGGGAATCAGGAGGAGAACTCTGCTGCTGTGGGTGGGAATAGAAGAGGAACAACAGAGGAACCTGCCAGGGGTGAGATTCCCCGTCCAAGCCCAACATGTGGCTCTGGAGAAGAGGACGCCGATCCGAAAGATTCCAGGGAGATTCCATGTGAGCCAGTCAGCCGGGATACTGCAATGCACAGCTTGCCCTGGAGAAGTGAGAGGCTCCACAGAACTCTGGAGTATTGCCAGATGTTTTCCAGGATGAGAGGAAAACAGGCACAGATCTGACACAAAGGAGGAGGGAAAACTAGGAAAAATCCGGGAACAGCTCTTTTGGATCTTTGCCTCCTCCTGGAAGTGAACTTGGGAAAGTTTCTTCCCCTGTTTTCTGAGGTGGACAGCGCTTGGAGCAACCTGGAATTGTGGAAGATGTCCCTGCCCATGGAATGAGATGGGCTTTGAGGTCCCTTCCAACCCAACTCATTCTTGGATGATTCCACGACAAAGATTCCATGGCAATGATTCCATGACAACAATTCCATGCTATGTTTGCTACCCCCCAGCTCCAATCTGCTCTCCCACGATCCCATGTTGGATCTGAACCAGGATGGGCACAAGCCCTGTAATTCCTGCAGGATTTGTGGATAAATCCTGAACAAATTAATCCTCTCCTCCAAGGTTTCTGTTCCTGGTGGCCTTTGGGGCTGTGTTTCCACAGGGAAATGCCAAAGGAGAGGAACTGTCATCCCAGCTGGACTCAGACCTTTGGAAGGGACAAACTCCTTGGGAAATGTCCTCAGCTCCTGGCGATGGAGGAAGGGAAGAGGAGCCTGCTCTGAATCCAAAGGCTCTGGCTAAGCTCCAAAAGGATCATTCCATTTGTCCTTCCAGGGCAAATCCCAACCCAAAACTGGGGCTTCTCCTCTCTTTCCAGAGGTTCCAGCTCTGATTCTTCCTCACTAAAATCCAGGAGGGAGGACTCTGGATCTCCAGAGGACAGATCCCGATCCACACACTCGATCAAGAGTTTGGGATCAGCCCAGGAATGATGGGAACACCCTGTGACAAACAGATCCTGCTGGGCCTTGGTGGAAGTTTTCCTTCTGTTTTGGTGTCAGCATGATCCCAATTTTTGCATGGATGTTGCTCACGCACAGAAACATCCAGAGAAGAAATATTTATTTGTGATTTGCAATTCAAAATGATTAAAAAAAAAAAAAAAAAAAAATAATTCTTCTCCCTGCACAACCCTCATGCCTGTAATTTTTATCTACTTTTAACAACAGGTTTGATTGATTTTAATCCTAAATAACCCAGTGTTGAATTAATTTCAGTGAGAGCTGCATTTTAGGAGGGGGGATTATGTTTGTTTATAAATAAATTTATGGCTTTTGCTGATTCCTTGAATTTCTGAGGGATTGTCAAATGTTCTCAATCTTGAGTAATAAACACAAGCAAAGAGTGAGTCACTGGTTGGGGCTTTTGGTATTTTTTGCTTTGTTCCAGCAGTGAAATGATAATTCAGAAACGTCTCTGAGCCAGAAAATCAGGAAGGGTAGAAGAAAAGAGCAGGAAAATGAATTAAATTTTGAAAAGTTGATATTTTGCTGCCTCTCACTTGGTGGGAAATGGTTATGATGAGGTTTGACTTAAAACAAGAAAAGAACATCACAAATAAATATTGGCTGTCAAAGATTTCTATTAGGGACAAGAGGGAACGGCCTCAGGCTGGGCCAGGGGAGGTACAGGGGGGACAGCAGCAGGAATTCCCTCATGGAAAGGGTGGTCAGGCATTGGAAGGAGCTGCCCAGGGAGGTTTGGAGTGCCCATCCCTGGAGGTGTCCAAGGAATTCCTGGATGTGGCACTCGAGGCTCTGCTGGGGATTGGACTCGATGATCTTGGAGGGCTTTTCCAACCTCAGGGATTCTGGGATTCTGTGCCCTGGGATAGATGGAGAGGAGCTCCAGCTCCTGTCAGAACCTCACAGCCACCACATCCCCCACCGAATCTGAATCCAAACCTCAGACATGTCAGAGGGAGGAGATTTCTCCCTGGATTCCACTGGGATTTGGTCAGGCCTTAATCTGAGAGGCTGATAAAGATTTGGGACACAAAGTCAGGATCCCACCTCCTCTTCCTGGCTTCCTTCAGAGCTTGGGGAAATTAACCCTTAATTAGCCCTCAGAAGAGCAGCTGGTTGCTGCTGGTGGAGTCTTTCTCCTCATTAGGGTTTGGATTAATTGTCCAGAGAAACTGTGGATCCTCCATCCTCGGAAGTGTCCAAGGCCAGGTTGGACGGGGCTTGGAGCAGCTGGGGACAGTGGGAGGTGTCCCTGCCCAGGGCAGGGGTTGGAACCAGGTGACCTTTTAAGGTCCCTTCCAGCCCAAACCATTCCAGGATTCCATGACCCTGTGGAACAGGACATTCAGAGGGCAGAGTGAGGAACAATTCTGAGTTTTAAGGAAGGACTGGAGCTGCTTTCTGGGAGCACCCTCAAAAAGGGAGGGCTGACTTATCCACCCTGGAAACCGATTTTAGCCACGAAGACCCCTCCGGGATGTGCAAATTCCACGCCCTCGGTGGTTCCCTCTCCACCACCCCCTCTGGAAGAACAGGAATGCTGCACATTCCCGTAACCACATCCAGATTGTTCCGGTTCCCCTCTTTGCTCTCAGAACTCAGGGAAAAGAGAGGACCACCCCCACCTGCATCCATGAGCTGTTAACCCTCCCCACCCCCAGAGGAGCATTTTGCCAAGGAGTGAGAATTCCCAAGGGAAGAAGAACGGGACGGGTCGTACCCCACGTGACCGTTCCCGTCCCCGTGTGTGTCACCAGGCAGGTTCACAGGCAGAGAACAAACCAAAGCCAGCGCCCAGCCTGCCTTGTCCCCTCCCAGGACGATGGCACCGCTCCCTCCCTGCGCGCCTCCCGCTTTCCCGGGGGACACTCCCGTCCTTCTTGGCCGCCCACGCTCTCCGAGGAATCTGAGGACCACGCAGATCCCTCCACGAGGATCTCTGGTGTCCAGCAGGTCTGGAGAGCTCTGGGTCACGGAATTCATGGATGGGATCACCCGCTGGCCACGTCGGTGGCTCGCTTTTTTTTTCTCCCCCCAAATAACTTAATCTCTCATTCCACAGAACGGAGAAACTGCATGGAAACCCTTGGAATCCGCTGCGTGGCCTGATGGTCTTTTCCCACTAAATGCTCCACTCCAGGAACCTTTTTCATCCTTTGGCTGAATTATTTTTTCCCCCTCCTCCCGTCTTTACATCACAGTCTCTCTCTCCTCTTCCACAAGGACAGTGGGTCTGTCTCCATCGTAAAGCCCGGAGCCGTTCAGGTATTCCTCATCTTTGTTGTACTGCTCAGGGCCGGAGGAAGGCATGGAATTCTCGGAAATGGAGCCATTTTTCACATAACCTGGCAAATTCCGGTGGCCGTTGAGGGTCCCTGGGATAAGTCTGGTGTTGAGGTGGAGGGCGAGGGCCCCTCTGGTGGCTACGTTTGTGATGCTGGTGTGGGAAACCATTGGTCCATAACTGTAGGTTGTGCTCCCACTCCGGGCTTTCCTTTTAAAGTCAAGTGCTAAAGTCCACCTGCTCCATGACTTCTTTATTTCTGCTTGGACCTGAGGGGAAAAAAAAAGGAAGGGGGAAAAAAACCTCATCAGTGGGAGAAGAAAAAATGCTGGAAAAACGCAGTGTCCGTAGACAGAACGGGTGGGAAACTCTGCGGGGACTCGGAATTTTGTGGTCCCTTCCAATTCAGGAGGATCCGTGACTCCGTGAAATTGGAAGGAACAAAAAGCTCACATTAAATCTGCCCTTTCCAAATGAAATATTGGACACTGGGAATGGCTGAAAAGATCTGTCTGGACAGGTGGGATAGCTCTGGCCAAGGGTTAAGGGATGGAGAGCGGTGCTTCCGGGAGGGAATTGTCTCCGTGTCCCGTCAAAATCAAGTGTGAGTGGGAAAAACCACCTTGAGAGGCACCCGAATCCTGAGAAATTTCCCGGGAATGGGAATTTTAGACTGGGTCTAAAGTAGTTTGCTAAAGTTAGGATGAGATCAATTCCCCTTACATTTTATCTTCGTTTGATCTGCAGAACATAAAAAGTGATTCTGTAGTTTTATTTCCCCTTAAAATCCATAAATTTGGGTTATAAATTCCCCTTAAAATCCATAAATTGAAGTTATAAATTCCCCTTAAAATCCACGAATCCAGGTCATAAATTCCCCTTAAAAATCCATAAATTTTGTTTTATGCCAGTCCGTGGAAGTTCTTCCCTGGGGTGCAGCCGCTGACCATCCACTTGCTTAATTAGCGATAGAGGGAATTAATGGAAATGGAGAAATTAAAGTGTATTATTCTGGAAATAGATAAAAAAGCCAAAAAAGCTTGGAAAAATCCAGATTTTTCTTTCTTTTTTTGGTTAATCAGTGACTCAATCAATCCATTTATCTTCTTAATTTGAAATGAAGCAGCACTAAGCAGCGCTTGTGCTAGGAAATCAAAAATTCCACATTTTTTCTCCATTATCTCCTTCCAGTAGCTCATTTATTGGCGCCATATCGACCTGGGGGTTTTCCTCCAGAAAAAAAGAAATGAGAATTTGAATTTTTTGTGTGGACTGAGGGACTTTGGACTGCAAAATGAGGTTGTTTGTTGTCGAAAAATGTGAGTCCACCTGGGTGTGGAATTAACCCATGAAAGGAGGGAATGAAGATGTTCATGACTCACCTCCCCGTTGCAAAAACAGTATATGATGGCAACAAAAAATCCCTGGAAAGAAGAAGAAACAACAAATTAACGGGAATTGAAGGAAATCTGGGTTTCTTTTCCGCCCAGCACCCCCTGTGATTGAAAACCTGCTGTGGAAAATGCGTGTGAGAAACGTGGGATTGTTCAGCGGGGCAGGAAGCAGAGAGAATTCCCTGTGGATGGAGCTCCTGGTGGACAAGGAGCCAGCAGAGTGTCCTGGGGGACAAGAGGCCGATGGGATCTTGGGATGCATTGGGAAGAGCGTTTTTTCCTGGACACACTTCCCCTTTTTTCATTGCGTTTCACAAATAGAAAATATTTTCAATTCCCCTCCTGAATGAATTCTAGCACACTGTAAACCCAGCCCTGCTTCCAAAGCCAGCCTTTCCCTCCCCTCCCCACTGAAATTCCCATGGTTTCCCAGAGTCCCGGTACCTGGAAAGAGTTGAACAACATTTCATAGTGCATTTGAACTTGCCAAAGAATCCCTGACACGTCTGTGTATGGCATAGCCATGAAAACAATATAGTGAACGCCAAACAGAGGCATAAGGACGAGGGTAGATTTCAGCAGCTTCCTGCAGGGAAAAAAAAAACAGGGATACAGTGGGAATTAGTGCATGGATAAACCTCCCCGGCATCACCAAGCCAGAGTTTTGTCACTGAGCACGAGCTGCGCTTGGTTTCCTCCTTGTCCCTGTAATTTCTCTCTCCTTGCCTCCTTTGGGCTCAATTCTCTGTGGCTATAACTTTTCCCTAGTCTCTCAGCCTCCTTTGGGCTGAATTCCTCTGGGATCCTCCCTCGTGGGAAGTCCCATTTATCTCAGTCCTTATTATTCGAAGAAAACTCCCCAGCTCGTTAGAATCTTGTTTCTCGTGTTTATTAACAGGTGGTCACAAAACTTGACAGGTCTCTCCAGGCTGGTTACACAAGGTTAATCTTTGCAATTTGGCACATTTCTTTCTTCTGATGGTACAAACAAGGCCTTGTGGCTCACTTCGTGTGTGATGCACAAAACGGCCCCGAACTACGCAGTTCTTTTATCTTTATACCTATTTTTACCCAATTAACAATAGACACGTATATTATTTTTCTTAATGAGCCAATGACCCATCACGTGTGTTCTGCACTGCGGCATTCTCTATCCAATCACTTACTATTACCCAAAAACCTCTAGGAGAAGAACATGAAGAAGAAAGAAGAAGGGACAAGGGACAACACCCTAAATCCTCCACCTTGTCTCCTGTTCTCTAAACTACTTTTTCACCCAGTGATTAAAAAAACTTTCTAATCTGCACACTTACACTTTTAGCTTTTTTCATCTAACTTTAACATTTGTTTTCATGTTTCACCATGAAAACATGCTCATGAATTTCATATTATATGAAATTCAGTGTTTTTTGTGAATTCTAGAGCTAGGTATTAAAAACAAGGGCACACAATCTGTATGTCAGACTCCCAACAGTCCCCTTGGATATGGGATGTTTATGGAGGAATTCCGCAGGGAATTCCAAGCTGTTGTTTCGTGCCCCAGCTTGTGCCAGTCCAGCCCCTCAACACGTCCTTGTGTGACGCTGGAGTTGACGACACCGAGGTGCCTTTTCCAGCCTCAAGGTTTGGAGGAATCCAGGAAAGGAATGGAAGGGATTTGTGCTGCCATTCCAGCCCTCAGGCTCCAAACCCCCTGATCCCTAAAGGATGGATCTCCACCTTCCTGCACAACCCGCAGGGGCTGACACTGCTCGAGCAGCAGGTCGGAAAATCGACTTCCAGAGGTCTTTTCCAACCTCAACCACTCTGTTGAGGCAAGACAGGAAAATCCACCCTGGATCAGTGGCTCCTGTGCAATGAGCAGATCTGGAGCAGAGGGATTTAGGAATTAGGAGTGGAATTGCTCCAGATATCCAGGGGAGGAGGACAGAGCAGATGTGAGCACTCCCAGGAGGTGCTCCAGGCTTCAGCATCACTTGGAAAAGCTCCTTTTTTCAGGAAGCAGCTCCACCTCAGCACAGAACCAGCACTGGGGACTCCGAGGAGACACCACAACCCGGAGTGTTTGGCTGGGCTGGCTCCGGAGGGAATCGGCTTTGCCTGGAAGTGACATTAATTGAGGGATTAAGCCTTGTGCCAAGAGTTCCAGCAAGTCCCTGAGTGCAGCAGGGATCGGGAAGGGCGTGAATCGCTCCCAGAAAACTCTGGCGCTGCCTCTGTCCAGCGCCTGCAAACCACCGAGGGAATTTAACACTTTAAAAGGAGCAGGCCCCATCCAAACCATAATTAATGGCAAAGCTTCAGCCAGGGAGAAGTAAATAAATGGATAAATCAGAACCCTGACAGGGCAGCGAGGAAAACTGGGAGGCGTTTTCCTGCCAAATCCCCCTCCCGCCTCAAATGTGTGTTTGGAGAGGGAGGTGGGAGCAATGAGCTCATGGTTTACATCCCGGATCATTCCGCTCTCCCCCCTTCCCAAGTGGCCTGTTGGGCAGTCTGGGAGATCCTGAGAAGCCTTGGGAGCTCTTAAGCAGCCGTGGTGGCCCAGCAACCCGATTTTTCCATCCAATTTTTGACCACGCCACAAATAACCTGAATTATCAAGGGAGATGAGCTGGCAGGACAAAGGAAAACCAAACAAAACATGAAATGAAATTGGAATATTTTTTTTTTCAGTTCAGCCAAGGCAGCGAAACACCCGCTCAAGGGCAGGTTTAACAAATAGGCCAAGCTTAACAAAATGCAGGAGGGAAATAAAAATAAGCAAATAAACCGATTCAAGTTTTACGGCCTTCAACAGCGCTAACAACATTTCATTTTTGTATTTTTGGTTCAAAAACTGCCTGAAGAGCTGGAATTCCTCCCTAACCTCCAGCAGGTTGGATTTGAAAGGTTTAGGAGAGTTTTAAATCGCTCTGGCTCATTCTGCATTACCACACTTGGAGGAGAACGAACGTTTCAAGTCATTTGAGGTGGCACCAGCGTCACCCTGGGCTTTCTCCAGAGCCAAGGGGGTGAACCAGGGACTTCGTCCCATCCCAGCAGGGGACAGGGCGGGTGACCCTCACCTGTACTGTTGTCTTGAGTCGCACCTCCCTGCATTCGTCTCTCGGAGCTTGGTTGCGAGGACTCTGATAATATTGATAAAGAGAATAAAATTTACCTGCAAGGAGAAGAGAACAAAAAACAAGGAGATGAAAACCGTTAAAAAATGATGAAAATGGTGGAGTTGTTCAGTTGGTGTTTCCCCCAGGTGAGGCAGGGGCTGGGGAGGAACCTCCTCCTGTGGAAGGGATGAGCGTTCCAGGAGTGATCCCAGGGTTTTTAGCCTTCAGGGACAATATGGAACGGCTCACAAGGTGTGGACATTTCACGTGGAAACATCTGAGCCAGCCAGCCCAGCAGGCACCTGGAGAAGGCCAAAACGAGGTTTGATTTGTCTTTCCCAGCCCAGCTGGGATTCAGATCCCCTTGGGATACCGGGAGCACCCGTAGGATGTCTCCCCACATTTCCATGTGCCGAAGGAAAGAGGAACAAGCCAAATGCACCGTGGTGAGGACACAGAGTGGACCTAAGTGGAAATGACAGCTCAAGAATGCAGAAGGGCAATGAAACTGTTGGATTTCTCCCACATTCCTACTGACGAGCTTCCTCTGGGAAGTGTTTAGGGTGGAGCGGACAAGGACAGTCAGGGAATATCAACTACTGCTTTTCAGGGAGACACATCTGTGAACCCAACTCGTGGTCAAAGGCTCAAGGGAACTCCAGTGGCATCCGAGCACCTTGGAACAGTCTGCCCCAGGAAGAAGTGGAATCACTGTCTTGGGAAGTGGTGGAGTTCCCATCCCAGGAAGTGGTGGAGTTCCCATCCCAGGAAGTGGTGGAGTTCCCACCCCAGGAAGTGGTGGAATTCCCACCCCAGGAAGTGGTGGAGTTCCCACCCCAGGAAGTGGTGGAATTCCCATCCCAGGAAGTGGTGGAGTTCCCACCCCAGGAAGTGGTGGAGTTCCCATCCCAGGAAGTGGTGGAGTTCCCACCCCAGGAAATGGTGGAGTCCCCATCCCAGGAAGTGGTGGAGTTCCCATCCCAGGAAATGGTGGAGTTCCCATCCCAGGAAGTGGTGGAATCCTGTGTGGATGTGGCACTTGAGGACAAGAGTAAGCGGTGACCATGGTGGTGCTGGGAGAATGGTTGGACTTGGTCTGGGAGAACATTTCCAACCTTCATGACTCCGTGATTCCAATCTTGTCCTACGAGGAACTGAGGAAAATCTAATGGTGGCACCTCATGGGGAGGAAAGATGGGTTGACACTGGGGAGATTCCCATCTCTGTAGAGCTCTTCGGGGCTTGGTTTCCCTGGACTCCAGCAGCTGCTGGCCCAGCCAAACCGACCCACGGGATTATGGAGAGGGCATAGGCAGAACCGGCCTGTAACTGCACTGAGCAGATCCACGTTGTTGGATAATGCCTACGGATTCCTCCGGAGCCTTCGGCATTTCAGGACACTGAATTACCACACCACAAACAGGCTCAGAATTTTAGGGAGGGACCATCGTGAACCTCAGGTTGGGCAGTCCAGGAGACCTCCTTGGATTAATTTTGGTTGGAGCAGATCCGTGTTCTAGCATTTCCTTGACAAAGATCCCACCACAACCATTAGAGAGTTGTTCCCGTGGTCAATTATCCTGCCTGGCAAAACCAGGAATTCCCTGAGCTGATGAAGCAGCAGGGCCTGGTTTTCCTGGTTTTCCTAGTTTTCCTGGTTTTCCTTCTCCTTTAAGGAGGTGCGAGCTCATTTGGAACTTCTTCTCCACAAAAAAAAAAGCAGGGAAGGTTGTGCCACACCCTTTCCATCACTGGGATATGGGTGAAAATCCTCTCCCATATCCATTTCCCCATTTTCATGAGGTTTGTGGGAATTTCACATCGCTGCAGCCCCATTCCCTGAGTTCCATTTGGCTGAAATTTCCTGGCTGGCACAGGGATTATAACAGAGGAATGGACAGACGGACAGGCAGGGAAGCGCAGAGCCTGGGGGCATTTAATTCCTTGGAAATCATCTGGAAGGGAAAAACCAAGCAGGATTTATCTCTCTACAAGAGCTTTTCCAGCTTTAAAGGCTCCAAAGCGGGATCTTGTTCTGCATTTGTCGGCAAAATTAAAGATGCCCAACCTTATCACACCCAGGAGGGAAACTCCTCTGGTTTCCCCAAACGTGCTGAGTTGGAAAAGAAACCCAGACAAAAGAATCACATCTGAGTTAGCAGAAAGTGGAGAGATTTTAAACCCCTCAGCCTCCAAAATCTCATCCAGAAAACGCAGGACTCAGTCCAGCAACGTGGGAATGGCAGAAGCAGCCAAGCGAACAATGCGAACCCACAGAAGTCAAACAGACGCAACCCGCGGAATATTTTTGCATAATAAACAGCTGCATTTGCATATTGCCAGGGCACAGGCACAACCTCACGGAGAAACCTTATTTTTCCATGGGTGAGCCTCAATTGGGCTCCTTCTTCTCTGCTAATTGGCCTTTAAATGGAATGCGATGGGGTTGCTGGAATTCGTTTAATTGAACCATCTGAACTTTCTCCTCCAGCCTCCGCTGTTCCATTTCCAAAGATGTGGTCTCGGTGATGCGCCTCTTCCGAGGAATCGCTGGAGCCAGGTGGAGAATTTCCACCAAAAGGATGAAATGCAGAGCCCCCAGACCCCAAAAATTTCACCTAATGGCACAGATGAGCACATCCACCTCGGAAGATTTCCTGCTCTTTGTGCGTCTGGAGTTCTTGTCACCCGCACTGAGCATCTTCCAAGGCCTCCTGATTTGTGAGGCAGGAGGAAGAACCTGACTCCAAAGCCTCTGGAGAGATTCCTACGGACTCCGCTCATGGATGAGTGGAAAGGGAGATGGGATTTGGGGGAGTGTGTGAGCTCTTTTACCTGGATTCCATCAGGAGATTGAGCAATGGAGAACTCCAAATAAAGAGAGGGTGAAGAGGGTAATTAAAGAATTCATTAATGGGGACATAATTGGATTCATCTGGTGCAGATAATTAAACCTTCTAATGCTCTCTCCAGCTTTGGAGAGCTCCTCCTCTGTTGGGATAATGTCACTTGGATCCTTTCTTTCCCCTCTGGGTGGGGGTTGGAATAATCCACTCTCAGTGATTAAAGACCCAATCAAAGCCGGGATGGTTTCATTTCCCTTCCCACCTCCAGCTTCCCGAACTTTTATCTGCTCAGAAAGAACGGGATCACCCTGGAACATGCCTGGGAAAAGCTTTGGTCCAGCAACAGACCCCAAATTCCATCTCTTCCTACCGGAGATGCTTGGTAAGAACACGTTATGACCCCTGAGAGTTTCCAGGATCACCTGGGTTGGAAATACCACCTTAAATGTTGGTTTCATTAATGATTTTAGGGTCTTAGCCCTAAAAATGTGGGATTTTTCTCTCCTTGAAGTCACCCACAAACCCTTCTGCCATATTCAGCTGCCAAAATTCCAGGCAGGACAAACATAAACCCCTCGAAAGGGACATGGAGGGGTCATTATAGGGCAGGATTTTTGATAATGGGGTGATTAGAGTGGGAAATCCTGGATCAGCCCTTCCCAAGGACCCAAAGGCCTGCCAGCCCCTCCCTCCTCCCAAACTCACCACGATAGCTGCCAGGATGGGCACCTGAATAATCCACTTTAAATTGCCAGCACTCAAGTCCCAACACCTGAGGAGAGATGGACATCAGGTCAGGAAAGCATCGGAAGAGCCAGCGACTCAAGAATTTCCTTGGAAAAATCCCCCTGGAAGGATGGGTCCCTCCAAAGCCTGCTGGAAGGACTTTCTCTAACCCTGCCTGCACTCCGTGAAACTTTGGGATATCCCTTTTCCTGCTGTTTTGCTATTAAAAAATGAGAATAAGAATAATTTTAAGGCTGGGATGGTTCTGCTCTCCAGAGGGTGAAGCTCTTTTTCCACACTCATCCAGACTTGGCCCTTTCCCACATTTTCGCTTCCTTGCCAGAAAAAAATCCCTACATTAAAAGTAATCCAGGTTTCATGAGCACAGGAGAGATGTAGGATCACAGGATCCTGGAATGAGTGGGGTTGGAAGGGACCTTAAAGACGGTTTAATTCCAAATCCCTGCCATGGGAAAGAGGTTGTTCCAAGCCACTTCCAACCTGGCCTTGGACACTTCCAAGGATGAGGCAGCCACAGCTTCTCTGCGTGAACAGTGCCAGGGCCCCCCTACCCTCTCAGGGAAGAATTTTTCCCAATATCCCATCTATCCTTGACCTCTGGCAGTGGGAATTTTCCATTTCCACTCCCCGTGTTCTGTCCCTCCAGTTCCTGATGGATAATCCCTCTCCAGTTTCCCTGTAGGCCTCTCTCGGGATCTGTCCCTGCTCATGGCAGGGGGTTGGATTAGATGACCTTGAAAGGTCTTTTCCAAGCCAACCATTCCATGATTTCCTCTTGGAATACACCTGCACAGCTTCCCATGGGGACAGGTGGTGTCTGACACGCGGTGACGGGGACGGTGCTGGGATTCCACACTCGCTTCCCGGATTTCCTTCAATGCTGCCCTGGCAGGGAGACTCAGCCACATCCCCCCAAATCTTTATCTCCATCCACCTTTGGTCCTTATCCCAGTGAGGACTGGAAGGGCCTGCTGGTGACGTGGATATTGGGATTCTGGGATATTGGGATGTTGGGAGGTTGGGATTTTGGGATATTGGGAAGTTGGGATGTTGGGATATTGGGAAGTTGGGATGTTGGGATATTGGGAAGTTGGGATATTGGGAAGTTGGGATGTTGGGATGTTCGGATATTGGGATGTTGGGATATTGGGATATTGGGATGTTGGGATATTGGGAAGTTGGGATGTTGGGATGTTGGGAAGTTGGGATATTGGGATGTTGAGATGTTGGGATATTGGGATCCAATCCTCCATCTGCCAAGAAGGGGCAGGCTCTATTTGCTCCCAGGAGTTTCCAGCAGTCCTTGGAAAAGCTGACTCAGTGTTAAATATTCTGCTGGAATTCTCTCCAGCTCTGGAGACAGGAATGCCACAGGCTTTTCCTTATCTGATCCAGGTAACCCCCATGTGGCAGCTGCAGTTTTCCCAGGCCAGCTCCTCCAGGAAAGCGAGGCCGGAAAGCCGTCAGTGTTCCCTGGAAGCCACTGTGAGGATGGGCCGGTGTCACACACGTGCCACCCTTCAGTAGCTCTGCTGATCCACCCGTCCAAGCCAGGAGCTGAAATCCCCTTTGGAACGTGGAGTCTTCCCATGCAAAGCCATTTGGGAATGCCTGGGGACCCTCTGCTGGAGGATCCTGGCAAGATGGAAGCGCTTGTGTGGTCAAGCCTGGGAATTTTGGGGAAAAGGCCAGGTTGGATGGGGCTTGGAGCAACCTGAGATAGTGGAAGGAGTCCCTGCCCATGGCAGGGGGTGGAATGGGATGGGCTTTAAGGTCTCTCCCAACCCAAACCATTCTGGGATTGTAAAATCCATGGAGGAGTTGGAGTTCTACCACCCCAGCACCACCAAACTTCTCTGACTGTGCTGCAGCTGCTGTGTCCCAAATTGATTCCAGACAATCCCTTTGTCCCCAGGGATAACCACCACAGGTATTCCCATTTACTGAATCCTGCGAAATGAAAGGAAAAATTACCCTTCCCTTCCATCCACCACCCTCCTCCGAAAGTTAATGACGTCAGAGTAGAATTCCAGCTTTGCCTGGTTCTTTTTCCTTTTGAATCTGAAATGCCACAAAACTCCACACATGAAGGGGAGAGAAGGAAACCCAGTGGGACTTACTCTGTGTCGGCCAGAGTGGCTCTGACGCTGGCCCACACTGTGACAAACACAGCAGGGAGTCCTGCAAGAGAACACAGGTGACACGAGGTCAGCGTGGGACTGAGGGCTCCGGCACCAAAATTCCAGGTGGATTGGGTTAGGGGAAGGTGGAAGGAGCAGTTTTAAATTGTTCAGGAATAACTGAGTCTTGGGAAGGATGAGTTTTCACGTCTAAGAACTGAACTGGTTCAGTTTGGGATGCTCATAGCAAAGACATTGAGGGGCTGGAGCGAGTCCAGGGAAGGGAACGGAGCTGGGAAAGGGGCTGGAGAATTCCTGAGGGAGCTGGGATGGGGCTGGAGAATTCCTGAGGGAGCTGGGAAAGGGGCTGGAGAATTCCTGAGGGAGCTGGGATGGGGCTGGAGAATTCCTGAGGGAGCTGGGAAGGGGCTGGAGAATTCCTGAGGGAGCTGGGAAAGGGCTGGAGAATTCCTGAGGGAGCTGGGAAAGGGCTGGAGAATTCCTGAGGGAGTTGGGAAAGGGGCTCAGCCTGGAGCAAAGGAGGCTCAGGGGGAATTTCTGGCTCTGCACAAGTCCCTGGCAGGAGGGGACAGCCGTGGGGGTCGGGCTCTGCTCCCAGGGAACAGGGACAGGAGGAGAGGGAACGGCCTCAGGCTGGGCCGGGGGAGGCTCAGTTGGAAATTGGGAAAATTCCTTCCTGGAATGGGCTGTCCAGGCCTGGCCCAGCTGCCCGGGGCAGAGGTGGAGTCTCCATCCCTGTTAGGATGTGACATCCCTGTGGATGTGGCACTTGGGAACATGGTCAGGGCTGGCATTGGCAGAGCTGGGGTTGCTTGGACTCGATGGTCTCCGAGGCCTGAGAGTGCTGGAACCGATTTTGGCCAACTCATCCCATGGGAAGCAGAAAACTCAGGAGCCAGGCTGAGAGAGCTGGGAATGTTCTCCTGGAGAGGAGAAGCTCCAGGGAGAGCTCAGAGCCCCTTCCAGGGCCTGAAGGGGCTCCAGGAGAGCTGGAGAGGGACTGGGGACAAGGGATGGAGGGACAGGACACAGGGAATGGCTCCCACTGTTTGGATGGGATATTGGGAAGGAATTCCTGGCTGGGATGGAATTCCTGGCTGGGATGGAATTCCCAGAGCAGCTGTGGCTGCCCCTGGATCCCTGGAAGTGTCCAAGGCCGGGTTGGACAGGGCTTGGAGCAGCCTGGGACAGTGGGAGGTGGAACGGGATAATCCTCAAGACCCCTTCCAACCCAAACTATTCCATGATTCCATGATTCCAATGGTTTTATGCAGCACACCTTCTCCAAGATATTTCCTCCCTTCCTTCACATCAAGGAAAGGTAGAGCAGGAGTCAGGCTAAGAGAGTTTCTCCCAGAAAATCCCTGGGTGGATTGGAAGCTCTGTTAAATGCAAGAGAGCTGCTGCACGAAGCGGAGAAATGCTGAAATTTAGGATTATGCTTCCAAAATATCCAGCCAAAGGTTCATTCCCAAATGAACCATCCTGATTCCAGCACAGATACCCCAAGCCATCATCTTTTCCCTGGAAAAAAAAAAAATCCCCCCAAATCCAAATGCAACCTTGTATTTATTTTTTTAGGGTCCAGTTATTTGTACAACTGAGTCCCCTACTGGCTTCCCTTAAAAAGCAGGATCCAAGCCACAGTAGCTTCCACAAATTTGGGAAGAATGACCCCTTTCAGGTGGGGAAAAAAAAAAATTATTAAAAAATAAATAAAGGCGACATTTATCAGCGGGGACTGTGAAGAGGCTGTTCCCAGCCTAAGCTCACTGGGGCTCGGGGATAAGCCCAGGCTTAACTTTCAGCATGCACTTAAGTCTCATTAGGGTGCTTAAAGGTTTTCCTGACCACGGGGTGTGGAGCAGGGACGGCTGTGTCCCAAAGCCAGGGACAACGGGGCCCTTATCCCAGCCGGGAGCTGGGAATGCCGAGGTAATATAAGAAAGCATAAATAATTAAACACAGAGCCTCACTCAGGCCCAGAGCTCCTACAAAGCCACATTTATAAGGAATTCATCCCCGTTCCACAATTCCCTGTGGTGCTGGCACTGGGAAGAAAATCCTTGACCTGTCGCACTGGGGACTTGGAACGAGGGAAGGTGACAGGCACCGGATCTTTCCTCCTCCCTGCTATCCACCTATCCATGGAAAGTAGGGCAGGCGCTGGGAAATCATCCAATGGATTGAATTTTTTGGTGCTCATTCCGTTTATACCCACTGAGGAGCTGCTGTGTTGAAGGGCTGTCCATGAAAGATTGGATATTCCCACCATGGCAAAGCTCTAAGGGTGAACGGTGGATTTTTTGGGAGATTGGGATATATTTGGCAGGAATTTGTTCCTCTCTTGCCTGTTCTGAACTTCAGGAGAGGCACAATTCCCATTTTTACTAATCCTCTGCTGACTTCGAGCTCCCAAGCAACAATAAAATAACCAGGGGAAAAGAGTTATCCCTAAAATTCCCAACATGTGCATGGATGGATGGATGGATGGATGATGGATGGAAGGAATCCATGCATGATGGATGGATGGATGGATGGATGGATGGATGGATGGATGATGGATGGATGATGGATGGATGGATGATGGATGGATGGATGATGGATAGATGGATGATGGATGGATGGATGGATGGATGGAATCCATGGATGGATGATGGATGGATTTTTGGATGGATGGATGGATGGAATCCATGGATGGATAGATGGATGATGGATGGATGGATGGAATCCATGGATGGATGATGGAAGTCCTACCCTGATCCAGCCCAGCCCGCCATGCCGTGAGCGACTTGTACAGAATCCACATTGTATGCGCTGTGCATTTCCAGCCCCACACACAGTGTGTACAATGCAGGTGCTATAAAGTCAGGAATCTCCCCAGCAGCCGGAAAATGGGAAAGATCTGCTGGCCACCCCAACCCCTCCAGGGCTTTTCCCGTGTCCGTGTCTCCCAGCAGCTGGAAAAATGGGTTTCAGGCATATGGAGTGAGGGAGCGACTGCTGGAAGGGAATTTAGGAATAAAGACCATGGATCTGGGAATTCTGTCAGTTCCCTGGGATTTAAAGGCCTCTCTGAGGAACAATGCCTGTGTTTTATGAGTCCCTCTGTGTCCCTTTTTCCTGGATGTTAAAAGGGAATAATAATATTAATAATAATAATAATAATAATAATAATAATAATAGTAGCATAATACTTTGAAGGCCTCTGGTCCTGCTTGGTACAAATTTTTCAGGGAAGGATTATTCCTGCTTGGATAAACATGCAGGACTCATCCTCACGGATTTTCGGAGCACGTCCCACCATCCTTTTTTATCTTTTCCAGGTGTCCCTGCAACCCCCAATTTGCTGAAATCCAGGGCAGCCCAGCCGTGTGTGTGGGAATTAACGCGGTGTGAAGGAAAAATGCCAACGGAATCAGCTTGGGTTTCCTGGCTATTGGTCATGGTTCCTAAACTTCCTTCAAAAAACAGCTGCAGGGAGCTGGGAGTCTCCCAAGGGATTTATTGTAGCCCATAATGTCATTATTTATTTATTTGGGGTGGGTGCTGGCAGGGAACGAGTTCCTTTCCATCGGCAGGATGGATCCCTTGGAAGAAGGGAATTGAGGACTTTGATGGAGCGTGTGCCAGTGAGGATGTGGATTGAAAATACCGGACATAAATCCGTGGAGGTGACATCAAAGAATTGCTCTTTGTCCTGCTTTTCCCAGAAATAAAATGTTGTAGGGTGATTTTCACTCCCTGTTTCCACCTCGGAGATTTCCAGGCAGGACAAATTCGACTCTGATTATTGCCTGCATATTCCAGGTTTGAGTGCAAATCTGTCTTTTCTGTGGGATAATTATTTATCCCCGGTTCCCTGTCACTCATTGCTGCGGTGTGGGCGGGATCCAGTGCCCGCTGCAGGGAACTGGAATTTTTCCACTGTCTCCAGTGGCTCCTGGATTGGTTTGCCCTTTCCAGTGCCCAGAAATTATCCAAACAATCCGCCTGAGCGGGTGCCCGTGCGGACATTATCATCCCAATCCAAACAAAGCAATCCCAACTGCCACCGGAGGGATCGTGTGTTCTCATTCCAGAGAAATTTCCACGGGACAGCCTCCTGGAAGCCCGGGGATGCTGGCTGTTGTGACAGGTGTGCCTCCAGCCCTGCGGTCGCTCCGATAAAATGATTATTCCCTGGCAGCGCTCGGGGAGAATTAACGAGAGCAACCATCCCAACGTTTTCCTTTGGTCCTGCTCGTTAAACACACGGCATTATTTTCCAGCCGCTTCCCCCTCTCCTCCTGAATTCCCTCTGGGAAGTTGCTTCTTTGAGTCTGCTCTTTTGCAGTCTGATGTTATTTTTTTTTTGGAGATGGAATTTTTTACAGAGCCTGAAGGTTTGGAGGAAGATGAGTTTATTTCTCTTCTCTAATTCAATTTAGTTGGGGTTTTGTTCATTTGCTTTAGCAAAGAGGTGCCATCCAAAGCCCTCTCTGTCCCTCAGCAGCTGAGATAAGAAATGCCAAGTCCCCAAAATAGAATCCCAAAATAATCTGAGTTACGAGGGACCTTAAATCCCATCTCATTCCACCCCCTGCCAAGGGCAGGGACAACTTCCACTATCCCAGGTTACTCCAACCCCCATTAAATATCTCTTAATTTGTTGATTTTCCCAAATTTTTTTCCAGCTGTCCAGGACTAGGTTTTTCCTGAGAGTTGGAATCCCACTTTGGAATATTTCTGTATTTACGCTTCCCATCTTTATCATCTGTCAGCAGTTTCTGACCCATGGAGCAGCTGATGGCTTGGGAAGCAGCATCTTCCCCATATCCCATTTGGGAAGGAGAAAGGCTGGAGAGAGCCCTGCCCCAGAGTATGGAATCCCAAAAATCTTAAATCCTTCATAAACTCAGTTCTGTGTTCCCTGCCTTGCTCCCAGCTCCACCATTAAGAGAGAGCCACCAACTTTCTTTTCCCATAAAAATCTAGTTCTGGAATGGGGATGGGGTGGTGCACACCTGAACCTTGTCCTAAATTGCAGTCAGGATGCAGCCAGGTGGATTTGGGATATGGAATTTGGGAAGGGGTGCTGAGCCAGGTAGCCACAGCCCCCCCTGGACAGGTTTTCCTGCTGTAATTCCTGTTTAAGCCTGCACCCCATTATCCTTCCTCACATCCTCGAGGATCATCGGAAACATTCCCTGTTCTCCTCCCAACCTCCAGACTCCGAGACAACTGTGGGCAGCTGTTTTATTATCCCAGCACCTCGTAACTCCTGGGAAGCCAAAATTAAAGCCAGGAGCGAACAGAAATCCCATTCTCCTCCAAAATGTGTGTGCCCAAAACGTCTTCTCCTAATGAGCCCCTTCCCTGCACCCACATCCCGCCCCTTTCTCATTACTCAGGGAAAAGATGCCCAAGTTGAAAGAAAAGGAAAATAAAAAAGTCTTCCCCACAAATTGCAGGTTTTCCAGTGGTGTTCCAAGGCTCAGGAGACCTCAGGGATTTGAACCAGCTGAGGTTTGAGGGAGGAAATCAGAGCTTGGGGCTCTCATTGGGAGCAGATGCTCAAAACCTCCCACAGATTTCTGCCTCTCCAGCTCAGCACTGGTTTCTCAACAGGAGATCCTGGGAAGAGATGGGGATAAATCCCTGAAATTGCCTGTCTCATCCCAAATTTAGCCCTCACATTTCCTGCCCTGGAAGGGCGGCAAAACTCTGAGGTGGTGAGGCTCCACCAGAGATTTGTGGCTGCCCCAGATCCCTGGCAGTGCCCAAGGCCAGGTCGGACGGGGTTTGGAGCAGCCTGGGACAGTGGGATGTGTCCCTGCCATGGCAGGGGTGGCACTGGAGGGGCTTTAAGGTCCCTCCCAATCCCAACCCATCCTGGGATTCCCTGGCTCTTTGTGCTGCCTCTCCAAGCCTGGGCTGATCCTTCTGGAGACCCTGGAAGAGCCACAGTGTGAACACCACAACTCTGGAATGATAAAGGATGGAAAAGGGTGGAAAAGTCGTCCTTGCGAGAGCCCCCTGATGCCCATCCTGCCTCCACCCCCTCTCCCATATTTCTGTATATCCACAGTTTCCAGAAACACCTCCAAGAGGCTTTTCCAGGCAGCCACGAGGAGCAGCCATGACTTACCCCAGCCAAATAACGTGAATCCCCAAAGATATTTCTTCTCTGAGAAAAATGCCATGAAGATGAGGCTGTGGAGATAGAGCCCTTCCACCAGGATCCAGTAGTAATTGGTTGCCAGGAAGTAGAGGAAGAAGGTGACAGCTACTTTACAGCCCACCTGCAGCGACCACAGAAGGACAGAGAAGGAACACGGCGTGAAATTCTTGGTGGGGCGGGAAACAGAGGTGGAAAAAGGAAAATAATTAAATCGGATAATTATTATAATAACTACAAAAAATTTTTTATTATTTATTATTTTATTTTATTATTTATTTTAGTTTATTATTTATTGTTTTATTTTATTATTATTTTATTATTTATTTTATTACTTAATAAATAATTATTATAATAAATATAATAAAATTCTGTTCAGGGGTTTTTTATGAGGGGGGAAATCCGTGGAAGAGCAGGAAGGAAAAAAAGTGGGGGGAAAAAAACTCCTGAGCCGAAGATGATTTTTCCTACGTCAGGTGAGTTGGGAAGGAGAGAAAAAGAGATGATGGCGTGATCCTGCTGTCTCCCAGCTCTGTGAGGAGGGGCTCACACACTTCCTAGAGCAGTTGGGTTTCATCTTTCCCTGTGTTTCTTCTTCTCCCTCTGTCCCTTGTCCATGTTGGAGGCCAAAGGGCCTCGGCCTGGGTGTCCTGGTGTCACAGCACCTGGAATCTCCTTCCAGGAGAGACCAAGGTGGGATGAGGTCGCCCCATCCTGCCATGGATGTCCACGCCAGGATCCTCTGGGGTTGTTTTTCTGTCCTCAGCAATTGGGAGCCACTGCAGATGGTTCCTGCTGCCTTTGGAGCTGGGAGCTCCAAGAGCAAACAGAGCCTGGAGGTTTTTCCTTGGAAAACCTGAGCTGCAAGGTGGGAGATCTGGGAGAGGCTTCCAGGACATGCTGGTGTTAAACGGGCTCCTACACTCAGCTCTCGCTCCACACTGAGATGAAATCCTGTAATTTTTTTGGAAGCAAAACTCCAACTGTGACCCAACACTCCCTTGGGGCAGAGCAGGACAAAGCCACCCCTCTTCCCAAATTTCTCAGCTCTAGCAGACAAAGGCTGCAAAATATTGGTGCCACTTTGGGTTTAATCAGTACAAAGCCATTCCCTGTCACTGTGGGTGTCCTGGGAAGTTGGATTTCCCAGGATTTCTGTGTCTGCCCCATCCCTTGGCCCAGCTTTGTGCTGTCCTTTCCTTTGAGAGGAATACAAAGGACTGACAGAAAATGCCAATTGTAATTCCTTGGAAAGAAAAAGAGATTTTTTTAATCCTGGCACAGCCCTTTTGTTAATTTTTTTGTCCATCAATATAGACATCTATACATATATTTGCATATTGATAAGATATGTACACGTTGCACTAATTTTTTTTTTTTCACAGACAGAAGAAATTAAAATAGGTTCATTAAAAATCCCCCTAAATTAATTAATTAATATTTTTTATATTTATGAAAAATCCCCACCTAGGCTTGGTAATATTTTCTATATTTATTTTTCATATTCATTGCCTTGTGCAGGGAATGTGAAGCAAAAACTGCCAAGTCCCCACTTCATTTGGATACAAAATAAATGAATTAATTGTCGCCTTCATCTCTTGTTTGCCTCAATTCTGAAGATTGGGAAAAGCCATTAAATGCTAATATCCAAAGAATGCCATGGATTATCCTAATTATTCCTTATAATGATCCCGCCACGAGGAGAAACACCAAACAATGCAGTGAAACATTTTGTGTTCTGTCCAAAAAAATGAGAGCTTTGGAGTGAATTGAGTGAGACTCTGTAAATGAATGACACGGATCTCTGGGATGGGAAAGGAACACAATGACAAAGTCATCCCAGCTGGACACTCGGATGCACTGCGGGACATTCCCAAATCCTCTGATTTTTCACAGGGTGGTGCTGGTCCCTGGTTGTAGCACAAGCTGGGAAAGACTTGAGAAGCCAAGCAAATCCACAGGCAGGAAGGTTTATCCCGGGATCTTTGAGGCTGGAAAAGACCTCCAAGGCCATCGAGTCCAACCTGTGCCTGATCCCCACCAGAGCACCAAGTGCCACATCCAGGAATTCCTTGGACATCTCCAGGGGTGGGGAATCCAAGCCCTCCCTGGACAGTTCCGAGGTCTGGCCACCCTTTCCATGGGGAAATTCCTGCTGGTGTCCAGCCTGAGCCTCCCCTGGCCCAGCCTGAGGCCATTCCCTCTCCTCCTGTCCCTGTTCCCTGGGAGCAGAGCCCAACCCTCCCTGGCTGTCCCCTCATGTCAGGGACTTGTGGGAAGTGAGAAGGGGCCAGATCCAGGATTCCATTCCATGGATTCCATGGGAAATCCTTGATGAAACCAATGACAGGGAGAGCCGAGAGTTTCAGGATGTGGGAAACGTGAGGATGGGCTTCATGCCCCCAAGCACATGGACAATGCAGATATTGCCATCAGAGACTTCTGTATAGTGAAATCCCCGTGGAATTTTGGAGGAGAGTCCAGCTGACCTCAATTCCATTTTAATTTTGGGACGCTGAGCCAACTCGATTGACTCAACCAATAAAGAGAACCTGAGGTTCAGGTTGGACATCAGCAGGAATTTCCCCATGGAAAGGGGGGTCAGGCATTGGCAGGGGCTGCCCAGGGAGGTTTGGAGTGCCCATCCCTGGACGAGTCCAAGGAATTCCTGGATGTGGCACTTGGGTCTCTGGGCTGGAGACAAGGTGAGGATTGGGAACCCACCAACCATTCCAAGGTTGGATGACCTTGGAATTCTTTTCCAAGCTCAGTGATTCTGCCCAAGGTCCCTCTCACAGACACCACCTCCTTTATGCAGATGAGACCCCCCCCTTTTTTATGACACCACATCCTTCTCCTATTTTCCCTTCCAAAATGATTTTTTTTCCAAATGGGAGGGAGGAAAATCGTGCATTCCCCATCCGTGGAGGTGTTACGAGCCAAGCTGGATGTGCCTTGTGCTGGGATGGTCGGGAACGTTTCCACAGCCGTGAATTCCAGGGGGTCTCAGGGGAATGTAGGTGGGAATCAAACCATCAACCTTGACTGCCATGAGAGAAGATTTTCCTTAGCTCAGGAATGGGGAATCCCTCTGAACCGATGGATTGAGAATGGGAAAGGACGGGAAGAGGCTGTGACAGATGAGTTGGGTGGAAACCTCCCCAAAAAGAGGGTAAGTGTTGAACAGAGAGGACAAAGACATGAATCCTGGGAAAACACTGCTCTGGGAATACTCACAAACTGTGATTTATCCGCCGGAGGTGCTTCCGTGATGGATTTCAAGTCTTCCTCGGAGATCCGCTCCATCTCCTCCAGGGCTGACCCGGAGTACAGGACCGCGTCCTTCACGAAGATGCTGACGGCTCTCAGCATGAAGGACACAAACAGGTGCATGTGGATGTAGTTCCTAGTGCAGTGCAAACGTCTGGAAGAGGAGAAAAAGGATTGGGAAGTTTACTCCAGCTGTTGGATGGAGTCAGGGCCGCTTCCGGCTCTGGAGGGCCCCAGCTTCTCCCCCCAGCGCCGTGTCCCCATGGGGAGCAGAGTGAGGGTCACCTCACTCCCTGCTCTCCCTTGGCCTTGGGAAATGGATTGACACCTTCTCCAGGGGCTTCAGGGAATCATGGAATGGTTTGGGATAGACGGGACTTCAAGCCCACCCAATCCCACCCTCTGCCATGGCAGGGACACCTCCCACTGTCCCAGGTTGCTCCAAGCCCCGTCCAGCCTGGCCTTGGGCACTTCCAGGGATCCAGGGGCAGCCACAGCTGCTCTGGGAATTCCATCCCAGCCCCTCCCCACCCTCCCAGCCAGGAATTCCTTCCTCAAATCTGCTCCAACCCTGCCCTCCAGCAGTGGGAAGCCATTCCCGCTCTCCTATCCACACTTGCCCTTGGATTCCAGAGGCTCCAGAACTTGGGGCCACTGGAAACCTCACAGAGCTTCTTGTAAACCATTAATTTTTATTTTTATTTTGCCCAGCTCAATTTAGGAGCAGCTCCAGCAGAAACTCCAGTGTGCTGGGCTGTTCTCCCAGTTTTCCTGCTGTAAATGTTATCCTTTGGAGCAGTTTGTGGGCTCCACCCCAGCAACAGCAGCAGTGACCCCACAAATCCTGGTTGTAAAGCGCTTTAAGGTCCTTTTAGGAGGAAAAGCTTTTTTGGGGATGGTGAGAGGGGAATGGGTCAGAACGAGGGAGAAGAGGTGCATTTTAGAATCAGGATTTTTGGGAACTGACCTCTTTGGGTGCCCTCCATCCTCTGGAGCTCTGGATTTATGAATGGATTTATATCCTCTTAAATCCCAATAACCTGCACTAATTAATGGTTATGTTTTTATCCCTTTTGCAGGACGTTATGATAACATCAACAGTTGCTCTCTGAGCTTTTATAATCCAAATTACACCAAGTGGAACTGGTGAGGTCTAAATTGGCTTTGCTCCCTGCGTTTGAAAGGGAGTCGTCGCCAATCTCCAGATTATCGAGGATAAAATCCGGCTCGATCCCGGCTGCTGCTCTGATCCTTGGGATAAAGATGCTCCACCAGAGCTGCCCAGGTGGTCTGGGCTGGAAATGAAACGAGTGGGATAAAGATATGGAAAAAGGAAAACCAGGATTTCTCTCGCACACATGGACACGGAATATTTTAACAACCTTGCCAGTGTCCAGTGGGAAATCAGTGGAGGGAAAATGTTGGGAGAACAGGAGCGTGGTGGAGGGATGGGGTCTGCAGCTCCCTTTGGATTGGGTCTGTCACGGATTTGGGATTTGCTATCCAAGCAAACCGCCCTGACACCTTTTGCTGCCTGACGAGAGCTCCGAGCACTCTCAGAGCCCAAAGCCCCACGTTTCATTCCCAGTGTTCCATGTCGAGGGCTTGGCTCGAGCTTCCCAAATCCCGCTGCAGACACCACGTGGCTGTCGTGGCCCCCACCAGCTCTGATCCACGTCCCGTGGGTTTTTTTAGGAGAAGACACGAGCAGGCATCGAAGGGAAGCAAATCTGGGGCTCAGGGTTTGGGGTCACCCTTCTCTGTCAGGTCACCAGACAGAACATTCCCAAAGGACAAATTCCTGGATATGGGTGACACCTTTCATCCCGCCCACCCCTCGCTGTCTGTGCCTGCAAGAATCCCAGGATCCCAGAATGGTTCGGGCTGGAAGAGACCGTAAATATCCCATTCCAACTATCCCAGGTTGCTTCAAGCCCTGTCCAACCTGGCCTTGGGCACTTCCAGGGATGGAAGATGCAACACTGGATTGAGGAATGGACAATGAGGGTTCAAAGTGGTATTTAGGGGTTTAAATCCCTTGGCAGGGGTGGTGGGAAGGGAGGGCACACGATGGGGTCAGGAGGGTCATTTTTGGATCCCTGGGAAGAGCAGCAGCGTGGGGAGATTGGAGAAATCAGCCTGGGAGTTTTCCATCCATTTCAACTGCTTTATCCTTCGAGAACACCTGGATTTAGAGTGGAATTTCCCTCAGGAAATCGTATTTCTCTGCAAATCAGCCACCTAAAGCTAAACCAGCCACCCGCAGGGACAATAGGGACAGAAATTCCTGGACAGTCTTCCAAGGGATTCCTGGAAGATTTGCTACAAAGAGGGCCTGGAAAACTCCACCTGAGGGAAGCAGAAGGAATTTCAACATCCCACTCGCCGTCCCGCGGGAAGTTTTCCCTAGGACACCCTAACACAGCCCAAATCCCAGACGCCACCACCACCGCCGGCGGCTTCCTGAAGCGTGCCACCCCAGTTTTATCCTCCCGGAAAAACCTGAGGCTTTTCCGGTGTTGCTTAGGTAAAAACAGAGCCGCCTACCTGAAGTATCCCAGGATAAGGACAGCAACTGTGAGGGATCCCAGGGAGATGGAGTATCCAACAGTATAAATCAAATAGAGGCGATCAAAGACCTCCTGCAGCAGAAACGATGGAGAAAACAGCGTCACACGGGGAACTGCTGCACCACACAACCCTGGCAGCACGCAGAGCCCGGATCCTTGGGGATTCCCATCTTTTTGGAAGCTTGGGAAGCGGGGTCTGTGTTCCCTGAGGTGGGGAGGTGGGATTTTCCCTGTGGGATTTTCCCCAAGGGATTAACAATGGAGTGGGGTTAATCCCATGCCTGGGAATCTCGCGGCATTTTCATCCCAGAGGAACCCAAAGTGCTTTACAAACTCCTGGCCCAATTCAGGGATCACTTGGGAATTTTTTCCTGGACAAAACGCCTGCTGAGCTGGGAATTTTGCAAGGGATTAACAATGGAGTGGGGTTAATCCCATGCTTGGGAATCTCACGGCATTTTCATCCCAAAGGAACCCAAAGCGCTTTACAAACTCCTGGCCCAATTCAGGGATCACTTGGCAATTTTTCCCTGGACAAAATGCCTTCTGGGCTGGGAATTTTGCTGGAATTGCACAATTTAGCCGTTGCTGGATGACTGATGTCCAGCCTAGGCGAGTGTCACCCACACCAGAAAACACGGGAAGGAAATACTTTGGCTATGGGATACGAGGGGAAAAAAAATCACCTGCATTTATTTTTCCCGTTTTGAAACCCCAAGCAACCTCTGCCTGTGGTTATCCAATCCAGACACAACCGGAGCTTGCCAAAATCCCATTGGAAAAGATCCTGTCACAGGGTAGTTCCTAATAATTAATCCTTTAGGAATTAAGAATTTAGGAACTTTAGGTTGTTGTTTCCTGAAGTTGGCCTCGAAACCCTAAGGTTTCCAACAAACATTGGGAGATTTTCCTTGATCCTGCTGGGACTTGCAGCTGAACTCAGGGATTCCTGGAAAGGGTTAAAATTCCTGCCCACCCCTGTCCCGGCCTGTCCTGCTTTTCCCAGACCGATTTTAGCAATAAATCCCAAAAAAACCCCTACAAATTCAGCATCTTTCTCCTCATTCCCTCCTTTCCCTCGCCCTGCCCACTGGGCTGCAATAACGTCAGGAATGCTGGGCCCTGAATGACAGCTCTGATTGGGATTTGAGGCTTGGAACGCTGTCCTGGAATGCCAAACCTCAGCCCTATTACATCAGAATCCGCAGATTTGGGAATGTTTCTCTGCGGTTTGCGCTGGAGGAGCGAAGCCCTTGCCAATATTAATTTACTGAGTGTGTCTGTGCGTATTTATGGGATATTTTTATAGATTTTTATAGATCTGTCTGTGCAGGCAGCAGGCCCTGAAAAGCCAAGAAAAGGAGATTTCAAAGCTTTCAGGGAAAAATATCCTGGCGTGATTTTCCTGCTGCCAAGCTGGAATCCTCTTGGAGCTGGAAAGCGTTTGACTCCAGAGTAAAAAATATAATAATAATATAAATAAAATATAAAAATAAAAATAGAAAAAAACCACTATTATTATTAATAATGTAAATATAACTATAACTATTTATAATAAATAAAATATATATTTTATATATAAATATATATAGAATATAAATATATATAAATATATATAGTAAAATATTTTAAAAAGTAACAATGATAATGATGATGATGATGATGATAGTATTATTAATAATAATAATAATAATAATAATAATAATAAACATAATAATAAACAGCTTCTCACTCCAAGGTTGGAATTCTCAGTAACCCAACAGAAGGAGGTGCCCCAAATCCCACTTGGAGTCACTGGAAAGCTGTTGGGAAATGTGATTTCTTGGATGAACTTCTCAGATCTTTGGGGAAAGCCTTAGGAGCAAAAAATTGAGGCTCTCCATTTCCACTTCTCCCTCACTTGGAGCTGAGGACTGGTTGTTCCCAGGAACTTTTCCTCCCTGGATTTACCCATGAGGGAAAAAAATCTCCAAAGGAATTCCAAGTCTCCCAAGGTTTTCCCATGGAAACCACAATGAACAACTAGGAAAGGTC
This sequence comes from Pseudopodoces humilis, assembly GCF_000331425.1. The sequence goes on from NW_005087660.1 coordinate 1,251,865, forward strand.
CTCCAGGTAGGGAAATACTGAATGATCTGCAGTGATGATCTCCATGGTCTGAGGAGCATCCTTAGGGAGCTGAGATGGATGGGAAGTTAAATAATCCCCAGAAAACCACAAAGGTCGCGATGGCCAAGCCATGGACACAACGTGGAGCTCCATCACTCCAGGGAGTTCCCACCTGAGGCCTCCTGGAAGTCCAGCCTGAGGAGACCATCCCTGGTCATCCATCGGTGGAAGAGGCCAAACCTGGCCTTGCCATGAGGTCCTGGTTTATAAAGTGTGATAATGAAATTTGAATTGACTTTAATTTTAATTTAAATTTAATGATAATTAAACTAAATTAAATTTAATTATCATTTAATCGAAGCATTCAGGGCTTCATGGAGGTGTCCCTGCCCACGACACAGAGCTGGAACTGGCTGAGCTTTAAGGTCTGTTCCAACCCCAACCAATTCAGGATTCCATGATTCCACAAATTTGATTCCTGCAGGAGCCCTCCACTCTTTCAACTGCTGCCATGTGTGCAAAAGGAAAAGGAAAACCAGACGGAGCAGGAATTTTCTGGTGGCAAATCCTATCCCGAGTTTCATGGTTTGCTGCTTTGAGTGATAAACAAAGCCAGAAAATCTCTGTCCTTGCTTTTCTTGCCTTTTTTTTTTCCTTTTTTTTCCTTTTCTTTTCTTTTCTTTCTTTTTTTTTTTTTTTGCAGGAAAATGGGACTAAATAAAAAGCTAAATGGGATATTCACAAAATGGGATATTCACAAAACGGGATATTCACCGAATGGGATATTTACCAAATGGGATATTTACCAAATGGGATATTCACAAAACGGGATATTCACAAAATGGGATATTCACCGGATGGGATATTTACCAAATGGGATATTCACAAAACGGGATATTCACAAAATGGGATATTCACAAAAGGCACAGAACAGGCTCTGATTTCCAAAGCTTCAGGGAAAACTTTAGGTGCTGATGATCCTGTTCCTGCAGGACTCTGTTCCCCTCATCCATCCCTCGTAAAACCCTCTTAAATCCCCCCAATCTGAGAGTCGCTGGGATTGGCTCTCACAAAAGACCCCCAATTTAGCCTCAGACACCCCAATTTAGCCTCAGACACCCCAATTTAGACATGCGTGTCCACAAAAATCATCTTTAAGCTCCTTTCCAACCCAAACCATTCCAGGATTCTGGGATTCTATTTCCAGGAAAGCACCACACCAAATCCACAGGCATGGAATGAGGACGGCACCTCGGGGTTAATTGAAATTATGAACAAAACATCTCTCGGATAATTTGTTTTACTCCTCCACGGCCTTTAAAAACCTCTGCCCGCGTCCTGCTGCAAATGCCTGACGCTTTGCTGGCATGCCTCGGCGGAATTCGGGATACAACAATCCAAACCCGTTCCTGTGCCGTCACTTTGAGCCTCCACAAAGTTGTTTGCTTTTCCCAGGACCCCAGAGAGCTCCAGGATTGCTGCTTGGAACAATGGAGTTTAGATAAAGCAGCCCTGCAACACGCTGGGCCCTTCCCATTGTGTTTGGAAGGGGATGGATTCTCCAGGCCCCTCCGAATTCCCGGGAAGCCGTAAAACCCTCATGCTACAGACAAGCAGGAGCAGATGAAGACAGGGCTGAGGTTGGATCTTAGGATGGCCCATCCTGCTGGTGGCTCCCAAGCCGAGCCAACCTCCCAAGTTGCTGGCTCCGACTCCCCTTCCCCGGGATTTCGGGAGAGGGAGATTCCACTCGCCCTTCAGCTCATCCTTGGGAAGAGGATGGGTTAGACCTGCCATAAAAATAAGCTCTGTTTGGCATCCCTGCTCTTTTGGGGGAGATGGGAATGAGGGAAATCCCTGGTTTTTGACCCAAACATGCCATTGCTGCTGCCAGTGTTGGAAAAAGTGACCGGAAAAAGGATCTGGCTGCTATTGGCTGGATGTGTGGAAGGTAAGGGATCCGCAGTCGGCGGCTCTATGGAATTTGGGGAGGAATGGGCTAAAAAGCTGCCCGAGGATCATCACTTGTCCTTTGTGCTGCATTTTATCCAAAGAGTGAGGAGCTCAAGGAATACAGGTCACCCTCACTCCTGGTTTTAAGGGAATTTAGGGAACAAAAGGAGAAGGGCCAGGCCAATGGTCCTTTCAGCTCCACTCCCCGTCTCCTTTGTGGCCAGGAAGGGGTGCTTAGGGAAGAGTGTGGGAACAGAACAAATCCACAATAAATATGATTTGGAGCTGCTGGAATGATCCAGAGGAGGTCCCGGAGCTGCTCCAATGCTGGAGCCAGGCTGGGAGAGCTGGGAATGTTCCCCTGGAGAGGAAAAGCTCCAGGGAGAGCTCAGAGCCCCTTGCAGGGCCTGAAGGGGCTCCAGGAGAGCTGGAGAGGGACTGGGGACAAGACAGGATGAGGGGATTGGGTTCAAATTGAAAGAGAGTCGAATTAGATGGGATATTGGGAAGGAATTCCTGGCTGGGAGGGTGGGGAGGGATGGGAATGGAATTCCCAGAGCAGCTGTGGCTGTCCCTGGATCCCTGGCAGTGACCAAGGCTGGACACAGCTTGGAGCATCCTGGGACAGTGGAAGGTTCCTGCCATGAGGGACAAGACAACCCAGTGCCACCCCCTGCCATGGACAGGGACACCTCCCACTATCCCAGGGTGCTCCAAACCCCGTCCAATCCAGACTTGGACACTGCCAGGGATCCAGGTCACAGCTGCCCCGGGAATTCCATCCCAGGCAGGAATTTCTTCCCAAAAGTTCAGAGGAAGCTGGGACGATTGGAGCAGGTTCCTCTTATCCTCTCCTCTTCTCATCCCGTGTCCATCACCGATGGATGGGGAGTGTGGAACTCCAGTCCCTTTGACCACTGCAAGGTCTTGGAATCATGGAATGCTTTGGGAAGGGGCCTTAGAGCCCATCCAGTGCCAGCCCTGCCATGGCAGGGACATTCCCACTATCCCAGGGTGCTCCAAACCCCGTCCAACCCGGCCTTGGACACTTCCAGCTGATTGTCCACTCCTTCTTTCATGTTATCTGGAAGGAATTTGAGAAAACACTTCCCTGGATTGCTTCATCCTACCTGGCTAAAGGAGGAATCAACCTCTGGGGCTGCCAGTTCCCATCCTCCAGTGGAATTTTTCCCTGAGGAAGCAGCCCAGGAGCAGTTGCTCCCGGGGCAGTTACAAGCTGTTAATTCTCCGGGCTCTGATGGCTTTAACACACTTTGCTCTTTGCAGAGAGCAGTTTCCGAGCTGCTCTGTGTGAAATAATCCCCATTTCTTCGGGGCAGGACACCAATTTGCTCTGGGGCCCTCTGTTTGCTGCTTTGGCCAATCTTAAAATTATCCCAGCACGGCTAAAATGGGAAAACTCTCCACCTAAACAAACATCCCTGGCTGGAGATGTGTGCACGCACGTGGTGTTTATTTAGGTGTGGATATCTCCAGCTATCTATAGGTTCAGGCCTATTTCCAGAGATAGCCACCAAATCCATGTATTTATAGCCACAGACAGTTGGGTTAGGGTTTGTTGTTTTTTTTTCCTCCTAAAAGCCCAGTTTCTTAAAATTCCCTCTGGTTGCATCTGCTTGGAGTCAGCCACAATCTCCTGGCAGAACGCTGGGGAAATGCAGCTGTTGGTGGTGACGCAAAGATGCCGCTCCCCAGGGAGGGAAATAATAATAGAAAACGATCTCTCGCTCAAGACGACAGCTCTATGTGGCCAAATTCCCCCGTTCTGACATCTCTGGATGTATTTACTCCATGAAAAAGAGATATCAAAGGGAGGTTTATTAATCCCAGCGTTGCAGGGCCACATTGAAGTGTGACAAGAGGCCTTCTGTGCTCTCTGTGAGCAAAGTCACACCATGCTGAGGGGAAAAGTGCATTTTTCCCCCCCTTTTTTATTTCCAGCGTGGTTTTCACACCCCAAAGCCTAAGAAACCTGCAGTGGATGCACAGATATTGTTTAATTTGTCACCAGAATTCAGCCACCTCTGTGATAAAATCGGGGAACTCCGTGACAAGGCACAGAATTGCTGAGGCGAGGCCGGGCCTGAGGGAAAGGCCTCTTGCAAATACAACAATAATAGTAATAGTAATAATAATAATAATAATAGTAATAATAATAATAATAATAATGATAATAATGAGATGTTGAAAATTTACTCCATGAAAAAGAGATATCAAAGGAAAGTTTATAATCCCCTTAAGCTTGACAAGAGGCCTTCTGTGCTCTCTGTGGGCAAAGTCACACCACACGGAGGGGAAAAAGTGCATTTTTCCCCTCTCTTTTACTTCCAGAGTGGTTTTCACACCCCAAAAAACCCACAGTGGATGCACTTTATTTGCCACAATAATTCAGCCACCTCTGTGATAAAATCAGGGAACTCTGTGACAAGGCACAGAATCGCTGAGGTGAGGCCGGGCCTGAGGGAAAGGCCTCTTGCAATTATAATAATGATAATGATAATGATAATGATAATGATAATGATAATAATAATAATAATAATAATAAATTTTAGATGTCATTAAAAAGCATTAGTTGATTGAGATACGATTTCAAAGCTGGCAGAAACATCCATTTTTTCCGTGTTCTTTGCCCTGGGTAAGCACCACTTATGTAAGACCAGCCTGGTCACTTAATGTGAACAGTGATGATGGTTTAATTTGTCTTCATATTAAATATCATTCCATTCACCTTTGGAGCCATGACAGAAAATTCCTGGCAAAAGATGCCTCAGCTTTGGGTACAGAATAATGAGGAGGAGGATTTGGGGGTGGGTAATTAACACAGCTCATTTAGGGAGAGCTCATGAGGAGCAGGAATTTCCCAAGAGGCTGAGATTAACAGGAGGAATCACCACGGGAGATTTTGCTTTCAGCCTTTTCAATCACCCTGGAGGTGGAAAGTCTCCATTTCTGCCTCTGTGGTGGGAATAAAGAATGAGCAACTCTGCTCTTCTTCGCGCCCTTCCTTTACCAGGTCACCCTGACAAGTCCTGCTTGTGGGAGGGTGAAAGGAAAGGATGTCCTTTCCCTGGGGGAAATCTTGGATCGGGGGAAATCAGCTGGACAATTCCCACCCCAGGATGCAGCTGAGGGTAGTGGGTCAGAGGAGATGATTTCAGAGAGGTCAAAAGTCTGCGCTTTGATCACGGTGCTCGATGACTCTCACACCTGTTCCAGGAGCTTCCCAGAAAATTCTGGGGCTAGAAGAGCTCTTTTCTAAGTTCTAAGAACTGGGAAAAATCCCACCAAACTGGTTTGGGAAGGGAACTTCATCCAGCCCTTTGCTGGAGTGGCTGGAGCAGCACCCAGCACACACAACCTTCTGCCCCTTGCCCATGTCAGAGAAAAAACTCATTTCCTCCTTTCCCTCATTTCCTAAATCTCTTCATTCATGAGCTGCTTCACTCTTGAGGAGAAAAAAGAGCGAACTTTGGAACAACCCAAAAGAGCGAACTTTTTGAACAACCGGAAAAAAAAAAGGAAAAAAACCCCAAACAAACAACAAAAAAACCCAAACCAAAACAAAACCCCGACCCCAAAAAACCCTACTCTGTGGTTAGATTTCGAATTAAGAACATTGTCCCGAAGGGCCTCTGGATCATCCTCAAGGAAGCTGTGGTTAGATCCTTATCTCCGGCTGTCTGGGCTAATCCTCCCTGCGGCTCATCAGCCCCTAACGCCGTGCCCCAGATCCGAGGGGACTCTTCCAAGAACCACTGGAAAACCAGAGGGTTTGGATAAATTCTTTGGGAATTACAGGTGCGTGTGGGTGGGAACGTCATTCTCTGTGGGACAAGGAGGTCACATCCTCCCGAGTGACACCAGGGACAGCTTTGCTGTCACCTTAGCACGGAATTCCTTCCAGACTTCCGGCATTTCCAGAGCCCCAAGCTGGCTCCTGGGGAGGTGGGAAATTTCTGGCAGCTGCTATTTGGCTATTTTATCATTTTCTGGATGTTTCTAAATTTATGGCTGACAGATTTTTATTTTTATTTTATTCCAAGAGCACACCAGACCTTCTCCATGTGCTTGGAAACCCTTTTCCAGCTGGTGACTGGTGTCACTCTTTCCAGATTGTGACTACACCAGAATTAATTCAAGATTGTGGAACAGCGGTTAGGTTTGGGTGGGAAGGGATCTGAAGGATGATCCCATTCCACCCCTGCCATGTTCAGGGACACCTCCCACCTTCCCAGGTTGCTCCAAGCTCCATCCAGCCTGGCCTTGGGCACTGCAGGTATCCAGGGGCAGCCACAGCTGCTCTGGGAATCTGTGCCAGGGCCTCCCCACCCTCCCAGCCTGGAATTCCTTCCCAATATCCCATCTGAATCTACTTCCTTCTGGCTCAAAGCCATTCCTGTCCCTCCATCCCTTGTCCCCAGTCCCTCTCCAGCTCTCCTGGAGCCCCTTCAGGCTCTGAGCTCCCCTTGGAGCTTCTCCTCTCCAGGGAAACATTCCCAGCTCTCCCAACCAGTTGCTCCTGGTTTGACTCCACACGTGTTTGGACATCCCCTCCCACAGACAACCACAGAAACATTGGAATTTTCGATAACAACCTGGCAGCAAAAGGATTTCCTGCTGTGGCAGAGGGAGCCTCAATGCCACAGAACAAGCTCCAACCACTTCTGAGCGTCCCCGAGACCAATTTCCTCCACGATCTCTTCAGGAATGGGATCATGGCAGCTGCAGGAAACTTTCCTGCCTTTGAGGACAATTTTCCAATCAAATCATTGCCCATCAAAGTGCGGTGTGGCTTTGGCAAGCTTGGGAAGGCTTTCCAAGAGGAGGAAGATGAGCTGGAGAGGTTTTATTTGAGACAGAGGTCTGTGGGTTAGCCCGGCATGAGGCCGGAAATTCCGGCTCCATGCAGGAATGGGAATGCCTACCCTTTCCCTCGTCTCGTTGGTGAGGAACTTGGCGCACTCGCTGTAGTTGGCCCAGGTGCGGTTGTTGCCCGGGACCAGCTCCCAGCTCCCGTTCAGGTCACACCGGCGATAAGCGTGGCCTGAGGAGAGAGAGGAGACACGGAATCAGCGGGAAAAGGGGAGAAATTCCATCCCAAGGTGACGCCCATCCACGCTGGGGCCTCCTGCCTGCTCAGAGGCTGGGCTGCAAAAACCAACTTCAATCTCCACGTCAATTTTATCAAAATTCTATCAATTTTTTTAGCTGAGAAACACCATGGAGCCTTTAATAAGTTGCCCAGGGTTGAAATTCAGATGTTGGGTCTGCAAACCAAGGAGAGAAGACTTGGAAAAACATAAAATCTAGCATTATCCTCAGAATTCCTTGCATCTCTCCCTAAGGGAAAAGAATAAAAGGCGATTTGTACTATTTTGCTCTTTGTTTGCAGGTTCAGGTCATGTCCAGGGGTATTTTTTTATCCCTGTCCTCCTCACGGGGATGCAGGAGGAAGGGACTGCAAGGTTTCATCCTTGGATTCATCTGGCAGAGGAGAATATCCATGTGGGAATTGGGGCATCGGGTGTGTGTTAAAATCCCCTCACAGACACGGAATTAACAAAGCCCTGAGACCGGGAATAAATTAATATTTTGGAATTTGGAAAAATATTTTGGGCTTTTCTTGCTACACAAAGTTCAGGGGGTCCAACGAATCCGGGTTTGGGAATCTCCAGGATTTACAGCTGGGAGCTGTGAGCAGGAAATTGGTGTTTAGAATGTCACAGTCCGTGAGGGGCAGGTGGGAAATTGGTGATTCTGAGCGGGAAATTGTCATTATTTCAGTTCAAATGGAGCTTTTCTTCCAATAATTTATACATATATATATATATATATATGTATATATATATATATATATATAAAATATAAATATTTATAATATAATATATATATTTATATATAATATTTATACAATAGTTATACATATAAATATTTATACATATATAGAAACATAATTTAGATATTTCATATATAATATCTATAACAATATTAAGAATTAATATTAATAATTAGTAATACTAATAATACTATTTATAATATATTTAAATATTCTATATATTAATATATTTATATATAAAAATATGTTTATATATATTGTACATCTATAGATATATATTTTTACATTTTATAAATATTTAAATAAATATATTTATATAAATTTATATAATTTTAGATATATATTTTTACATTTTATAAATAAATATATTTATATAAATTTATATAATTTTAGATATATAAAAATAAACATATGTATATAAATTTACATAACTTTTAGATATATATAAATAAATATATTTATATAAATGTATATAATTTTTAGATTATATATATATATATATATTTATATAATTTATGTTTCTCAACGCTTATCAATAAACAACGGCCGCCTCTTTTCTTCCCCTTTCCCGGCTTCACTCCCGCTTGGAAGGGAGGCACCGCTTGAGAGAAAAACAGGGATGAGGAAGGGAATTCTGAGCTTCCCGGCCGTCGGGAATGGCCGGAGCCGCACGCACCTTTGTGGTTGAAGTCGTAGATGTACTCGGGGCACGGCATGGCCACCACCTTGCCGGGCACGCCCTCGGGCCAGCACACGATGCCGTCCCACTCGGGCAGGCAGAAGCCATCTGTGGGAGAGAAGAGGCACCAGGAGGAGTCACCGCACCCGCGTGGGTGACACCGATCCCCCCTGCTCCAGAGGGCTCCCCGCTGGCGTTCCCTTGGAGAAACCCGTCCTAGGAATCGTCGCCGATTCCTTCGTGCCTGCCTCTAGAAGGTGTGAATTATCCCAAGGTTTATTCCGCAAGGACAAACTGTGTCCGGCTCTGGGATCCCCAGGATCAGAAAAGCGTGGCACTGCTGGAGAGAGAGTCCAGAGAGCTCCAGAGAAGTTTCTCCAAGGGCTGGAGCCCCTCTGGAGCCAGGCTGGGAGAGTTGGGAATGTTCCCCTGGAGAGGAGAAGCTCCAGGGAGAGCTCAGAGCCCCTTGCAGGGCCTGAAGGGGCTCCAGGAGAGCTGGAGAGGGACTGGGGACAAGGGATGGAGGGACAGGACACAGGGAATGGCTTCCCACCGGTTGGATGGGATATTGGGAAGGAATTCCTGGCTGGGAGGGTGGGGAGGGGCTGGGATGGAATTCCCAGAGCAGCTGTGGCTGTCCCTGGAACTCTGGAATTGCCCAAGGCCAGGCTGGATGGAGCTTGGAGCAACCTGGGATGATGGGAGGTGTCACAGCAGGGGTGGGATGATCTTCCCGGGCCCAGGACCTGCTCTGGCCCTTGCTGAATTCCAGAAATTTCCTCCCTGCCCCTCTCCCCAACCTTTCCAGGTCCCTCTGAAGGGCTCCACCACCCCCCAAGGCATCGCTTGCCCTCAGCTCGGTGTCCTCAGGGATCTCCTCTGCTTCAGGCTGGATAACTGCACGCATCCCTTAAATTCCAGCTGCAGTGGGATATTGAGAACAAAATGCTAAAAGTGGCGGATCTGCCCCAAATCTGCTCCAGGAGCTGTGTCTGCCCTCAGTCAAGTGTCGGACGCAGGAGTCAGCTCAGAGTCAAAAGGAGCAGGAACCACCTGCTCTTATCCGCAAAAAACTCCGCTAGGAACGAAATCCAAACAGGGCCAAGAGCTCAGCGTGTTCCATGGATATCAAAGCTTCCAAGCACCCAGGAATTAATCTTTCCTCACCAGTGCGATTTCCCGAGATTAAAGGAAAACCAGGATTGCTTCAAAGCCCTTTGGCTGGTCTAGGGTGGGAGCCGACACGGATTAATTTGGTTTGGTGGTTTTTAGGAGATGAAAAACACAGAAGATCTCCTCATGTAGCAGCTGATTTCTTATCTCTAATTTAGTGGGGATGAAAAGGACCAGACAAATCACAGACTTTCTTCTGAAGCATCAACTGGGAGTGAGGGTCAGGAGCTAAAATTCCTCAACATCCGCGTGATAAAAAGAAGAGGGAAATAATTTACTGCATTTTCTCTGCTTAAAGTCCCACTAGGAGAAGAAAAATACATTTCCTATTCATGAAAACTGGGAAAATCCTTCCCTCTGGCTTGTTGTTTGCAGGATAACTTACACTGGGAAAAAAGAGTTTATTTATTTCTCAGTTCTCTGGAAGGTACAAAAGACAAAGGAAAAATAAAACCAAACCTAAAAAAAACAACACAGGGCCCCACAGAATTTGGCTCAGGACAAAATGTTGATGTCCTTGAGGTCTTTTCTGCAGACAAGAAAGTAAATAAAGATTTAATGGAGCCCTCAAAGTGCTCTTGCTTAAAATAAAATCAGTCCTTATGACAAAATAAATCAATTTGAGTAAACACTAAAAGAAACACAGTGGAGAAACGAGTCTGAGAGAAAAATATTCCTCCAAAAGTGCTCTGAAACGAGAGGGAAATATCTCCTGCTTTTCCAAAACCTTCACGAATTGCAAAGGGCGACTTCGTTTTTCAGAGGTTTAATTTCGCACCCCACCAAAATCTGTGGCCAGAAAAGAGGAACGTGCTAAATTTTGTGGTGGGTGCGTCCTCCTTGTGCTGGAAACGTGGAAAACTGATGACAAACCCCACAGTTGTTGATTTTTGGGTACTTTGAGCCCCCCAAAATTCCCCCTGAAATCTGAAGGGAGCAGTGGTGGGACACCTCTGGGATGCTGCTTTAGGATGGGACAAGGTGGGGAGCCAAGAGCTGCCCCAGAAATATTCCAAAAGATGATTTTTTGCATTTAAAATTTTCCCTCTGCATGGAAATGATTCCTTAAATGATTTAATCCCAGAACTGAATCATTAAAGCTGGTAAGAATCCACTGGGACTCAAAATTCAGGATAAATTGCTGGGAAGTGTCGGAGATTCCCAACAAAAGGATCCGTCGCTGTTACCGAGAGCTGAACCACCCCAGAGAAATCTCTTCCCCCTCCTCTCCACCATCTCTGGCCTCCCTCTCCCCATTCCTCGCTTGGAAAAGCCATTCCAGGAAAATTCGGAGGAGGGATAAAACATCTCAGGGGTCGTTTCCTTCCTGGAATTCCCCGGTGATGGATGGTGGGTTGAGGGAAGGGCAGGTGGATATTTGGGACACTCCCCCCTAAAATTCAGGATAACGCAGCTGTTTCCTGAAAATCCCTGGAGCCATGGGGGAAGGAGACAGGATTTGGGTTGGGAACCGGGATTGCAGGTAGGGAAACCTGGTGAGGAACATCCACATGTCAAGCCAGGTGCCTGTGGAGCTCCTGGAATGATCTGAGGAGCTCCTACATTGACCAAAACTCTTGGAAAACCTTTTTCAAACAGGAATATGGACTGATACCAGGAGCAGCCACACTTTGGGATTGTTGGATCCACATTCCTGGGGTTTGTCCTCTCTGTGTCCTGGAAAGGAGCCTCACCACCCTCCTCTGCTATCCCAAATCCCTCCAATCCTCCCTGCTAAGGAGACCTGGGAGCACGGCAGGGATGGGTTTAAATCACAGGAGGGTTCATCCCCACTGATTACAAGGGAGAAATTTTTTATAATGAGGGTGGTGGAACACTGGGACAGCTTTTCCAGAGAATTTGTGGATGCCCCTGGATCCCTGGAAGCGTCCAAGGCCAGGTTGGACAGGGCCTGGAGCAACCTGGGATAGTGGGAGCTGTCCTCGTCCACGGCAGGGGTGGAACAGGATAATCTTTAAGGCCCCTCCCAAGCCCAAATCATTCCATGAATCCCTGATAAGGCAGGAAGGGAAAATCCCATATTTCCCACTGTGCTGGAATCCAAACAAGCCATTCCTTTCTGTTTGTTTGTCCAAAGAGCTCCTCCAAACATCTTTTTTTTTTTTTTTTCCCCTGAATTTACAAAAACATTCACAGTATCAACAACTTGGTTTCTCCGTTTGTTTTCCTTTTCTCCCGATCATTCCTCCAATGAGATCCAGGCTGAATTCCAAGAAGAAAACAGAAAACTGGGGACGTTTGGCCTGTTAGTAATAAGTCAGTCCCTCCTGAGACACTGGTAACGAGATTCCAAAGCACAGAGAGCTCCAAAGGATCCAGTTGGAAAAGCTTGTTGAAAAACACTGGGAATTCTGGTGAAAATGAGTTTGAGGGTTCCACCATGCTGCTTGGATCGATCATGGAACCGGAAAAATCAAACATTTCTTTCCTTGGAAGAAATAGTAGGATTCATGGATGATGGAAGTCCAAAGGAATTCATGAACTGTTAAGAAAACAAGGAAATCTCACCCATATCCCACATCCCAAAGTGTTTTGGGTGTGTATCCATCATCCAGGCAATGCTGGAGGAACGATCCTGCTCATCCCTCAGGGATCTGCCTGTGGGTGAAGCTCCTCCGAATCCAGAGCTGCGTGTCTCATGGATGGGGACACGGAGCACGGGAACGGCACCGGAATTCCTCGTGATTTGAGGACATCACTGACCACTTCAGTGCCGGAGAAATGAGTCCTGAAGGGAAACATGGGATCCCTCCAGGATCCCACTAGCTCCACCAGGACATCTCCTGGATCTGTCCTTCCCCCCGCAAGCACATGGAAGTTGCAGTCATTCCAAGATGGGAACAAGCAAAAACTCTCTTGGATGACATTCCTGAAGAAATGAGTCCTGACGGGAGACATGGGATCCCTCCAGGATCCCACTGGCTCCTTATCCACCAGGACATCTCTTGGATCAATCCTTTCCCACTGAAACTTGGAATCTCGGTGGAAGCTGAAGTCATTCCAAGATGGGAACAAGCAAAAACTCTCTTGGATGTCATTGCCGCAGGATTTCCCTTTGGAAGGCAGGAAGGCCAATCCCAGAATTCTTTGGGAAGGGGCTGTCCCAAATGCACCCCTCATTTTGCTCCTTTGATTGATCTCCCTCACCTGAGCCAAGTCAGAATCCCAAAATCCCAGAGGCTGCTCCAGTAGAAAAGCAGGAGCAGGTTTGGGCCATCCCTGCTCAGGGTGAGCTATTCCCTCCTTCCTGCTCCTATCCCATCCCCCCTTTCCCCCATCCTCAATCCCGTTCCAGCCGGAACGGGACACTTTGCATGTGGAGAACACATTCAAACCATCTGCGAGGCTCCTTGGCAGCTGCACAAACGCAAACACGGGCTCGAGGTGTTTATCCAGGGGCACGGAATATAAATCAGCCCGGCTCATTCCGGCACCCGGGAGACCACAGTTGGAATAGGCTGTGCGATTGTGGTCACTCCATTACGGGAAGGACATTTGGGGCATTGGAAGCGGGCAGGGAGGAGGGACCAAAAATAAATGAGGCAGCGTTTGGGATAAGAAAGGGAGAAATCATTTGGGGATTGGAAGGGGAAGGAATCATTTGGGGATTGGAAGGGGAAGGAATCGTTTGGGGATTGGGAGGGGGTGGAATTGTTTGGTGATAGAAAGGGGGAGAAATTTTGGGGCAGGAAAGGGGAGAAATTGTTTTGGGATAGGAAGAGGGGAGGAATCGTTTTGGGATAGGAAGGGGAAGAAATATTTTTGGGATAGGAAGGAGGAAAATCATTTGGAGATTGGAAGGGGGAGGAATCATTTTGGGATTGGAAGGGGGAGGAATCATTTGGGGATTCGAAGGAGGAGAAATAATTTTGGGGTAGGAAGCGGGAGGAATTGTTTGGTGATAGAAAGGGGGAGAAATTTTGGGGCAGGAAAGGGGAGAAATTGTTTTGGGATAGGAAGGGGGAAGAATTGTGTTGGGATAGGAAGAGGGGAAGGAATCATTTTGGGATAGAGAGGGGAAGAAATAATTTTGAGATAGGAAGGAGAAAAAATCATTTGGAGACTGAAAGGGAGAGAAATAATTTTGGGGTTGGAAGGGGGAGGAATTGTTTTGGGGATTGGAAGGGGGAGGAACGGGGGCTTGGAGGGGCAGGAATTAAGTTTTGGGGTTTGCAGATGGATTTCAAACCTGGCTGTGAGGGCAGGGGGGATGAGGGGCTGCTTTTGGGGGTGTTTTGGGGACGTTTTGGGGGCATGGCTGGAGGAAGAGGGAATGACCTGGCTGTGTGTGGATACGGATGTTTGGATAGTATGGAAGGAGGTGAGGAGTGGGATCCTCACTGATCCAGCAGAATCAGGTTGGATGGGACCAG
>NW_005087660.1:1265930-1305848 GCF_000331425.1 Pseudopodoces humilis
AGGAAAGGGGAGAAATTGTTTTGGGATAGGAAGGGGGAAGAATTGTGTTGGGATAGGAAGAGGGGAAGGAATCATTTTGGGATAGGGAGGGGAAGAAATAATTTTGAGATAGGAAGGAGAAAAAATCATTTGGAGACTGAAAGGGAGAGAAATAATTTTGGGGTTGGAAGGGGGAGGAATTGTTTTGGGGATTGGAAGGGGGAGGAACGGGGGCTTGGAGGGGCAGGAATTAAGTTTTGGGGTTTGCAGATGGATTTCAAACCTGGCTGTGAGGGCAGGGGGGATGAGGGGCTGCTTTTGGGGGTGTTTTGGGGACGTTTTGGGGGCATGGCTGGAGGAAGAGGGAATGACCTGGCTGTGTGTGGATACGGATGTTTGGATAGTATGGAAGGAGGTGAGGAGTGGGATCCTCACTGATCCAGCAGAATCAGGTTGGATGGGACCAGAGTGGATCCTGCTCCAGCAGGGCCGTCCCAGAGCACAGGGCTCAGGATGACATCCCGATAATTCTGGAATATCCCCGGTCAGGGAGACTCCACAGCCTCTCTGGGCTCTGCTCAGGGCTGGGCACTGCCCAGGGCACAAGTTCTGCCTCCTGTGCCGGAGGAATTCCTGGGATCGGTCCCTGCCCGTTCCTCTGGTGCCATTGCTGGGCCTGGAGCAGAACCTGGGCCTGCTCTGACCCTCCCTGCACCCAGGGACAGCCAGGGACACCCACGGACCGCCAGGGACAGCCAGGGACACTCAGGGACAGCCAGGGACAGCCAGGGACAGGCAAGGACACCCAGGGACAGGCAGGGACAGGCAGGGACAGGCAGGGACACCCAGGGACAGCCAGGGACAGCCTGGGACACTCAGGGACAGCCAGGGACCACCAGAGACAGCCAAGGACACTCAGGGACAGTCAGGGACAGCCAGGGACACCCAGGGACACCCAGGGACAGCCAGGGACACTCAGGGACAGCCAGGGACACTCAGGGACACCCAGGGACAGGCAGGGACACCCAGGGACAGCCAGGGACACTCAGGGACACCCAGGGACAGGCAGGGACACCCAGGGACACTCAGGGACAGCCAAGGACAACCAGGGACACACAGGGACAGCCAGGGACACTCAGGGACAGCCAGGGACCCCCAGGGCTGAGGGTCCCTCTCAGCTGTGTCTCCTCTCCAGGCTGAGCAGCCCCAGCTCCCTCAGCCTTTCCTGGGCACGGAGACGCTCCAGGCCCTTCCTCATCCCCATCGGACCCGCTCCAGGAGTCCCCTGGCCATGGACAGAGGCAGCTCCTCTCTGTCACTGCTCAAAGACCTCTCCTGGTGTCCCCGTGGTGTTTCCTGGGCAGAACGCCCCTGCCACGCCCAGCCCGGAGGAAATGGACATCGAGGGGATGGACACGGGCGCTGTTCCCAGTCACAACACACGTCTTGCCTCACCCCAGCCCCACGGCCACAAGTGCCACCAGACAATTCCATGATCCAGCTCCGGAGACACCTTCCTGACCTCACCACCCCCAGCTTCCCAACGGGAGCAGAAACACAACCTCCAACATCCCCTCAGAAACTCCCGACCTGCCACTGCTGCCACATCCCATTCTTTCCTCATTCCAGCAAATCCAGTCCTTCCAAACCCCTCCAGCCTCCCTCTGAGAGGGGAAAACATCGCTCATATCAATCATTAAAATAGGGTTTATAATTAACATTAGAGTTCAGCCACCCTTTGGAATGTTTTCCACCCTTTCTCCGGGTTCCTTTACAAATCCAAATTTGGTTTCCTTTACAAATCTAAAGCACAGACCACTTGTGTCTCTCCTAATTCCCAAGATCCATCCATCCATCCATCCATCCATCCATCCATCCATCCATCCATCCATCCCAGGTGTTCCAAGCGCTGTTTGGCTGTTCTCTGGGCATTCCTCAACAGGACTGGGAGCTCCTGGCCCACAAAACTTCACAGGTAGAGGCCAAATCCCACTTCCAGCTCCTTTGCATCCGTCACGGTTCATATCTGTGATTCTGAACTCCCTCACGCTCCAGAAGAACTCTGTGATTCCATCCTCAAAGGTCTCCTGGTCCATAATTCCATCCTAAAAAGCTTCCTGGTCCATAATTCTATGCTCAAAGGTCTCCTGGTCTGTGATTCCATCCTCAAAGGTCTTCTGGTCCATAATTCTATCCTAAAAAGCCTCCTGGACCATAATTCCATCCTCAAAGGTCTCCTGGTCCATAATTCCATCCTAAAAAGCTTCCTGCTCCACGCTGACCCCCCAGCTTGTGTCCACCGGGGCAGTGACAGCTTTTCCAAGCCAAAACTGTTCTGGGAATATGTTCCCAAGGGATACTTTGGGTTTTTTTGTGGAATTTGGGCCACTTTTGCAAGGACTGAGAACAGAAACTGGGAGAGGATGGAAATAGCTGGGGGAACTGTGGATTTACAGAGGGCTGGGGTGTTCAGGGCTTAGGATGCCTCTTAATTAATCACCTCCCTTAATTTCTGAGGTGCCTGAGGCTTCTCCCAACCTCTGGAAGCTCCTGGCATCAGGTAATGCTGCTGGACTCTCTGGAGAGGAAACCAGGAGCAGATTTTGGGGTTCCTCAAGCCCAGCGAGAGCCTGGAATCAGCTCTAGGTCCTTTAGGGACAGTGAAGCCAAACTGGGATGCACAACCCAGGTAAACAGACCCAGATTCCCAACTAAAATAACACCTTTCCTGGGAAAATAGGAATGTTTTTATTTATTAAAAAAACAGCCCAGTTTGGAGCTGCGACACCCCAGGCTCAGAGAAAGGGTTGGCCACGGCCTTTGCTAATGACAGGGTTGTGTAAAAATCCCTCTTCTTCCCCCACAAAATGTCCCATCTCCTTTTCCAAACCAGGGAAGGACAGGCTTTTAATTCATGGATAAAAAAAAAAAGTAAGAGTCAGGTCTGATGGCTCGGGGCTGGGAACTTCACTTCATCCCCTTCCAGGTTTAACTTTGGGGTGGCATCAGCTGCCCACCAGGGCTGGGATGGAATATTTGCGTCGGGAGAAGAGAAATTTTCGGGTTTCCTGTTCTTTCCCAAAGACTTTCATCTGGAGACTAAATTTAAGGAAAAAAGGGGAGGGGGGGAAAAGAAAGAGAAAAGGAGGAAACCAAATGTTGTGGGGGAAGGGTTTTGGGGTTTTTTTGGTTTCGTATTTTGGGTCTCCAGCCCTCAGCGCCTCAGCCAAAGGTGGAGATGACGCACGAATCCTGACGGGGCTCTTTGGAAGCTCCTGGAGCAGCTCATGGGCTGCCCATGGCACCGATCCATGTGGGAGCCACAGGGATCAGGAGCCAGAGCTCCGAGACACCTGGGAGGTGCCAGACGATCCCTGCGAGCCATCCAGGAGGAGAGGACGGACCTCACCCTCCCGTAAAAACAGAATTTGAACCTTTTGAGCGGGGGGAAGAAAAGGGAATTTGGGGATATTACACATAAACAGTGGCTGAAGGAAGTTCGACATTCTAGAGGTTTTTAAACCTTTTTGTTCCCTAAGATTTTTCTTTGGAATATCAACCCTGCCAGCCAGGACATGTTCCCACTTTCTGGAACGGGGTCAAAGACTCTTTTCCTATGACCCCTGCGGTGAGGAGTTTCCCAAGAGAGATCCCCCTCAAGTCCTCAAGTTGTTGCCTTGGGTCAGGAATTTTAAGTAGAAACTTTCTCCTTTCCCAAACATCCGGCACCGCTGGGCTGTCAGCAGGGCTGGCCCTGGACTGGAGCTGCTCCAGGATGATCCCAGAGGGATTCGGACTCTCCAGGCAGATCCCTTCCAGCAGAGCTGGACGTGGATCTTCTCCCTCAGCACAAACAACTCCCTAAGAAAGGCTGGAGAAATCCCACCCTCGGATAACTGTGGGAAGTGTTTTCCCGAGCATCTCCCCAAAACTGCTGCCTCTTTGTGGCTTTTCCCTTCTTTGGAATGACAAGCCCAGCATGGATTTGACCATGGATCAACTGGAAAGCACATCTGGGATTTATTTTCCTCCAAAGCAGCCCTACTTTTCCTCATAAATTCTTCCTTTTAAATCCTATCTGGGAAAAGGAGCTGGAGCATCATAACTGTGAACATTGTTGCCCTTCCCAGATTTTTCTTTGGGATCTGCAGTGAGGGGTGAGGTAGCGGGATGAGATCCTCCGTCTGGATGAGGAGGGCACAGACCTGGATGTCACATCCCAAATTCTGGATCATCCGAGGAGGAAAGCACTGGACCCAACCACTTTCCCTGTGTCCAAGGGCATCTGAAATCCCAAAATCTGTGGATGACAGCTCCTCTGAAAAGTGGGAAGAACTTTTCCAGATGGGAAAATTTTCTGTTGGGACCACAAACTCCTTAAACCATCTCAGGGCCAGTCTGGCAAATCCCTGCCTTGATTGGGAACTCCTAAAGGGAATTTCTGGGGTGCCAAATCCTAAAAAAAACCCCATTCCCTGTGGAAAGGTTGAGCGGGAATTAATTCCTGCCTTTGGATTAGTGCAGATTAATTGGATTTAATTCTCCTCTGATCATGAGTAAAATCTCCAAAGCCTCAAAATCCAGGTGGTTCCTCCTCTTGGATTCTTTGGGATTGGATTTGCTGCTGATGGAGCAGGGAGGAGCTCAGAACACTTTTTCCAAAGGCAGGATCTGTGGGATATTGGAAGTTTTCTGTTCCAGTCCCAGACCCAGGTCCCAAACCGGTACCAAACCCAGGTCTCCAAATCCCTGGGATGCGCTCCCTTTCCACTCGGGAAAGAGCCCCAAATCCGGCTGTCAATCCCATCCCTACCCCTGCCCGCAAGGAAGGGGGATCGACCCCAAATGCTGGAGAAGGGGTGTGGGAGCAGGACCAGGTGGGCGGTCCCCAAAAGCAGGAAATGCCTTTGCACATGTGCTCATTAACGAGGTGTTAATTGGGCACGGGGTGAGGGGACAAAGGAGCAGCAGAGGATGTGGCTTGAGGTTTTCTGATGGAAAACAGGAGGTTTGGAATCAAAGGGAAGCCGGGATTTTATGGCCCCTTGCCCGCCTTCCCGACGGCACCAGGTGGGCAGGTGGAAAAGCTGGATTTGGGGGCTTCTCCCGGTTTTCCCACAGCACTCCCAGAGGGAAGAGAGAGCCGAGGTGCGGGAACATCGCGGCTTGTCCCCTTTTCCCAGGAAATAGAGGGAAATGGGACACTCTGGGGACTGGAGGGTGCCTCAGCTGGCCAGGAATTCTCACTTGGGAATGTGGGGAAAGGAAGCAGCGGAGGGTGAAGACTTCTCACCCCACACGAGAGAGCTCTCACCTTCCTCCTCCCCCCAGCCCCACAGCTGGGAGCGATTTTCCAGCCCAAAATAGAAAGGAAGTGGAAGGAAGAGGCTCAGCTGAGCTCTGGTCCTTCCGAGGAGAGAGGGTGGGGAAGGAGAAAGGTCTTGGGGCGATGTTTTGTTTTCCCTATCAGTGGTTGCAAAGGATTTTTGGGGTTTGGAATACTCCAGAGGAGGCCATGGAGCTGCTCCCAGGGCTGGAGCTCCGCTGGAGCCAGGCTGGGAGAGCTGGGAATGTTCCCCTGGAGAGGAGAAGCTCCAGGGAGAGCTCAGAGCCCCTTGCAGGGCCTGAAGGGGCTCCAGGAGAGCTGGAGAGGGACTGGGGACAAGGGATGGAGGGACAGGACACAGGGAATGGCTCCCACTGGTTGGATGGGATATTGGGAAGGAATTCCTGGCTGGGATGGAATTCCCAGAGCAGCTGTGGCTGTCCCTGGATCCCTGGCAGTGCCCAAGGCCAGGCTGGAGCAGCCTGGGATGATGGGAGGTGTCCCTGCCCATTCCAGAGGGGTGGAACAGGATCTTTATGGTCCCTTCCAACCCAAACCATTCTGGAATTCTGTGATCCCGGGAGAGCTGGTGGTTGGAGCTCTCTCCTGCGCATGGGGTGGAACAGTCAGGGCTAAAATCCCACAACCTCTGCATCCTCCCGGACCCCCGGAATTTGGAATTCTAGAGCACAGCAACTCTGGGACAACTTTGCTTCCCAACACCCTGCGCTGAAACCTCAGTCCCCGTGGATATCCTGAAAAACCGATTCACCGGGATGCTCCGACTGCCTCCCTTCCCGCCCTGCTCCCAGCTCCGTGCGCGGGGATGAGGGCTGGGAGGAGCAGGGGTGGATCCAGCTCCAGCCCCAGGATTTGGGAGCACTCACCGTGCACCTTGGGCACCTTGGCTTTCAGGTGACGCTCGCACTTGGCCTTGGCCTTCAGCAGGAGGAAGATCTGCTCCTCCTTGGTGATGACATCGTCGGCATCCACCTGCGGGGAGGGGACAGAGAGGTCACGCTCCCGTTCCAAACCCTCCTCCGCACCCGGCGTTCCCTCAGCCTCGCCCCGAGGACCCCCGTTTGCTCTGCCGTTGTGTCCCGAGGAGCGGCTCCTCCACGGAATTCTCATCCGCGGATGTGGCACAGGGAGCACAGCCTGGGACCGGTCCCGTCGCGCATTCCCACGTGGAAGCGGCGGTTTTGGGATGGAGCATCCCAGGTTGCAGGGGTGAGGCTGTTCCGGGAGGAAAACATTCCTAGTAAATAATTTAATGCCGAGGACTCCTCTCCACTTAGGAATTACAACCTCCCGTGCTGCTTCCTCCTCTGCACGGAGATTTCACCCACAGGCTCCATAAAATCCTGCCCGAATCCCAGGAATGTGTGGAGGGATCTGCCCCAGGCAGGGCTGGGAGCTGACGGCATCTCCCCACCCTCTGCTCCAGGAGAGCCGGAGAGGGACTGGGGACAAGGGATGGAGGGACAGGACACAGGGAATGGCTCCCACTGCCAGAGGGCAGGGCTGGATGGGATATGGGGAAGGAATGCCTGGCTGGGATGGAATTCCCAGAGCAGCTGTGGCTGCCCCTGGATCCCTGGCAGTGCCCAAGGCCAGGCTGGAGCAGCTTGGGACAGTGGGAAGTGTCCCTGCCCATGGCAGGTGTGGATGGGATGATCCTTAAGATCCCTTCCAAGCAACCCATTCCATGATTTCCCTGCACTCCCCAAGCCATCCCAATCCCGAATCCAGGTCCCTTCCCTCCTTCCCAGTTCATTCCCTTTGCCAAGCCAGTAACGGGAACCAGCTGAGGGCCAATTAACTCCCGACAAAAGCTCCCTCCAAGTGCCATAACGAGGGTTAATGAATCCCAGCTCCCAAATAAACCGGGATTGGATTTCCCAGTGGGCTCCCGGGGAGAGGAACGGGGGCAAGGGATGCGCAGCTGCGGAGTTCTATCTGATAAGGGGCTGGGAGTAAAACAGGAGTTGGGTTTTCGTGTCCTTGGAATAAATCCAGGCTGAAATCCCTTCACCAGCGGGAGTCGCTTCCAAACCGCGTCCACGTTAATGGGAACCGTTCCAGCCCTTCCCAGATGTTTGGCCTGTCCGCATTTAAGGCACCATCCCTCATTTCAGCTTGGATCGGGAACAGAAAAGCTCGGGGTCAGCTCCCGCTGGCGTTCGGAGCTGTACAAAGCCGGAGCGATTCCGCCAAAGCTGGAGGAGTTAGGCTGGATTTGGAGGGATGGGACCTCAGGAATTCCAAGGGATTCATCCCAAGCACGCTCGGCTCCTCTGGCTGTGCTCGGAGGGATGCACAGAAAACACATTTTCATTCCCAGAAATAAAAGGGGAAAGTCTCCAAGGGCTGAGCCTGGGGCTGGGCAGAGACAGAGCTCTGAGCTCAGCTCAGGTTTTATTTCCTAAATCTGCCTGATCCTTAAAAAAAAAATCCATCAAAACCGGCCCCACGTTCCCTCCTCTCTTCCAAAAAATGGTTTAAATGCCAAAAAAATCCTATCTTGGACCTGACTTCGTGGGCTTCCCCTTGGTCAAAGGGGTCGAAATGAGAATGTAAATAAATTTATGGATTAGAACAAAGATTTTCATGGAATCCTGGTGTTTGAAGACAAAAGCTTTTGGGTAAACTATGGAATGGTTCTGGATAAATGCCATTCAACATCCAGGGAAAACCCGGGTGGGAGCTGGGATTGAGGATTATCCAAGGCTGGAATCCTCAGATTTGGGATCAAGGGACAGCAGGTGGCACAGCACAAACACCTGGAGCTCAAAAACCCGGAGCACCTTTGGATCTCCCAGCTGCTGGAGGAATTTCAGTTCCCCAGCCGCACATTTTCCTGATTTTTCCCTGGATTTTCCTGCCCTGGATCTCCTGGATCCCTGCTCCTCTTCCTGGCCAGGCTGTCCAAGGCTGAAGGAATCCACGGGAATATTTTCCTTGTGATCACTCCCTGATCCACGGCACATTTGGCTCTGGGTGGGCAAAGCTTTCCCTTGGGAAAACAATCCCAACACCTGATCTGAAAAAATGCCGGGGGACGGCCTTGCTGAAACCATTGGGAATCGTTTGTGCCGATTTTTGGGAATCCGGAGATTCCCAGGAAGCAAAAGAAGCGGCTTCGCTTCCAGGAGTGCCCAGGTGGGGCTTCAGGATTTGGGAATGGGTGGGAAGTGCTGGGAATGAAGCAGCTGCTGCTTTGGAAGGGGTTTGGATCCCTTTGGATGGGAGAAAAACAGGGATGGAGGTCCCGGGGTGAGATGTCCGTAGGATACGGAGAAAGGAAGGAAATTAATCCCTAATTTGTGGGATTTGAGGCTCGGATGAAGAGAACAAAGAGGGAAAAATCCCAACAAATCCCAAGCAGGATCCAAACTGGGATCAGACAAATGAACAAAGCCCAAATCCAGCAGGAGCTGGGAAAATCCGGAGCCTGGATGTAAATTCCAGGGCCAGGAATGTCCTAAACTGCTGCTGCCCCTCAAGTGTCACCTCTTTTCCTAAACTGGAATCGGGCTAGGATGGAAAATTGGCCAAAAAAGGGATATTTTCATCGATATCCATGGATTTCCTCTCTTTTTAAAGCCATGCCATGCTGAGAATCAATCCCAAAAATCCACATTAGTACCCAGAATTTGCTCCAGTTCATCACCGTTTATTCCATGAATTCCCTGCACATTCTGCTCAGGACAATGAAGAAGGAGGTAAAAGGCACCGGGAATTTTTCATCCCAGTGAATTCCAGAGCCAAAGACTCCTCAAGATTCCCGTACTCAACGTTTCCCTCCTCTTTTACCAAATTCCCAAGTGCCTTCACCTTTTTATGCTCCCCACAAAAAATCTCTCATCCTGGTAAAACCCTTAAACCAACAGCAAGGAATAAATGTAGGATACATTTTTCCTGCTGATCCAATAATAATTCCAATAATAATCCAAATAATCTGGGAATATCCAGGATGGGCTTCACCAACCTGAGCTATTCCCTCAGAGCTCCTCTTACAGCCTTGACCTGCCCAGAGCAGCTGGAATTTATTCCATCCTCAAACCAGCGCCTGAAATAAATTGGATCAGCCTTTTTTTTTGGGGATTTCTTTCCCTCCCCTCCTTTTATTTCCCAATCAATTGGCCAGTCAGGAGCACTGAGAAGATTTTTGAGGAGGAATTTTTGCTGGTGGGAATTCTGGGAGCAAGAGGAACATCCAAGGGAAGGCAGAAATTGTCCCAGATATGTCCAGCTCCCAAATCCGGCGGTTTCGGAGGAAGAGGTCGAGGTTATCCTGTCCCTGCAGATTTAATCCCTCTAAAAGCTTCCAGCAAATCCCTTTAAATCAGCTTTCCCTAAATTTCCTCAGCAGGAATTCCTGCACTGAGTTTCTTGGCAGGCGGTTTTTCCAAGGAGTGGCTTTATCCCGAGGGATGCGGGATCCTGGGCTTTTCCCTTCGTTCCTGCAATCCCACCCCAGGAGCTCCTGGAAGGGATGGAGGCTCCTCCCCCGGGGCTTCCCGGTTTTCCAATCAAATCCCACCTGCTCCTCTTGCTCAGTCATCCCCTCCTCCCTTCCCAGCGCTGGGTTTTGCTGGAAAATAAAAGTTCCTCGTGGGGACAAGATCTGGGAATGTCGCTTTTCCCTCCTTGTCTGGAGGAAGCAGAAACGCCGAAGGGAAGGGGGACACCACAACTTTATCCCGAGGCTGTCAGATCCATTTGGATCCGTTTTCCCCCCTTTCCTTGCCCCTCCGGAGCCTGCGGGGTAGGGTGAGGATGTCCTCTGGAATTTCCATTCCCTGGCTGATGTCCCAGCCGTGAAAGCAAACCCCAAATGTTCCTGGGGAGATCCCGGTCATCCCGGTTTATGGGCCTCGTTTTCGGGAATAACGAAAAAGAGCAGCTCCAGGAAAACAGATTTCCTGGGATCGAGGGCAAGGAATGCCGGGATCTGCTGGGAGAGCGCCAGGGAATCGATGGGAAGGGGAAAGGGGGTGCAGGAGAAAGAAGGGAAAATATTCCAGCTCCGGAATGTTGGGTTTGTGTTGGAAGGATCCTTAAGGATCATCCCATTCCAACCCCTGGGCAAGGACATTTTCCGCTGTCCCAGGGTGCTCCAGCCTGGCCTTGGACACTTCCAGGGGTTGGGAATTTGCGATTTGAAGTCAGCATGTGCCATTTATCCAGGAGGACTGAGCTTTACGGTGCCTTTCCAGGAACAGGAATTCAGGGACAACTTTTGTCAGTCCCAAAGGATTTCCCGTTTTCCACCCCTGGAGCAAACGAGGTGGGAACCGAGGGGCTGAACTATGGAAAAATCAACTTCCAGGCAAGGAGAGAATTCCCACAATTTGCTATCAGGCTGCCTGAGCGGGGATATCCTTCCCAGAGATCGGAGCATGGTGCAGAGGGATCAGCAGGGCTTGGAATTCTATTCCTGGATCAAAAACCACACCCATCGTGTTCCGCGCTTCAGGAATGATTCATCCCAACCGAAATGTCTCGGATATTCCCAGGAATCCCATCCTGGTCTCCCTCTGGCCTCACTGGAGACATCCCTGCTTCTCCATAACTCCCACGAGATGAGCCAAGCCTAACTCAGCTAAGCTCGAGATCGAGGACCTCAAGGACTAGGCCTAGACCAAGGCAGGATTAAACTTAAGGTGGACGAGCGGATCTGTGAGAAATTCCAAGAAATTCCGGATTTCTCCCGCTGCTTCCGCGGCAGCTGAAGGTGATTCCCAGCTCCCGTGGCCTGGAGATTCCCAGTGTGCTGCTGCTGGATCCCTGCATCCGGCTGGGAGGAGCAGGAAGGAAAGTTGGGAGAGCGGGAAAGTCGGGAATGTTCTGGTTTGGATTTGGTTTGGCTCACAGCCGTCCCTTCCTCTCTCTTCCAAGGAATGATCCCAAGAAGGGTGACCTGGAAGATTCCCAGAAGGATCATCCGAGTGCAGCCCCTGTAATCCTGAAATCTTTTAAGGAAATCTGTCCCAGATCTGTGACAGACGCTCTCGGACAGAGCCGCTGAAGGAACGGATTTTCCTCGACTCTCCGTGGGAAATTCCAAGTCCTTCCTTCCCTCTCTCCAACCCTTTTTCCACACACTGAGACTTCCAAACAGCTGGGATGCACCAGAATTCCTTAATGCATCCTGACACGTATTCCCTGGATTTCCTCCCACCAAGAGCTGGTGCAGGACAAAAATCTTGATTCAATTATGAGATTAAATCTTATAAAAAAGGACAATTTTGGATTTATTTTTTTTTTTGCCCAGCAGCGAAAGAGCTGTGGGATATAAAGCGGAATATTCCCGGTGGGAATGTGCTTGGGAAGCTTTTCCCAGCTCTCCCAACCCCCCAAAAAATGGGATACTCTCCATTTTCCTCTGAATCCAGGCCAGTACCATTAATGAAGAGCGAAGGATTCCACGGAGGTGTTAATTGAAAGTTAATTAAGATGGCAATTAAAGGGCTGGGAGTCAACACCAGGAATTAAGCAGGAAGAATTAATTCCTTTTTATTTTATAGGAATTCCAGTGAATTCTGCCGATTCCAGTTCGTTAATATCGGCAATTAATGCACCACTGTCCTGCCTCAGCTGCCTTCAGATGCTCAAAATGAGGCAAAATTCAGATTTTCCATAAAAATCACCAATATTTGGTCTCTTTCCCAAACCCGCACTTCCAAATCCCTTTGGTTTGCTTCCAAATCCAGCCAATCCAAGCTTTTCCTACAGTGCTTGGGAAAGAGTCGTTAAAATGCCGATTCCAACATCATCAAATTCCAGGAATTCAGAGCAAAAATCCCAGTTTTCCTATTATTGGCCCTAAAAGTGAGAGGAATCCCAATTTTCTGTGGAAATGGATGATCCTTAAGGTTCCTTCCAGCCCCAGCCATTCTGGGATCCCGGGATTTAGGTCCCAATGATTTTTGGGATTGGTTTCCTATGAAGATGCTCCACTGAGGAGATTCCCACTATGTCGTCTGGATCCCCTCCCATCTCACCGGGATCCCGCGCTCATGGAATGCTTCCCGCTCACGGAATTCCTCCCACTTCTGGAATTCTTCCCACTCGTGGGATTCTTTCCCCTGGAGAAGTCCTTGTCCTCCTCCAGCCCAACTTTTCAATCCAAAAGGGATCGGAGTCTCCTAAGGAAGCAGAGCCAGGATTTGGGATCACCTCTGGCCCCTCCATGGTTCTGCACTTCCCTGCTCCTGGAAAAGCCAGGAATGTCCCTCAGGAGGCAAAACATCCTCAGGATTCATCTGGGAATTCTGAGTGATCTTGTCTTAGTGAACTCCAGACCTTCAGATCCTGCACACCTTGGTGACTCCAAGCTCCCTAAGGAATTCCATCTGGGAATGTGGAAAGCAGATCCGGCCTTCCTGCCTCAGTTTCCCCGCAGGCACAGCAAAGCTTTTCCCCTTTCCCTGCCTTTGGACTATCCCAAAGTTTTTGGTCTGTCTGCCTCAGAAGGAGGGGAGGGAAAGATGGATTTGGGATCAGGGATTTGGGAACAATGAGCTGGAGAAGCAGGAAATTCTCTTCCCCTGGGATTGGGGGGAGCCCTGCCTGTACCAGGAATGGGAAAAGAGCTCCTGCTCCCAAATTCCCATGGGCAAATTATCCAAAGGTTTGACTGGGACCCCAGTGAAGCTGCTCCAGGCCATGCTGGGATCGATTCCTTTCCCCCCCATTCTTTTTCCATCCATTTTCCTGGTTTTTCCTCCTTCCAAAACACCAATCCCTCACTTTCCAGCAGCCCTGACCGGGAACCAGCTCAGGATCCCTCCGTGGCCTCAGGCAGCCCAGGAATTTTGGGAGAGAGGTAAAATCTTGGCATGACTTCCCTGCTGCAGCTTGGAGACCTGGGACAGCACAAATCCTTCAGGTCAGGATAACCTGCTCCTTTCCCTGGAGCATTTGTTCAGACATCCAGCTGCATCCTAATCCCAGAAATTCCCTTTTCCAGAGGCACAGAGCAGCCCTCCCTTCTTCCCTCCCATCCACAGAAATTGAGCTGGAAGAAAAACTCTGCCTTCCCATCCTTGAGGGGGCTCAGGGGATGCTCCCAAGATATTTCTGCCGGAATGGTCAATCCCACATCCCTCCCTGCTGCCCCAGCAGGGATTTGGGATTGATTCCTGCCAGGTCACGTCCGCTGGTGGGAGAGGAGGAATCCGTGCGCTGGGAATGCCGTGCCAAGGCCGTGGGGCAGCCGCGGGCTCCGGGCCACGTTCAGGAGCCACAGCCGGGAGCTGGGAAACCTCGGAGAGCTCCCAGTGCCAACAGCTGCTCCCTCGGGATCATCCACGGATCATCCATTGCGTTTTGGGATCCCACATGGAATTCATGGATCATCCGTGTGGGCAGCGCGACCCAGGGAGACACCAGGAACACATTCCAGCATGGATTGGGCAGGGAATTGTCCCTCAGGGTGGGAGCTGCCATGGCCCATCCATTTACACCGATGAGCTCCATATCCCGGGAATTTGGGGGTCAGGGAAGGAAAAGAAGGATTCCCAGGGTGGGAGGAAGCATCTCCTGGCCTGGAAGTCGCCCTGACGAGGCTGATGTCACAGAGGCTGTTCCCCGGCCGAGGCCAGGGAAGGATCCTGGATCTGGATCTTATCCAGGGCAGGAATCCCAGCCATGAGGAGGGAATCGCCTTCGGGAAAGGAGCTGTGGGTTTGCATCGGAGAATCCAAACATCCGGCACCAGCACGGAATGGTTTGGGTTGGAAGGGACCTCAAGGATCATCCAGTCCCATCCCTGCCGTGGACAGGGACAATTCCCACTGTCCCAGGATGCTCCAAGCCCTGTCCAAGGCGGCCTTGGACACCTCCTGTCTCTTCAGATTCCCAGTCTGACTCCAGCTCCCGGTTTCCATCCCTCTCGTGGAACAACAAATTCCTCATCCTGGTCAATCCCTGAAGGTTTCTTATTTTTGGATTGGATTTTTTTAATTTTGGATTTGCTTGGAAAATGCCCCGGATGTTTCCCCGGGAGACACGAGGCTGCAGGTGCTGATGCCTTTGCTCCGTGAGTCAGCGCTCTCCCGATCCAGGGAGATCACAATTCCCAGATTCCAGGGGACACTGCTGTCCCAGACTATCCATAAACACCGGGAAGAGCAGGCTTAGACAGGTCCCCATGGAAGGCATGGAATAAACGAGTGGTGTGAGGGGGATTATCAGAGGAAATAACACATCCTACTGCTTAGACATGGAATCAGGGAATGGTTTGGGATGGAAAGGGCCTGAAGGATGATCCCATTCCACCCCTGCCATGGCAGGGACACTTCCCACTATCCCAGGCTGCTCCAAGCCCCGTCCAGCCTGGCCTTGGGCACTGCCAGGGATCGGCCACAGCTTCTCTGGGAATTCCATCCCCACCCTGCCAGTCAGGAATTCCTTCCCAATATCCCACCGAACCCTTCCCCTATTCCCTCCACACTTCTCTGCCCGGTTGTAGCTGTGCTTGGGATCATATAAAAGAGACCAGATGAGTCCAAATGGCCCAAAATCCCTTTTAAAATCCCATTTTGGGAGGATCCGGCTGATCCGTGCAGCTCCCGCTGGAACTGGGCACCTCTGGCTGCTCCCGTGCCAGCCCAGATCCGCTCAAAAAATCTGGGATTTCTATTCCTGAGAGGATGAGTTACTGCTGGGGAACCCCTCTGGCTCTGGAGCAGCACCCAGACCATGGGCTGCCCCATTCCTTCATCCCAGATTATTCCTGGGCAGGGAATAAACCCCATCCCAGCTGGGCCAGGGCCACTCGCTGCCGGAGGCCGGAGGAGTTTAATCCCGAGCGAAATCCCGAGCGGATCCAGGCGGTGTTTGGTTTGCTGGAGCCGGCGGTGCCTGGAGTGCCAGGAGTGATTTATCTCCTCCGAACCCAGACACGTAAACAGGGCCGTGAATCATTCCTTAAATCATTCCCTAAAAGTGCCTCTTTTCCCTGGGAGGCCGTAAAGGGAGCCCGGGATGAGCTCACAGGGAGCGGCTCCGCCACCCAAAGGGAGTCGCTCGCCTTCCTCCCGCTCCTCTGCGCCCTCTCCACGGGCCTTTCCCAGAATTGCCCTTCCCAGTGCCAGTCCCTGGCTTTCAACTCGGGCTTTAGGAAGTTACCGGCCCGGTTTAGGCCGGGACAGATGTTCTCGATAAGCCACAGCCTCCTTAAAAGTGTCGCAACCGAGTTTTCCCTTCCAAGCGCTCCCTGCCGGAGCCAGAGCTTTGCGGTGGGGAATCATGGATCACCTGGCTGGAGCTGGGATTTATTTCCTCCTGCTGCTGCTTTCCCTAAAAAAGCCGCTTATTAATCACCGGCTTCTCCGGGACCCCCCACTTGGGATTCCATCGCCTTTTCCAGGATCGAGGATGTGCTGATCTCTCCAGCACAGCCAAAATTCCCGGCTACCCGTGACCTTTTCAGCACGGACAAAGGCAGGTCCTCATGATTTATGGGAAGGCAAAAAAAAAAAAAACAAACCCAAAAAACAACAACCCAACAAGCCCACACTAAAAATATCTCCCTGTGTTTCACAGTCCCAGCTGGAAACTTTTCCAGAAATTCCCAAAGCGAGGCCAGTGCCCGTCCACGAGCCCGTAAAACAAGGAATGAGTTTTTGTCTGGATGAAAACAGACTTTTTTTGGGATGAGGTTGGCGCAGGGATTCCAACCAACAGTGCTCACATCCTGCTTTGGAGGCTCAACCTGGCTGTCAACAAGAAACGGAGGGGGAAAAAATTCCATTGGGATCAGGGGGATGTCGGAGAGCTCTGAGAAGGTGAGACAGGAGCGGGACTCCTGGGATGCCCGATCCCTGGAATTCTCCATGAATAAAGCTTGGATCAGCTTGGGATAGCGGAATGTTCCCTGCCCATGGGGTTGGAGATGGTGTTCAAGGTCCTTTCCCACCCCAACCAGTCGGGAATTCTGTGACTCTGGGATCAGGGTGGAAATACTGGGAAAAGAAACCTGAGCCAGGCAGGTGCCTCCTGCACTTTTTTCCTGCAGGAGAGCTGGGATTTTTCCATCAGAAAACAAGAGAAGGAAAACTCTGGAAATCAGAGGGATAAGTTTTTATGGCTCTGGAAATCTCCCAGTTCTGCCACCAGGGAATATTTGAATTGTGACTGTTCCTGATTGGGATTTTTGGACATAGCTGTAAAGATGCTGCCAGGAGCTCTGGGTGTGTGCTGGAAAAGGCCATTCCCTATTTTTTATTTTTTTTTTTTCTAATTTTTTTGGGAAACAAGCTGCATTTAAGTTGTCCCCACCAGCCTAAGACCTTGTTCTCCCTGGGCCTGGCTTAAGCTTAAGTTTGGCTGATTTCCTGAGCTGAGCCTTCCCAGCCATCCCCAGGTGACCATTCCACAATTCTGGGGTCTCCTTGTTCCCTAGGAGCTGCTCCCGGCTCTGCCCATCCACACCACCCTGTGATCCCAATTTTCCACCTCCATCCGTGTGGTTTGGACTTTAGGCCGGGCTATCCCGGCTCTGAGGCCACCTGAGGCTTTCCTGGTTTGGAATCTGGATTGTTCCCAAACAAGGATCTGGATTGATCCCAGCCAAGGGTCAAGACTGATCCCAGCCAAGGATGTGGATTGACCCCAGCCAGGGTCTAGGCTTGGCCCATCCCGCTTTTCTCAGACATCAGGGATGCCCTGGCAGCGGGATTTGTCCCCAGGGTCATTCCATCACCGGGAGGAGAATCCTTCCAGCATTCCCACTGCGGATCTGGAGGTGTCCCTCAATCCATGGGGCATTCCCAGGACAAGCTGGCCCTGATTTAGTCACCTCAGGCCTGGCCGAAGCTGGACTGGCTGTCCCACATTGGGGAATTATGGGATGGTTTGGGATGGAAAGGAACTTGGGGATCACCCATCCCAGCCCTGCCATGGCAGGGACACCTCCCACCATCCCAGGCTGCTCCAAGCCCTGTCCAGCCTGGCCTTGGGCACTTCCAGGGATCCAGAGACAGCCATAGCTGCTCTGGGAATTCCATCCCAGCTCTTCCCCCCCTTCCCAGCCAGGAATTCCTTCCCAAATCCGATCTCAATCCACTCTCCTTCATCTTAAAACCAAGGGAAAAAGGGAGATATTTAAGCCTCGCATTCCCAGGTCTGGTTTGGAGTTATCCAAACCTAAGCCAGCCTGGGGCTCACAAACCCCCACATCCATTGACATCTTCCCTTTGTGTTCCTCGTCCTGGAGCCGGGAAATGCAGGGCTGCATTTTTTCCCAGCTGTTTTCCAATCCCTATCGCGGCGGGAATGACGCAAATTCCCCCAGCATCCCCAGCCCCTCCGAGACACGGCAAAAAAGCCTGGAATTTCGGCCGGTGGAAATCGAGCCGCCCCGCTGACGTCAGCTGGGGAAGGATCCCTTACCGAGAGCCCACCGGAGAATCCCACAGCCACAATCCAGGGTCTGTATCCAGGAATATCCCGAGGGATACGGCTCTCGGCACGTGCGGATATCGCGTTACCGGCGCCCCAGTTAGAAACGCTCGGAGCGGCGCTGGGAATTCCGGGGCACACCCGAGCCCGTGACTTTGGGATGATGAATTTACGCCTGTCTGGGCCTTAAATTTAGCACAGACTCCTCTCCCTCCGAATTTAAAAAAAAAAAATAGATTGGATGCCTCCCGAAAAAGAGACGGGCATCTCATCCTTGAGAAATGGGCTTTGTTCTGGAATAACGGCGGGAATTCCGTCTGGAGTTTTGTATCTCGGAATAGTTCATGCCAACGGATCCGTGAGTAAACAATGGATGCAGGGAATTCCAGTTTATCCCAGACTGGGCTCTGGATGCCTCACTGGGCAATAAAACCCAGGGCAAGTTTGGGCTCTCAAGGTCACCGGTGGTTCCATTTCTCTCCCCTCACTCTGGATTTTCCAGACTCCAACCGGCTTTGATACCTCAGCTCAAAATCGGATTGAGTCCCAGTTTTCCATTGTATTCCTAGCTTTTGGAAAGTTTTGGAGGTCACGGTATGGTCAGGGTTGGAAGGGACCTCGAGGATGAGCCGTCTCCGGCCCCAGATGTGCTCGAACGCAAAATGAAAGAAATCCAATTTCTTTAGGGAATTAAATTTAAAAAATTCCGATTTTGGACTGATTAAAGATTCCTCGGGATTCCGGTTTTTATTCAGGAGTCAGCTGGAAAATAAACTTGGATGGAGGAGAGGGAGGGATGTTACACCGCACATTTTTACGATGGAGTTTCTTCCACATTTCCTAAAATGTGGGGTTTGGCCCCTTTGGAGCCAGGAACGGGGTGGGAAAAGCCGGAGGCCCGTTTTCCTTGGGGGAATTCCCAGCAGGAACGCTGATGTCCCGTGTCACCACTGCGCTCGTGGCTTCCCGATTCCCACGGCAGCTGTTCCCAGCGGGTGACGAATCCCGACTGGAAGTAACGAGCACGGAAAGAGGGCTCGGAAAAGAGCGGGGGAAAGGCGGCCTCCAGCACCTGGAGCCCGGCACAAAGAGCTGCAATGGGAAACCTCCTCTGGTTTAGGGCTTTTAGGCCTGAGCCTGCCCCTAAGCCGGGCTTAGGGGAGCAGGTGGAGGAGGCATGAAAGGAAAAGGCGGGAGAGGAGGGAGCTCCGGTTTCCCGGGACACAGGAGCTGGCTCAGGATCTTGCTGGGATCACAGCAGACCTGAGGGAAGTCCCTCCGCCCCTTTGGCCACCCCTGGGCACAAACCGACCCTTTCCGATGGGAATTTGGGTGGAAAACTGATGGCAGCGTTCCCTCTAAGCGCGGATCCAAGAGCGCTTTGCTTCCCCACACTGAACGGGGTGGGATTTGATCCGTGCTGATGGATTTGGGCTTCTCTTGGAGGTTCACAGCCAGGAGATCACGGCTCCTCGTGGCTCCAGCCCATCTCGGGGGAATTCCCGCACCTAAGGAGCAGTTCCCTGTGCCAGGAGAAATCCTGAGGCACTCGGGAAGAGTTTCTGGACAATTGGAAATGGCAGAGAAGCGATTCTGGAGTTCTGGGGATGTGGGGGGAATTTTGGATCCCCACCCACCGTGGGAGGTGGAGAAGCGTGATCCAACGCCCTGAGGAGCCAGGCAGGATTTCCCGGTTGGGAACACAATATTCCGGGTTAAATTGGGATATGGGCTTTAATTCCAAGCCATCCAGGGGTTTGGTTTCCTTCCCAAAACACGGCGGCCACAGCTCCAAGTGCTCTGATCTTGCCTCACCTCCCACAGCACCAAAATCAGGAGCAGAGTTTGTGGCAGCCCCTGCTCACCACGAAGGGCAGGGAGGGCTCCGTGGGATGAGTCAGCCCATCCCAAGGCACAATTCCTCTTGGAAAAGCCCACACTGGCTGCTGGGAAAAGCTGGGTTTGGGCTAGACTCGAGCTAGACTCGAGAACTTGTGGCTGTCTCATCCCTGGGATTGTTCAAAGCCGGGCTGGAGGGGGTTTGGAGCAGCCCGGGATAGTGGAAGGCATCCCTGCCCTTGGAATGGGGTGGAATTCCTGAATAAAACCCAGAATCCTGAGGAGTCTTTAATCAGTCCAAAATTGGCATTAATAAATTCCCAAAAGAAATTGGATTTGTTTCATTAAAGTCCCTTCCAACCCCAAATGATCCTGGGATTCTACAAATCCCGATGGATTTCTCCCTAAGGGCAGGTGTGAACTTTCCTCTTCATCTTTCTGCTGGAATTTGGGGTCAAAATCCAGAATTTCTGGAAAAACACTGACAAAATCATCCCCGGCCAGTTTAGCCCCTCTGCACTGGAGCGAGGGAAGGCAGCCTGG
Organism: Pseudopodoces humilis; assembly: GCF_000331425.1. Next base: position 1,286,032 of record NW_005087660.1, read on the forward strand.
AATTCCTGCCTGGATTAGGGAGGAATCCTCAAGGACGCTCCGGAGGCATCCGCACATTTTGGGTTTGGCTTTTCTCGTGACAGGAATAAACCAAAACAACTCCTTCACATCCCAAATAAACCCGACTGCTCCCTCTGCACCTCTGCCAGGCCCAGATCCCACTTTTCCACTCCTTTTCCAGAGGTTTCTGAAGGAGAGGATTCCCATCCCCTCGTGCCGGCCCTTTCCCGTCCCCCCACGGCGTCTCCTGGGGAGCACCGAAGGTTCGGTGGGCTTGGAATGTTGGAGCTGGCAGGGCTTTGGAGTTTGGAACAAGAGGATCCATCTGCCCTTGGCGGGATTTAATTCCAAAGGCTGCCTTTGCTTCCCCTGTGCCAGGACAGGACAGTGGGGGGCCTCGCTGGATTCTGGGAATATTTCCTGTGGAAAAGCTGATCCCTGAATTTTACAGGACAACGTCCCCTGGAGCTGCGGAACCTCGGAGCTTTGCCCAAGGTTTGGGCAGCACAGGGGGCCCAGAGCTACCCTGGAGCAAAAATCCCAAGGCTGAGACAATCTCGGAGAGGTTTTCTTGGTAAAGAGGGAGAGGCGACATTTGGGAGCCACAATTCCATCCCCAGACAGTGATCCCATCCCACTGATCCCATTCCCAATCCCATCCCATCCCACTGATCCCATCCCATCCCGAGCCGAGCAGCCCCAGGCAGTGGAAAGGATGGTGCAGTCACTGAGACTGGACCCAGGAAGTTTTCCATGGCTGGAGAAAGGAAATACAGTGGGAAGGAAAATTTTGGTGGGAAAGGGAGATCAGGGATGAAGAAAACCGTGAGAAGGGAGCAGGGATGAAGAAAACTGGGAAAAGGAGAGCAGGGATGAAGAAAATTGGGAGAAGGGAGCAGAGTCACTGGGAAAGGGATGAATTCAAAGCTCGGTGGATCCTTTGCAGCTCGGGAGAACATTTAGGAACCAGAACCTCTCCTCTGGCACGGATTCATGGGATGAATGTGAGGATTTTCCTGCATTTTCCAACTCCAAACTCCCTGGAATGGAACCAGGCTGGAATGGAGGAGCATTTGGGAATCCAAATCAGGGATGCGGAACAGGGAAAGAGGGAAATAAAGGGAGCAGCCAAATAAAACAAAGGAATTTCGGGGCTGGGTTTGACCCCCCCGCCCTGACTCCGGAGTATCCCAACATCCCGGGAAGGCAAAGGATCCATCACGGATCCCGAGGGCGGCACTTTTCCCAATTGGAAACAAACGGGCGCTGTCCCTTTTCCATTCCCTGGTTTTACAACAGTTTGGAATTAGGATGATGAGGAGTTTCCTTGCCAGCTCCGTCTATCTTGGGCTAATTACAGAGATGCTGCTAATTGTGGGAGAGAACCTACGGAACCACAGCATTCCTGCTCCGGGCTAATTACAGGGATCCTGCTAATTGTGGGAGAAAACCTATGGAACCGCAGCATTCCTGCTCTGGAATTCCAGAGGGAATTGTGTGTGGGGATTCACATTCCTGCTCCGTCTCTGCCCTCCCTGGGTGGTTCTGCTCCCGAAAGGATAATTAAAGGAGAAGGGAGCAGGCAGGAATCAGCATTCCAGGAGCATTCCAGGCTCTGGAAAGAGCCACAGGGCTGAGCCTGGCTAACAAAGAGCTGGAGAATCCAGGGATTTGGGAAAGTCACGGCAAAAGGAGGAACAGCGGGGTTCTGGCTCTCCGTGGTGGAGGTGTTGGATTCTCTGCTTGGATGGGGCTTGGAGCAGCCTGGGATAATGGGAGCTGTCCCTTCCCATGGCACGGGGCTGGAATGGGATGGGTTTTAAAGTCCTTCCATCCCAAACAGTTCCAGGATTCCATGGAAACTGGAACACGGCTCCACTCTGGAAACGGGACACCGGGAGCTCCTGTTAAATCATCCCAGAACAGAGGGATGGCTGGGAAACACTGGGAGCCTTTCCCAAATCCCTGGGGATGAGGCCCAAAAATGACAGCGGGGGCGGGAGAAGGGGAAGGATCACTCCCAACAGTTCCATTATTCCTTTTCCCAAGCACTTGGGAAAATCCTCTGTGGAATAAGGGCCTCGAGCTGGACAGACTTTTCATGGAATCGCGGAATCCGAGGCTGGTTTGGGTTGGAAGAGCCCTTGTTCCAGGGAAATTTCCAGCATTCCAGGCTGCTCCAAGCCCCATCCAGCCTGGCCTTGGACACTTCCAGGGATCCAGGGGCAGCCACAGCTGCTCTGGGAATTCCATCCCAGCCCCTCCCCACATTCCCAACCAGGAATTCCTTCCCGATATCCAATCTAAACCTCCCTTTTGTTTGAAACTGCTGCTCCTTGCCCTGTCCCTGCAGGGCGATCCCTCCTGGATCAGCTCCAGGCGCCTTCCCAAGGATCTCCCCGGGATTCCAGGATTCCCAAGGATCCAGGAGCTGGAGATGCTGCCGGCGGTGCCAGAACTGCTCCGCCGGAGATCCCGGGATGGGAGCAGCTCTGATCCCACCCGTGCTCCCTCTCCCTTTGGAGAGGAGACCATTCCCGCACAGCAGCGGGACGCAGGAATTTTCTGGGATGCAGGGATTTTCCGGGATGCAGGGATTTTCCGGGATGCAGGAATTTTCCCGGCTGCAGCCAACTCAGCGGGAAGCTCCGAGACATTTGCTGCCATCTACGGCCAATCCCAAATAGTGCAAAAAGCCGGGAGAGACCTGGCTCTGGCTCCAGGATTTTCCTGGGCACTGGGATTCTTGGAGAAGGCTGGGAACGGGGAATGGGGAAGCAGAGGAATTCCTAGGAATCCTTTTTCATGGAAAACCTCCATCCCAGCGTCCACAGGACGCTCAGAGCCCACCAGGAACGGGTGGGAAGTGCAGAGCTGAGAGAGGAATTTCCCGGGATAATCTGGGATTGGGAATGCACAGCTGCTCCAGAGGGGGGGGCACGGACACACCTGGAAGGCTTTGGAAAACATTCCTGCCCTTTTCCTTCCTTCTCGTTTCCCTCTTCCCTGTTTCTCCAGGGTCGATGCCTGGAAAACTTCCAATCCTGATTCACCAGCATTTCCCTGGGAATCTGAATCCCGCATCCCGACCCAAATTCCGGGAGCAAGTGCCGCGTGAGCACGCGGAATTTGGGATGGGAGCACCGGGAACTGGGATCCGAGCAGCGGGAATTTGGGATGGGAACAGCGGGATTTGGGATGGGAGCAGCGGGAGTTTGGGATGCAAGCAGCGGGAATTTGGGATATGAACACTGGGGATTTGGGATGGGAACAGCAGGATTTGGGATGGGAGCAGCAGGGATTTGGGATGGGAGCAGCAGGGATTTGGGATGGGAACAGCAGGATTTGGGATGGGAGCAGCGGGAATTTGGGATGGGAGCAGAGGGAATTTGGGATATGAACACTGGGATTTGGGATGGGAGCAGTGGGATTTGGGATGGGAGCAGCGGGGATTTGGGATGGGAACAGCGGGATTTGGGATGGGAGCAGCGGGAGTTTGGGATGGGAGCAGCGGGATTTGGGATGGGAACAGCAGGATTTGGGATGGGAGCAGCAGGAATTCGGGCTGCGCAGGGAGCGGGCGGTGCCTCTCTCCCTCCCCCTCCCTCCCTCCCTCTCGGCGAGGCGGGAGCGCATTCCCGGTCTGGGAATCCCGAGCGCCGCTGTTTGTCCTGGCAGGACCCCGAGGCCGTGGAGCCGCAGCCGCTTCCCTGCCAGGCTCCGCTTCCCGAGCTCTGGATCGGGGATCCCCCTCTGGATGCTCCCAGGAGCCGCCTCCAGCTCCAGGGAGGTGGGAGGTCCTTTCCAGGGAAACCCGAACCTTTCCAGGAGAAGACCGGGAAAAGGGATCTGTGTTCCTGGGAAAGCCCAGCAGGGGCCAGTCCCTTTCCCTCCCTTTTCCCTCTCCAAATCCAGGTCCCCTGAGAGCCTTGGATATCTGGGAGAATCCTGTGGGAAGCGCAGAACGGAGCTCCAGGCTGGGGCGCTCTCGTGTGGGATTGCTCCGGTTGATCCCAGAAATCCGGGAAGCTGGAATGGGATTGGGTGGCAGGATGAGCTCCAGAGCCGCAGGGAAATGAGGAGCTGGAGTCCCTCCAGCTTCCATGGAAAAGGCTGGATCAAGGATCAGCTGTAGGGAGAGACCGGCTCCTCCACAGCTGAGCCCTCTTCCCATGGGAAATTCCCAGATATTCCCGCTCCTGCCGTGCTAATCTCGGCGTGTCCAGCCTCAAACCATCACCGGGATTTTTCCCTTTATCCAAATCCTAGGGGAACAAAGGGAATGTTTGGATTCCCTGCTCCCGAGGTATCCCGAGCTATCCCGAGCTATCCCGAGGTATCCCGTTTTTAACTCGGCTCCGTTCTTTATTCCAAGGATAAAGAATTTGGGATGTTGGAAGTCAAAGGGAGCTCAGGCACAGCTCCAAAGGCTCATCCCTGATCCACCGGGACATTTCGGGATCCAGCATGGAATTCCAAACACAACAATTCCTTTGGGAAAAGGAATGGATGCCCAAGACTCCCCAATCAGATTCCTCCATCTCATCCCACCTTGATAATTCCAGCCCTGCAGGAATTCTGGGAAAGCTGGAAAACTTCTGGATGTAAAACCCCGTGGACACTGAAATTTGATGGGAACGGGTTCGGAAACAACCAACCAAAAAACCCCACCCGGGTCCCGAATTCCGTGGGAAAATAAAGCCTGGGTCAGGAAATCCCCGGATTTGGAAAGGAAGTTTTCCATTATCCTTGACCTGGGATTTGTTTCCAAAGCTCTTGGCCACCTCTGGAGAGGAGTTTTCCCTCCCCGGAGACGCGGAGCAGAAATATTTGGAATATTTCATGGAGCGGGGATGGAAATTGTGGCATTTTCCGGGCGTTTTGGGAGCGGCTGCTCTGAAAACTCCGGGATTTCTTTCTTCCCTGAAAGAGCAAAGCCTTGGAAAAGCTGCCCAGGGAAACGATGGAATTGCTGTCTCTGGAAGTGTTCGGCAAAGATGGATATTCTGGGAATCATGGAATGGTTGGGGTGGGAAGGGAGCTGGAAAATCATTTCATTCCAGCAGGGACGCCTCCCATTATCCCGGGGTGCTCCAGCCTTTCTAGGACACTTCCAGGGATTTGGGCTATGGATGTATGGGATCAGCTTCCTGCGGGAACGCTCCCGTTCAAGGAAAACTTTTCCTGGAGGGTTGGGATGGACTCCTGGAATTGTGGCATTCCCTCCACTTCCCTCTCCTCTCTGTCCTTCCTGCCCTCGGGAAAGCCACGGATCACCGATCCTCATAAATATCTCCTAAATTCCCTAAAAATAAATATATCCTAAATTCTCTAAAAATGAGTATTTCCTAAATTCCCTAAAAATAAATATTCCTTAAATTCCCTGAAAATAGATAACTCTCAAATTCCCTAAAAAAATATATCCTAAATTCCCTAAAAATGAATATTTCCTAAATTCCCTGAAAATAAATATATCCTAAATTCCCTTAAAAGAAATATTCCTTAAATTCCCTGAAAATAGATAACTCAGAAATTCCCTAAAAAAAATATATCCTAAATTCCCTAAAAATGAATATTTCCTAAATTCCCTAAAAATAAATATATCCTAAATTCTCTAAAAATGAGTATTTCCTAAATTCCCTAAAAATAAATATATCCTAAATTCCCTAAAAATGAATATTTCCTAAATTCCCTGAAAATAAATATATCCTAAATTCCCTAGAAAGAAATATTCCTTAAATTCCCTGAAAATAGATAACTCAGAAATTCCCTAAAAAAAATATATCCTAAATTCCCTAAAAATTAATATTTCCTAAATTCCCTAAAAATTAATATTTCCTAAATTCCCTGAAAATAGATAACTCACAAATTCCCTAAAAATAAATATCTTCTTAATTCCCTAAAAATAAGTATCTCCTAAAATCCCTGAAAATAGATATCTCACAAATTCCCTGAAAATAAACATCAAATCCTGATCCTGATGGGATCGGAAAATGGTGCTGGGATATCCCGGATTCCCAAGAAAAGCCCCTGGGATGCCAGCAGGAGAGCAGGACACAGCATTCCCACGGAAGTGACTCCATGTCTCCATGGAGGAGATTGCTGGGAAAGGGATGCTTGGAAGGATCTTTTCCTCGGGATATTTATCCCAGATTTTTTCTGTGGCTAGGGAATAACAGGCAGAGCCCACGGAGAGAGAATTCCAGCAGTGCCCGCTGTGTCTCCCGTCCCTCCTCACTCCCTCCATCCCTGCTCCAGCTGCTGCCTTTGGAAAATCCTGGACTTGCCCTGCGTGGCGGGAGCAGATGGAGAAGGAAGGAGCGGATTTTGGGATGGGAAGGATCCCGTTTATCCAGGGATATCCCGTTTATCCAGGGATATCCTGTTTATCCAGGGATATATTGTTTATCCAGGGATATCCCAATCAAGGTTCCATGGCCTGAACATTCCCTGTCCTTGCTCTATTCCCGTCCCGTGTGGATTGGGATTATTGGATCGTGGACTGTTCCCGGTTGGAATTCCATCACCCCTGATGGAATTCCTCCTGTTCCTCCCATTCCCAATCCCTGGGAGCCAGAGCGGATAAACGGGATTTTCCACCAGGTCAGGAGCTCCGAGAGCCTCTCTCGGCCTCCATTCCAGCCTTTCCAAAGGCACCGAGGAGTCATTCCCGGCCTTTGGAGCGAGCCCTGGGATGAGGAGGAGCAGATCCAGCCGGGAGCACGGATCCCGTCAGAGCCAGCCCAGCCCGGAATGTTTGGATCCTGGGGCTGCTGAAGCTCTGCAGGAATTTAAGACTGGAATATTCTGTGTTTGTCAGGGCTTGAATTCCCTGCTCCCTCCGGAATTCCAGCCGCATCCCTGAGGAGCTGGCGTGGCTCTGGATTTTAAGAGGTGCGGAACAAAAATTTCCCTTTTCCAAGGCCCATCCCATTTCCCAACGGAGAAAAAAAAAAGGAAAGGAAATCCTTTCCCAAAGAGGGAAAGAATCCTCGTTTTTCCCCATTTTTCCCCTCCACAATTTAGCAGGAATCTACAGTTCAGCCTTCCTTCACTCCCAAAATTCTGGGAATCAGAATTCCCACCTGCCTCTTTCCAGCCTTTTGCCTCTTTCAGGCGCTTTGCACTGCGGGAGAAATCTGCCGGAGAAGGGAAGGAAATGGAATTAAAAATCGATCAGCTCCGGCTCCTGGGAATTCCAGGAAAAGCAGCATCCCAACATTTCCCAGGTGAAACGGCAGGAAGGAGAAATAAGATCCATTAAAAGGAGGGAAGGAGGAGCAGGAGCCTGGATTGGCTTGGGAAAAATCCCTTGGTGGCGCTTTCCATGAGTTTATTTCGGAGAGATGGAGCGCGGGATTATCCCGATCCATAACTGGGGATATTCCCAAAAAATGCTCATGCCCCAGGGAGCAGAACTGGCACCAGTTTAGGCAGGCTTGGATCTCCCTCTGGAGAATCCTGTCCAGGAGATTCCGGATTTATTCCGGTGGAAATGGCCCGGAGTTATCAGGAAATCCCGGCTTTTGGGGCTCTGGAATTGCAGAGGGCCTGCACATCCATGGAGATGCCTGGAAAATATGGATCAACCACCTGGAAACCGGAGTCAGAGGACGCAGAACTCCTCTTGGAATTTCCAGAATTCCTCACGGAATTTCCAGAATTCCTCATGGAAAATGAGCACAACCGGAGGCTGAGCCAGGTCCCAGCTCCGTCCGCGCTCCCAGTTCCCACATTCCTGCGCTCTGCGGGGACATGATGGGATTGAGCCTGCACATCCATGTGGATGTCTGGAAAATACGGATCAACCACCTGGAAATCAGCTCAGAGAGCACAGATTTCCTCATGGAATTCCCAGATTTCCTGATGGAATTCCCAGATTTCCTCATGGAAAATGATCGGCAGCAGAGGCGGAGCCAGGTCCCTGCTCCCACATTCCCGCATTCCCGCGCTCTCTGTGGCATTGTGGAATCCCGGGATCGTTTCTGTCAGATGATCCCTTGGGATCGTGGAGTCCAGCACTTCCAAGGGTCCCCAGATCCCACATCCACGCTTTCAAATCCTGCTGGGATTAGGATTCCACCTCTTCCGTGGACAGGCCTGGACATTGCTTCTGGGAAAAAACTTTTCCCTATTTTCCAATCTCAGCTCATCCTGGCACAACCTGGGGATGTTCCCCATTATCCTGCCCCCATTCCTTGGGAGCAGAGCCTGGCTGTTCCCACCTGGAAAACCAGAAGGTGAAGCAGATCTAACGATCCTTAAAAATCCCAGAAACACGGAAACCCCCGGGAATATTCCAGGGAAAGCTTTGCCTGGCCTGCATTAAGGGCTTTGCTGGTGATCCAAAGCAGCTGGAGCTCCGTCATTCCCATGAAAAACCATCTGGTAGGAGCCAAGCCTCACACTCGGGGCTGGGAATATCGGGAATGTGCTCCAGGGATCGCACCTTCCTCGGCTCGCTGAGGGGTGTCCTCCGGATCCTTGGAAGTGCCTGGCAGCTCCGGGCTGGGAATTTGCAATCCCGTGGAGCCGAGGCAGCTCTGGAGAGTGAAATTCCATGGTTAAAACTCCGGGAGTTACAAAACAAAGGAAAAGCAGCCCGGGCTGCAGGGGAAGCGCTTTTGTTCCGCTCGGGAAAGGGAGGATTTGTTGACAGCCCCGGGATCTCCTTCCAGCCCGGAACACTCAGAGAATCCCAGAAAATGTCTCATTCCCGGAGATTCCTTTATCCAGCGCTTCCCTGTCCTCCAGGGTTGTCCGTCTGGGATGGAGATACCAGCTGATCCCAGCAGCCTCTGGAAAACATCCCGTGGTTTATCCCGGACGGAATGTTTGTGCCCTGCTCTCCTTCCCCAGAGCGGAGGGAATTGTCTGGGAGATCCCGGTCGGTTTTCCTTACAATCCCAGAATTATTTAGGTGGGAAAAGCCCCTCGATCGAATCCAGCTCTGCCAAGGCCACCCCAGCGCCACATCCAGGGCTTTGAAATCCCTCCAGGAATGGGGACTCCAGCCCTGGGCAGCTGGGCCAGGCTGGACAGCCCATTCCAGGCAGGAATTTTCCCAGAATCCCACCTGAACCTTCCCCTGAAGCCCTTCCCTCTCCTCCTGACCCTGTTCCCTGGGAGCAGATCCCAATTCCCGCTGGCTGCTCCTCCTCTCAGGGAGTTGTGAGGATCCAGAAGGTCCTTCCCGAGCTCCTTTTCTCCGGGAACATCCTCCATCCTCTTTTTCTGGGAAGTTTCCTTTGGACAGGGGGTAAAACTGCGCTGGGGGAGGTTTGGGATAATCCCGGCACTGCTGAGCTGTTCCCACATGGATCCATGGGAAGAACTGAGCCCATTTTCCTAATTAAACCCAGGATCAGCTCCGCTTTAATTACTTTGATGAGGTTCTGGAGCTGAGACCCCTCCCCCGCGATAACCAATCCCTCCCTTCCCAATATTCCAGCCCCGCCATCCTCCCAGGAATCTTCTGACTTTTAACCCACTTTCCTTCCCGGCAATCTGAGCTCATCCCAAGCCAATCCCTGAGGGATTGAGGAAGGGTTTTCCCCTCTCCTTTCATGTGTTGGGAATCGGGATCATGTGTCCCCTTGATCTCCTCCAGCCCAGACGTCTCCTTGTCTCCCCGCTCCCGGATCATGGATCACGAGATCCCGCTGCTCCAGAGCCACCTCGGGACGCCGCCGGGTGACCTCGGCCGCAAGGATTTGATGGCAGCCGAAGAATCCCGGGATTCTCCGAGTCTGCACCCACAGCAAAGATTTCCCCGACGCTCCGGATGGAAGGGAAGGATCACGGTCTCGCCTTGGAATCCAGGTGGAAAAACCAAAACGATTTGGGATTTTCCAGCCTTGGATGGCTCCGTGTTCTCAGGGAGGTTTAAAGGTGACCCCTGGAGGGCTTTCTCCAACAGTTCTTCCCTTCCTCTGGGCAGAAAGGGACGGATGGGAAAGAATTCCAGGCGTGGAATGTGGAACCATGGCCTGAGTGGGGGATGTTTGATCCAAAGGAGCTGGCCCTCCTGGATATTCCCCAGCTTCACAGGTTTTTCCACGGGAAATTAGGAGAACCAGGAGAGAATTTGGGATGAAACAAGTCCAAACCTGGCCTCTCCTGCTCAGCCATATCCCAGTCTGGCGCAGAGGAGAGGGGAAAACTGGGAATTTTCCGGAGGGATATTTGATCCAAGAGCTTCTGGAGAGAGGGATATGTGATCCAAAGGGAACCGGGAGCCGGCCCTCCCGAATATTCCCCAGGTTTCCATGAGAAATAAGGAGAACCAGGAGAGAATTTGGGATAGAACAAACGCAGCTTCTCCTGCTCAGCCTGAAACGATATCCGGGAGCACTCTGGTGCAGGGGGAAAGGGAAAACGGGAATTTTCGAGCGGCTGCAGAAGCCAGGGCCCGGTTCCTGTCCTAATGATCCCTCAAATCCATTAACTGGGATTCCTTTCTCCCCCTCCCTCCCGTCCTGGCTCGTCTGCAGCCGAGGCAATGAGGGAGGAGAAAGCTTCCCTGGCCAGGCTCCATCCGGCCCAGGGACACGGAGTTCTCCCGAGGGAATTCCAGCCCTATCCTTGTTTTTCCCTCAGATTCCCGCTGTGTCTCTGCGGCTGTCAAAGCCCTTGGACCAGAGCTGGCATTCCCAAGCGCCACATCCACACGGATGTTGAATTCCCATGGGAATGGGGGTTTCATCACTGCCCTGAGCCAGGGCTGGATGAGCTTTTCCAGGAGGAATATTCCCGATATTCTGATATATCCTGGTCCTCCCCTCTCCTTCCATCACTGAGCTCTTGGATGAAAGGGCCAAGCCCCACCTGATTACCGCCGATTCAAGGGAATTGTAGGAAGCGAGGAGGATTTGGCAGCTGGATCTTGGAGTGTCCCTGAATTCCACACCTCTGGATCCATGGCGGATCCTTCCCAACTGGAAATGGTTCCTGCCCTGCCCTGAGCTGCTCCATCCCCAAAAATCCACACAAAACCTCCCGTTCCTCCTGTCCTGGGAGGAATTCCTGGCTCAGAGCCCGGAAATTGGATGGGAAGTTGTTGAGGAGAGAATTCCCTCAGATCTCAGGGAGCACCTGGATGCTCCCAAAGCCAAGCTTTGGGATGCTTCCCAAAGAAGGAAGTTGGAGGAAGGAGGGAAGAGCCAAAAAACCCACAAAAAATGGGAAAGGAGCTTCTCAAAATCCTGCCTGGAATGATGAGCAGGGGTGGAGCCACCCAAAGGTTGGACATCCAGCCCAGGGTGTTTCCATGGATCTCAGAGAAAAGTAGGAATGAGCAGCAGGACGCACAAAATTCCATAGGGTGAGAACTCTGGAATGCCGTAGGAAAAACCTCCATGATTTATGAAATTCACGATTTGAATAAAGTGAGATGAAATATTCCCGTCCCTGTTCTCCTGCGGGTCAACTCCCGCTGTTCCCATGCCATGATCCACAGGTGATCCCAAATTTCCCTCCAGAACCGGAGTAATCACTGGGATCCAGAGCTAAAAAGGTTGGAAGTTTCAGATCCCGGTGCTCTGAAGGGGATATTTGGGATCAGCTGCAGACTGAGGGGAGGCTTCCAGCCTTTATCCATAATTTTTTTGGGAGATGGTGTCTGTTCACAATGGATTTGGGAATTTTTATCCATCTTTCTCCAGTCTCTCCGTGGCCAGCGGAGCTGAGCTCAATTCCAGGGAGGCACAGCCTGAGACAGCAGATTTTATTTGCGCTTCCAGATGTTCCTGAGAATATTCCTCAAGTTCACGCTGGGATTGGACCAACCACTCTCCAGCATTCCATGGAAATGCAAGGAGATGACAGGGATATGCTGTGATTTTCCCAGAAATCCCTGCCCAGCTGGGTGTTTTCCTTCTTTGAATTTCATTTACAACCAGATAAATCCCTGGATTCTGGATGTTTTTTCCCCCCCTGGAATCACCAAGGCGGGAAAAGAGCCCGTTAAACCTGGATTCCGACACTGGGCAGAGAAAGGAAGGATGAAATTCCCACCTTTGCCGCAGCCTCGGAGGGATTTTTATCGGTATAAAAATGGAATTAACCGCGCGTTTGGAGCGGGAATCGGAACTGTACGGAAATCTTGGAGCCAATTCCACCAAATCCGGAGCTGTCGTGGGGCAGGCCCGGCTCAGTCAACAGAGAGAGACAGACACCGCTTGTGAGGGCGCTGCTCCCTTTCCAGGGGCTGTCCCGCTCCCCGACCACAGCCGGGAAAATCCCCACTCCCGCTTTTCCAGAGGCTGCTGGAAGCGAGGTGTCGAGTGCTACTTGATGCTCCACGGCTTCCCGCTGGTCCCGAGCCAGCTCTGCCTTCCCTGGGAAGGTTTCTTGGACGCCCTGGGTGCCTCTGGATGGCTCCGGGAAGGCCGAGGAATGAATGGAGCCTTCAGTGTCTCCATGGAAAGAACCGGATTCCTCCCCAGGAGCTCCATGGATAAATTCCCACCTCGGAGCCTGGGGAGACACCTGGACATCCCAGGGAATCTCCTTCCCGGGGGATGAACTGGGAGCAGGGCATGAGGGAGTCTCTGGATGGAAAAAATTCCAGCCAGGAGGAACCAGGAGCACCTGGAGGAGAAAGCAGCTTCCTAATTATCCTAATTGTCCTAATTGTCCTAATTAATTGTCCTGCTGGGAGATGCTCACACAGCTCCTTGGAATATCTGGGCTCACTTCAGCCAGGATGGGCTCTGCTAATCCCTAAAAAGCTCGGAGAGACAACAAGGAGAGATGGGATATGGGGAAGGAATTCCTGGCTGGGATGGAATTCCCAGAGCAGCTGTGGCTGCCCCTGGATCCCTGGAAGTGCCCAAGGCCAGGCTGGATGGGGTTTGGAGCAGCCTGGGATGGTGGGAGTTCCCTGCCCATGGAATGGGATGAGCTTCAAGGTCCTTCCAACCCAAACTATTCCAGGATTTTCCGATTCCTTTTGGCTCTGGGATTCCAACTGGGGCCGTCCCCTTTATCCCCTTCAGGACCCATTTTGGGAATCTTTGGAAATTTAATTCACGCCCAAACCACAGCTCTCGCTCTTTCCAAAGGCGCGTTCCCCAAATCCCACCGCAAAAACTCTGACATCTGAATCTTCCTGCTGCGAACACCAAAAAATGCAACAAAAACCCCAAACCGTGCCCAAAACACCGAACAAATCCAACTCATTCCCTGCCGAGGCATTTCCAGGAGAATCCCTATTCCTGTACACACAAATCCCTGCAGGAATTAAAACCTGGATTTTTGGGAATTTTCCCTGGAACTTCCCTCCACCCCACACTGACCAATTGGATAAGGTGACGAAAACATAAGCAGTGAAATTTAATTTAATTCCAGGATTTCCCTCCCAAACCTTTGGATATCTTTGTGAACTGCTTCCAGAGTGGGAATTGCTGAAGGACACACGGGAGGAGATAACGGGATTTCCTTGCTCCTTTTCTGCTTTAAGGACATGGGGAATGTCAGGATTGGGGGTTCTCATTCCTTCCTCTGCTGTGTTTTAGGAATGGTTTTCCGGAGTTATTTATGGAGAGATACAAAATTCCCAATGGAAATTTGCCTGCCCTGGCAACAGGAAGAAGCTGGAGAGGAATTCCAGAGTGCCAGAGAAAGGGTTCAAAAAGGAAAAATCAAGGCAAAGGTGCAACAGGCAGGTTAAAAAAAAGGGAGTTCTCTCCCCCTGAAATCCTGGAGCAGAGCTGGGAAATCCATGGAAAGGGCCTTCCCTTCCCTTCCCTTCCCTTCCCTTCCCTTCCCTTCCCTTCCCTTCCCTTCCCTTCTCCCACTGGAATGCCGCACTCCCGTTCCAGGAGCAGAGCGCTCTGTTCCAGCTCCAGCAATGTCCCACACCGCAGGTATCCATCCCCATCCCAATTCCTGGAATGTCCCAGTTCCCAACCCCATGGCGGGACACCGCCCCCTCCCCTCTCCCTCTGCTCCCTTCAACCCCTCGCTCTCCCTTTTCTTGGGAAGGGCACTTCTGTTCCCAAAAAAAACAAGTGAGAGCTGCCAGCGGTGGCCGGGAGTGGGGCATGGAATGGGATGGGAAGCTTGGACAACAAGGGCGGCTCTGTGTGGGGCACGGGATCCCACAGGGAGTGCTGGGATATCCCTCAGATCCCAGCTCCATTTGGCACATCCAGGATATCCCTCAGACCCCAAATCCAGTGGGAACATCCAGGATATCCCTCAGATCCCAGCTCCAGTTGGCACATCCAGGATATCCATCCCTGCTATCCCAGCTCCCTTGGGCACATCCGGGGTATCCATCTCTCATATCCCAACTCCAGACAATCAGCTCCAGGATCTCCCTGTTCTCCTGAATCCATCCAGGCAGCTCCAGCATTCCCTCATCTCATCACTCCAGACAATCAATTCCAGGGTATCCTTTATCTCCCAAATCCAGCTGATCCACTCTGCCATTCCCTCATATCCCAAATCCAACTGATCCACTCCAGCATTCCCTCATATCCCAAATCCAGCTGATCCACTCTGCCATTCCCTCATATCCCAAATCCAGCTGATCCGCTCCAGCATTCCCTCATATCCCAAATCCAGCTGATCCACTCAGCCATTCCCTCATATCCCAAATCCAGCTGATCCACTCTGCCATTCCCTCATCTCCTCCTCCATCCATGCAGCTCTGGAATTCACTCCTCCTTTTCTAGAGACACTAGAGCGGCTCCTGCTCCTGGAGCTGAGGGAATTCCCGGGATAAGGCAGGAGAGGAGAAAAGCTGGATTGGCTTTTCCACAGGAGATAATGGGAAGGAGAAGGAAAAATCCCTGGAGAGAAAAAACCTGTCTGTGATCCACTGGAAGAAGCCAAATCCAGAATCCAAATAAATCCATCCCTGGAGCACTTTACAATGGGATAGCCACACACATTCCTGCGGGAATATCGACATTCCCGCACTCCAGGGATCCGGGGGGCCAATCCTAGGGATCCTCTCTGTGGATATTCCCCCAGTTCCCCAGGGCTCTAAATCCAGGCTCAAAGGGAGATCCCAGATCCAGCAATTCCAGCTTTTCCAGCTGGAGCAATTGCAGTGTCTCCTCCTCTGAGCTGAGGAATATCCTGCTCCAGGTCTGCTCCCAGCCCCATTCCCAGGTTTACTGCAGGGGATGGGCGCAGGGATCTCCTGGAATGCTGCAATCCCGGGAATCCTCACAGCCAGCAGGATAAATCCAGTGCTTTATCCCAAGAAATAATTGTGTGATAAGTATTAATATATTTATATTTTATCATTCTTTAATAAAAAAAAATTAAAAATAGTATTTTAAAATAAATCTATAAATTTATATTAATTAATGAGATAATAAATAGAAATTCTTATTAAATATATAAAATTATATATATATTATACATTATATATTATGTATTATATATTATATATTATATATTAAATATATATTATATATTACCTATTATTTATAAATTATAAATTATAAATTATAAATTATAAATTATAAATTATAAATTATAAATTTATTTATCTATTTAAATTTATACACTAAATGAAATATATTTATATAAATCTAAATAACAGCGATGAATCCAAATAAAGCGATTAAATCATGGAATTGTGGAATAATCTGGCTTGAAAGGGACATTTCAAGGCCACCTTATCCATCCCTTCCGGAACGAGCAGGAAAACCTTCAACCACCACCTAAAAGTGCCCCAGAGATTCCCCAAATCCCACAAATCGCAGTTCATCGACCACGATGATCATGGGGGATTCCCAGTATCCGCTGGAATGACAGGAGGGACGGGAGAGCGGAGCAGGAAATCTGGGAATTGGAAGGGCACTGGAATGTCGCTGCTTTGGCCTCTCCTCAGGAGGTGACAGCGGGGTCACCCTGGGGCTCCCCTGTCCTTATCAGAGCCCTTATCAGAGCCCTTATCAGAGCCCTTATCAGCCCGGCACTGCTGAGTCAGGGCGGCTGGCAGAGCCTGCCTCATCCCACATGGAGATTCTCCCTGCGATCCCATTCCCTGGCGCAGAGCCAGCTCCTGGATCCCAAACACGGGAACTCTGCTGCTTTTCCACCACCTGAGCTCCGGCCCCTCCCCGCTTCCAGCTCCCTGAGCGGCCTCTGGCTGCTGGAGCGGAAAATCGGGAATACGCGGGGCGCTGATTTCCTGCTTCCGAACCTCCAAAATCCATGGAAAGGCGATTGAAATCCCGTTTATTGATCGCCAAGGGCTAAATCAGGGAAAAATTTGGGGAGCAGAAAAGGGAAAAATTCATTTCCTGAACAATCTGCTTTAAAGACTGAAACTCAATTTGCCCAAATCTGAGATAATTTAGCAGTCCTTAAAAACAGCTGCAAATCCACAGCGGGATCCAGCCCTGTCCTGTGGTTTGGGAAATCCACATTCCCAGTTTGTCCATCCTCCTTCCCAGGGCCAGGAACAGGAGGGACATTCCCGCCTGGCTGAGCCTGGCACTGGAATCATTTCAGGAAGGTTTCAGTGCCCAGGGCAGGGAGGCACAGCAGGAGCTGCTGGACATCACCAGGGCTTGGAGATGTGGCTGGAAAACTGGGATCTCTCCATTGGGAGAATCCTCTCCTTTCCCATCCAACTGGGATCTCTCCATTGGAAGAATCCTCTCCCTCCAGCTTAGGTCTCTTCATTGGGAGAATCCTCTCCCTTCCCATCCAACTGGGATTTCTCCATTGGAAGAATCCTATCCTTCCAGCTTAGGTCTCTTCATTGGGAGGATCCTTTCCCTTCTCATCCAGCTGGGATCTCTCCACTGGGAGAATCCTCTCCTTTCCCATCCAACTGGGATCTCTCCATTGGGAGAATCCTCTCCTTTCCCATCACCCTCTCCATTGGGAGAATCCTCTCCCTTCCCATCCAACTGGGATTTCTCCATTGGAAGAATCCTATCCTATCCAACCGGGATCTCTCCATCTGGAGAATCCTCTCCCTCCAGCTTGGATCTTTCCATCTGGAGAATCCTTTCCCTTCCCATCTCCCTCTCTCCATTGGGAGAATCCTCTCCTTCCAGCTTAGGTCTCTCCATTGGGAGGATCCTTTCCCTTCCCATCCAGCTTGGATCTCTCCACTGGGAGAATCCCTTTCCCTTCCCATCACCCTCTCTCCATTGGTAGAATCCTCTCCTTTCCCATCCAACTGGGATCTCTCCACTGGGAGAATCCTCTCCTTTCCCATCCAACTGGGATCTCTCCACTGGGAGAATCCTCTCCTTTCCCATCCAACTGGGATTTCTCCATTGGAAGAATCCTCTCCTATCCAACCGGGATCTCTCCATCTGGAGAATCCTCTCCCTCCAGCTTGGATCTTTCCATCTGGAGAATCCTTTCCCTTCCCATCCAACTGGGATCTCTCCATTGGGAGAATCCTTTCCCTTCCCATCCAACTGGGATCTCTCCATCGGCAGAATCCCTTTCCTTCCTCTCCAACTGGGATCTCTCCATTGGGAGAATCCCTTTCCTTCCCATCCCGAGCCGTGCAGGGACACCCTTGAGCTCTCTTGGATGCACAAACACATCCCAGTTTTGTTCCAAATTCCATGGATTTATACAGCCAAGGAAAAATCACCCCAAGGGCCCACCCAGTCCTGGCCCTATCCTGCCGTATCCCAGTCCAGGGGCATTTCCATTTCCTGGGAAAATCAGCCACGTCTGTGTTAGCCTGGAATGGTTTGGGCTGGAAGGGACCTTCAAATTGGAATAATTTTATGGGATCAGGAACACTTCCCACCATCCCAGGCTGCTCCCAGCCCCGTCCAGCCTGGCCTTGGACACTTCCAGGGATCCAGGGGCAGCCACAGCCTCTCTGGGAATTCCATCCCAGCCCTTCCCCACCCTCCCAGCCAGGAATTCCTCCCAAAATCCCATCCATCCCTCACCTTTTCCAACTTAAAGCCACTCTGGATCCATACATAAACACCCTGGAAGTCCCACCTCTGTTGGCTCCTTCCCGTTTTTATTTTAGGGATTGTTTTCCGGCGGTTTTATTGAGCGGAGTCGAATTGCAACCCACAAAATAAAAGCTCCTTGTAATGGATATCGATCCGAGTCTCGGAATAAACCCGGGACAAGGAGATCGTGTCCTTGCTCCGAGTCCCGAAGCCGCTCGGATCCCTCTGTGTCCAAGAGGAAATGTGGATTGGGATGCAGGGAATGGAAGAGGAAGTCAAGGCGAGCCAGGGGTTTCGCAATTAAAAAAATTGTAAAAAAATTGTAAAAATTAAAATTAAATTAAATGAAAAATTAAATTAAAATTAAATTCAATTAGTAAATTTAAATGAAATTAATTTAAAATTAAATTTAAAAAAATAAAAAAGCGGGAGAGGTGGGAAGAACATGGAAATCATTCCCGAGTTTTCAGTGAGTTTTGGAATTTGTGCCTTTGGAAAACGAAAGACGCCTGAGGAGCGGGCTGAACTGCCAGGTGCCTTCCAGGCCACTCCATCCTGGAATTCTGGGATTCTATGGAGGCAAATTAGTGCTCAGCTCTTTGATAGGCGTTGCCTGGGGATGCTTTAATTAAGATGATCAATTAATTCATTAATGACTACTTGATTTCCTACAGCTGAGCATTCCCTAGAGTTCCGGGCCCTGCTGTATCCCTAGATTAAGCGCATTCCAGACTATTCCCAGGTTTTGGAGTTCCGGAATATGAAGTAGCGTGGGCTGGGAGAGAAGCTGAGGATGAGCCAGAGCCAGCTTTTCCTTTGGGGAAATTCCATGGATCGGGCAGGATTCAGCTCCGTGGCCCTTCCAGGGCAAAAATGTCGATTCTTTGTCCCCAGAATTGTGACAAAAGGGCCAAATCCAGGGATGGGAATGATGGAGCAGGGTCTGATCCCGACGGGAGATGGAGCACGAGAATGATGAAGGGAATGGAAAAATCCAGGCTCAGAGGGAGATCCCAGATCCAGCAATCCCGGCCTTTCCGGGTGGAGCAGAGCCAGAGCGATTCCAGCGGCTCCTCCTTCTCTGAGCTAAGGAATATCCTGCTCCAGGTCTGCTCCCGGCCCCATTCCCAGATTTACTGCAGGGAATGGGCTCCTGGGATGCTGCAATCCCGGGAATCCTCACAGCCAGGAGGATAAATCCAGGCAATAAAATGATTAAATCATGGAATTGTGAAATAATCTGTGTTGGAAGGGATGTTTAAAGGCCACCTTATCCATCCCCTCTGGAGTGAGGGACCTAAAAGTGCCAGAGATTCCCCAAATTCCACAAATTCATTGATCCTTTGTCCTCTTCTAGGTGGGAATTCCCCACAGAATGCTCATCCCTAAATCCATGAAAAACACGAGCTGGATTTTGGGGCTTTCGTTAAAACACGGAAAAGAAATTAAAAAAAAAAACCCTCCCAAAAATCCCCAAATCCCATTTCAGTCCCAAAACAAAATTCAGGGAAAGGGAGAGAAGTTTTCCTAAGGACACTCCAACATCCAATCCTGCCCTTCCAGATCTGAGCAGGGCTGCCGCTCCAGAGAAAACCTTGGGAATTCTCGGAGAGAGAGGGGAAGGGAGGCCGGAGCCGAGATAACATCGGGAGCCCGGATCAGCCGTGTGGAAAACCAGATAAGGAGCCCGGGCTGCCGAGTCAGCAATTCCTGCCCCAGACACAGATCCTGGGATCTTTTCCCAGAGGCCGAGATTCCTCTGGGGGAGTTTTTCCGGGAGGAGTTTGAACCCTCGGGATCGTTACGGTGGAAAGGCTCCAAACCTTGGGATTTGGGGGATCGTTGGCTCTGCGCCTGGAGAGGGTCAGGGAGGTGGGATGGGATCAGTGGGATGGGATGGGATGGGAT
>NW_005087660.1:1313558-1350469 GCF_000331425.1 Pseudopodoces humilis
GGGCGGGAGGGGGCAGCGGGGGCCGGGCCGATATCCCCCCTTCATCATCATCATCATCCTCCCCCCCGCCTCCTCCTCCTCCTCCTCCTCCTCCTCCGCCTTGCCCTGGAATCCCAAAGGATCATCCCCTCCCTGCGGGGGGATGGACCCGGGATGAGCCCCCCGCCCCCACCTCGCTCCTGGCTGGGATCGCAGCGGGTCCGGGGCAGATGGATTGGGAATGGAGGGGTGGGGTCTGGATTCGTGCCATCCCTGTTCCATATCCCATCCCATCCCATCCCTATCCCATCCCTTCCCTATCCCATCCCATCCCATCCCATCCCTTCCCATCCCATCCCATCCCATCCCATCCCTATCCCATCCCTTCCCTATCCCATCCCATCCCATCCCATCCCATCCCATCCCATCCCATCCCATCCCATCCCATCCCATCCCTGGAGAGCGGGATTGGGATGGAGGATTCTGAAGAAGAGGGATTTCTCTCCCATCCCATTCCCATTCCAGCTGGATTCCAAATCTGCTTTTCCAGCAGCGATTCCCGAGTTACTCATTCCAGAGGCTGAGGAAAGTCGAGGGGGCTCCTTTGGGAATTCCCGGGAAGCCGTCCCCACCTCTGCCGGGGTTTTTGTGGGATCTGGCTGCTTTTCCCACCAGTGGGAACCTGGGAAATCCTTCCCAGGGATTCCCAGGATCTCTGGGGGTTTCGGGACGCAGCAAATCCGGACTCAGGGATCCACAGGCCTTCGGAAAAGGAGGGAAAAACTTCCAGGGGATCCATGGTGGATGTTTCCTTGGAGAGCGGGGAAAGCAGGGAAAATTTCATGGATAGGTATATTATTTAATATTAAAAATTAGGATTTGGGGCCTTTTCTTTATCCATATTTCATAATTTAGAGATATTTTAATATTTAGAGACATTTTATTCTAATTAATTTGTTTCTAATTAATTTGTTTCTAATTTATTTGTTTCTAATTAGTTTCTAATTGATTTCTTTATTATTTATTTGTTTTTAATTTATTTGTTTCTAATTTATTTATTTCTAATTAGTCTCTAATTGATTTGTTTCTAATTTGTTTCTAATTTGTTTCTTCATCATTTATTTATTTTTAATGTATTTCTTTATCATTTATTTATTTATCACTGATTTCTTTATATGAACGTTTAAATTTATTGATGCATTTATTATTTATTTTATTTATTATTAGTAGCAATAATAATAATTTAATAAATTATTAATTTGTTTATTATTAAGATTTATAATTCCTTTCCAATTAATTTCTTTCAAATTTGTTGATCTGGAAGTTATTGATTTGGAATAATTTCAAATATTTTAAATATTTGAAATAATTGCTTTATTTCAGCTTCCTTTGTCAGCTCCGTATTTGCATTTATTTTATTCCTCCCCCAAATTAAAGGGAATAATAATACGAACTGCTGGAAATAATTCCCAGTTTAACCCTGGCAAAAAAGGGGATTTTCCCAGTTTAACCCTGGCACAAGACTGGGAATTGTCCCAGTTTAACCATGGCAAAAAAATGGAATTTTCCCAGTTTAACCCTTCCACAAGACTGGGAATTTTCCCAGTTTAACCCTTGCACAAAACTGGGAATTGTCCCAGTTTAACCCTGGCAAAGAAGGGAATTCTCCCAGTTAAACCCTGGCACAAGACTGGGAATTTTCCCAGTTTAACCCTTCCACAAGACTGGGAATTTTCCCCATTTAAACCTGGCATAAAGTTGGGAATTTTCCCAGTTTAACTCAGGCACAAGACTGGGAATTTTCCCAGTTTAACCCTGGCATAAAATTGGCAATTTTCCCAGTTTAACTCAGGCACAAAACTGGGAATTTTCCCAGTTTAACCCTTGCACAAAACTGGGAATTTTTCCCAGTTTAACCCTTCCACAAGGTGCTCTCCTGGGAAATCTGTCCCTGACTCCAAGACTGAGAAATTCCAGCTCCTTTTTATCCACAAAAATCCCAACTCGCTCCTCAGGATCCTTGGATCCAAAGTCCCTCCCTGCCAGATCCAACAGCCAGGGAATGATTAATCCCTCCGTTTCCTCCTGGAAAAATGGGAATTGCAGTGCTTGGAGCGCTTCTTTGGCGGGATGAGCTCCAAATCCCATCCAGCACAGTGGATTTTTCCGCAGCTGGAATCCTTTTCCCAAACCCTCGGAGCAAGGGAGGGTGGACAATTCCCATCCCTCTCTTGGGTCCATGGGAATGAAGGTTCGATTCCCAGATCTGCTGCATTCCCGTGGATTTCTGCCCCTGCTGGCGATGAGCTCAGATCCCGAGGAAGGATCCCCTTGGATCCCACCCTGCTCGTTCCCTGCGTTTTGGGAAGAGCGGGAATGCAGGTCCAGGACTGGCTGGGGGGTTGGGGAGAGCTTCCCTGGAATTCCCTGGAATCCCAGGGAATCCCATCCCGGTGCCAGAGGAACCATGGGAACGTCTCCACATCCGCATGATCCCGAAGAGCCTCTCCAGCTTTTCCCCACATCAAAGGATCACGAGGTGCAGAAATTCCGGCCCCGCACTTGGAAGCTTTTCCTTGGAAACTCAGAATTCCAGGACTGGCCCCAGCCCCACCGCTGCTGTTTGGGATGGGGCAGGTGCTCCAAGAATTCCGGCATCTCCCATCATCCCAAAGCTGCTTCCAAGGGGAATTTTTCCCTCTCCACAGCCTTTGGAGAGCGTGAGGAATTCTTCAGCGCATCCTGGTTTTGTTTGGGATGATGCAGCCGAGTGTGAGAGCTCCTTTCTTGGAATTCTTCCCATTGGAGAACTCCATTCCAGGTCGGAGCCTTGCGTCCCTCTCCGAGGGAATTCGGAGGAGTTCGTGTTGCTTCCCTTTCCGACTGTATCCATGAGCAGGGATTGAGGGAACCGGGAAGGAATGTGGGATAAAAGGAGCGTCTGGAACGTTGTTTTATGGAGCCCCTTGGGAATGGCAGGGCTTGGAGTGTTTCTCCAACAGCTCCAAACCTTTCCAAATGTTTGGATGCTTCCACTGCTGGAAATCGGCATCCTGGAATTTTCAGTGCAGGAACATTTTCCAACTCGTCCAGGAAAATCCTTGGTTTTTAATGGCGCTGCTTTAGCAGGAATGGGTGAGGAAGGAAATTTAGGATGATGATAAAATTCCCAACTCCAGGATTTTTATTTCATCATCCAGGTAGTCATAACCAAAATCTATGGAAAAGTTTGGATCTTTGCATCCCAAATGTCCTTGAAGGGGTGACTGTGGATGACTTTGGGATCCCTCTCCACGTGTAGGACTGGGAAAGGGATAAATCCATGGATTCAGTTGGATGGATCAATCTTTATATTGAGGATTGGGAGAGGTGCCTGTGGAACTGCAATTACAGAATTCCAGGATCCCTGAGGATGGGAAAGATCTCCGGAATCATCGAGTCCAAGCTGTGCCCGATCCCCAGCAGAGCCCTGGGGAATCCAGGAATTCCTTGGACGCCTCCAGGAATGGGGACTCCGAACCTCCCTGGGCAGCTCCTTCCAAGGCCTGACCGCCCTTTCCATGGGGAAATTCCTGGTGTCCAACCTGAGCCTTCCTCAGATGTGCTGGAACTGGGAGTTAATTGCTTCCCAAAAATCCCGGGGAGTTTGGGATCAAACCCCAGGAAAATCCTCTCCTGGAGTTCCTAAATTCACCTGGAGAGTTTTGGCGGGGCTGAGGGCGGGGCTGGAGGATGTGGAGGAGGAACGGAGCTGGGAAAAGCAGCTTTTGCATCCAGGGAATCCTAAAATCCCTGAGGATGGGAAAGATCTCCGGGATCATCGAGTCCAAGCTGTGCCCGATCCCCAGCAGAGCCCTGGGGAATCCAGGAATTCCTGGGACACCTCCAGGGATGGGGACTCCAAACCTCCCTGGGCGGTTCCAATGGGATTTCCATGGAGAAATGATGCCAAATATCCAATTTAGCCCTTCCCTGGAAGAACTGCAGGCTGCTCCCTCTCCTCCTGTCCCTATTCCCTGGGAGCAGATCCCAATTCCCTCCGGCTTCCCCCTCCTGTCCCAGAAGGTCCCCCTGGAGTTCCTTTTCTCCAGGATGAACATTCCCAGCTGAGCTCCAAACTCCTCACAACCCAACGCAATCGGAATATCCAGGGGCTGGAACGAGATGATCCAACCCAACCCCTTGTGGGATTCTGGGATTCCACGGCTCCCAGATTTACTGGGAATTGCCTGGATGTTCCCCTCCTGCATGGTGCTCATTCCATGTGCCCCTGGCTATCAGATCCAAGCAGTGCATCCCAGATTTTGGAATCTGTCTGTGTTCCTTGAGGTCCCAATTGCCCTCAGCCTCATCCGAGTGTCCAAGGAACGGTGACGGAAAAGTCGGATAAATCCAGGATAGAACCCAGCTGGATCGGGAAATGGTGTCCACGAATCCATGGGAACAATCAACACCGTCAAGTTCATCCCAGATTTTTATTTTTAATATGAAATGGAATTATTTTATTCCATGTGTTTTATCCCTGGCATTCCCAGGCCCCGCCCCAGGAACTTTCGACCCCGTTGCTCAACTTTAAATAAATTTCCCAGAAGGACGAAAGTCCCGTAAATATTTTGTGTCAATTCCTTCAAAATCGATCGGGAGGGCGGAGGGAAAATTCCAGGAAAAGAGAAAAAAAAACAAACAAAAAATTCCTGAACAAGAGGAGGCAATGGAAAATCATCCAGGAAAATTCTGGGATGGAGATGCAGGGATAAGGAGGTTTGTGAGTTCTGGGAAAGAGAAAGGGAAAGGAAAAGGGAAAGGAAAAGGGAAAGGAAAAGGGAAAGGAAAAGGGAAAGGGAAAGGGAAAGGGAAAGGGAAAGGGAAAGGGAAAGGAAAAGGAAAAGGAAAAGGAAAAGGAAAAGGAAAAGGAAAAGGAAAGAGGAAAAGGAAAGAGGAAAAGGAAAAGGAGAGAGGAGAAGAATCAGGAAAATAGAAGAGGAAGGAGAGAGGGAGAGGATGAGGAGAAAGAGGAAAAAGAGAATCCCAGGAAAGCTGAGCGGGAATCCCAGGATTCCTCAGGCAGGACAATGAGTTTGGCTCAGCGCTGCATTTAGGGGAAGATTTATGGTTCCTACTCCAAGGATTTCATGGATGAGTCAAGGAAAAATGTCTCGTTCCCAGATGAACAGAGTGATGGGATCATAAAAACCAGAATGGGAGAGCTGGGAGTTGATCCCAAATCCCATAAATCCTTGCCTGGTGACTTCAAATAAGGCTTTCCATGATTTTTCTCCTGCTGGAAGAGGTCTTGGAGAAATCCTGGATTCCTTTTTCCCAAATCACATCCATCCTCAGGTGGGAATACCCAGCTTGGAGCGATTCCTCTCCAGGGAAAGAAGGATTTGGACAAAGGGAAAAGGAAAAGGAACGTGGAAATTTGCCTTGAAGGGATTTCCTGCCCCAGCAGGAAATATAATAAAATATAAATTATTTTATATATAAAATATATAATTTTTTTTATAAATAATTCCGTGATGGATATTTTATGGAAAGCCAAAATTCCAATTTAAACCCTGTGGGATCTCTTGCAGTTGAATTATTGATTTCCGAAGAGATATCCCAGGATGAGATTCCTTGCAATTAGTGTCTCTTCATTAAATAATAAATAAATCAAATAAATCTAAATGTTGAATTAGATATTAATTGATTAATGTAAATTAGTTATATTAATTATATTAATTATATTAATGATATTAATTATACTAATTATATTAATAAACTGAATAATTATATTGAAAATTAAATGATGTAATTATATAGGATAAAATACATAAATCAATTTATTTATTTGATTTATTAAATGAAAATAAATATATCAATTAAATAAATTAAGAAATAATTAATAAATATCTTGAATTAAATCAATAGAAATTATTTCAATAAATACCTTTTTAAATGAAGAAATAGATATTAAATAAACAGATACAGGGAAAATAGATAATAAATATATTTAAGATATATAAATACATATTGAAGTAAATAAAATCAATTTTAAAAAATATTAATAGTTATAAAATAATAAATATTTATGTCAATAAATAAATCCAATTAATAAATAGATATCGAATATTCCCTATTAATCCTGAATTTCTGCTCCCTCCGATCCATGCTTGGGTTGCCAGAAACCCGGAAAACTCATCCAGAATAAAACGAATTCCATTGATTTGGGGTTGGTTTTAACTCCAGAAATTCCTTGACCCAATTGGTGTGGGGAAAATTCCTACAGGAATTCAGGAATGAGCAGGAAAACGCAGGAAAATTCCCGCTTCCATAGGATGGGGAGCAATGCCAATAAAATATCCGTGCCCGGGATCCAAATATTTGGATTGTGTGGAAATGTTTAACCCAAGAACAAACAAAAAAACCTGGAAAAAGGAATTTTCTTCCTTCATCCCCCTCCTCCTCCCTGTGAATATCCAGGAACTGGGAAAAGATTCCATTCTTTTCCTGGAGCTGCAGGGCTGGGTTTGTCCCATCGTTATTTCCTAAATCCGATTATTCCTGAGATCTTTATTCCAAAGTCAACATTCCTTCATTGGAAGGAAATATTTGGGTTATTATTCCCTGTGGAAAATTCAGATTTTTCCAGGTTTAGGACAATCATGGGATCACAAAGGTTGGAAAAGATCTCCAGTTCCAACCTTCAACCGAAATTCCCACTAAACCGTATCCCAAAGTGCCGCACCCACTGCTTTTCCAAAAATTCCAGGGATGGTGATTTCACCACTTTGTCCCGAATATCTGCCCAGGGGAAGGATTTCCCTTTGGAATTTTTGGACTTTCCGTGGTTAACGGAGACCTTGATTTTACCAAATTAAGGAATTTTTGCTGACTTAGAGGCAGTGGAGATGAATTGTCCGGTGACTTTCCACGTGGAAAAATCCCAAAAAACCTGGGAAAACACCGAAACCTCATCCGTGATTGCTGGAAAGAGGGGAAAGCAGAGCCCGGGGGGAGAAAAGGTGGAATATTCCTGGAATATCTCAACACCGGGCTGGTTTCGACCTTCCAGCGTGATTTTCCTCAGGATTTGTTTTGCTCTTTCTCTGGAATGCGGGAGCAGAATTCCCACGTGATTTTATTGCAGTAACCCTTGGCCCTTCTCACCCCATTCCTGCCTCCCCTGCAATTCCGATGGAATTCCAGGAGTTGAGGAGGACAAACATGGGAGGGTGATAAAAAGCAGCTGCTCCCTCCGGCACCTCCGTTCGCTGAGTTCAAGGGTGGGAGAGGTCCCAGACAAACCCGTCTGGAGCTGGATTTCCAGGAATCCGCACTGGGAAGGTCATTTGGAAACAGATCCGAGAGTCCTGGAATCCCACTGTGGGTTGGATCCCGCTGTGGGTTGGAAGGGAGCGGCAGCACCAGCAGGAGAATTCCCGGGATTTTTCAGCCTGAGATAATTTGGGAATCCCTGAATCCTCAGCGAGGCCCCAAAACTCTCGGGAGCTCTGGGCAGAGCCCACAGGTCCCGGATCCCAAATGAAATCCCGGATTTCCTTGGTGTGAGATGAAGGAAAGGGTTCTGCCGAATGTTCTGGGATGTTGGAAGGCTGGGAGAGCTGGGAATGTTCACCTGGAGAAGAGAAGATTTGGGGGGACCTCATTGTGGATCAGCCATTCCCACCCCATTCCATGGCAGGGAATTCCCACCATCCCAGGATGCTCCAGCCTGGCCTTGGGCACTGCCAGGGATCCAGGGGCAGCCACAGCTGCTCTGGGAATTCCATCCCAGCCAGGAATTCCTTCCCAATATCCCATCCAACCAGTGGGAGCCATTCCCTGTGTCCTGTCCCTCCATCCCTTGGGAATTGTCTCTCTCCATGTTCCCTGCAGCTCCTCCAGGTCCTGGAAGGTCACAGTGAGCTCACCCCAAAGCTTCTCCTCTCCAGGTGAACATTCCCAGCTCTCCCAGCCTTTCCTCCATCCCTGGGATCATCCTGGTGCCTCCTCTGGATCCCTCCAGCAGCTCTGGCTCCTTCCCGTGCTGGATCCAGGGCTGGGGCCTCACCTGAGCGGGGCCGAGGGGCAGAATTCCCCCTTCCCTGGACCTTCTCCCCACATCCCTTCGGATGAGCCCAGGACAGGATTGGATTTCGGGGCTGCAGCCGGGTCACATCCAGACTCTCATCCCTTGGGATGGCTTTTCCTCATTTTTGGGGGGTTTGGTTTTGTTTTAATGTAAAATTCCATCTGGACTAAAAAAGAATCTCGGTGTTTGGGACACACGGAGGGCAAGGAAACCTCTGACCACCTTTGGGGTTATCGGCCTTTAGCCTTCGGATTCGCATCCCAAAAAAACATTGGGATTGGGGAAACACAATTTTGGGGAATTTCCTGGAAGTTCTGGAAGTGACAAATCCCAGAAGGCGGAGAAGGGAAGGTTCAGCTCCTCATTCCCGCGGCGCCGAAGGGAAACTCCCGCTCTCGTGTCAAAGTCCCCCCGCAGGGTTCAGGTCCCGCAAACCTGAGCGGCTCCTCATTAATGGCATTAATTAATGGCGTTAATTACAGCCTAATCGATAAAATCAGCAGCAGAACGAAGTCAAGAAGCAAAGGAGCGGAATTGGTCATGGAAAAACAAGGATCGTGCCTCGGTTCAGATTTGGAGGATGCCGGGGCTCAGCTGCTCTCTGGTCACTCCGCAAAGCCAGAGTTTAATTAATTAATTTAATTAATTTAATTAATCCAGGCTTAATTAGGTCCTGCTGTGCTTCACCACGAGCACGGTTTGGGAATCGGCTGCCAAAGCAGGGATGGGTTAAAAAATGAAATTATTGTCGATTCCTTTGGAGTTTTTCCTGGTTTATCAGAAGGCAAAGAGGGATTTTGTGCTGTTCCAGTGAGCCCGGCACAGGGAAAATTGGGATTGCTCTGAATTCCCAATTAGAGAGCCGGTAAAAGCCCATTATTATGGAAAAAGCTCCTACTGTTTATTCCCTTTTCCAGGATTAATACCCAATTATGAGTATTAATAATAATTAATACCCATTATTAATAATGGGCTTCTTCCCTCCAAGTCAAGGTCCTTCTAAGGGCTTCTTTTATTAATCAATTAACTAATTAATTAACTTATTTATTTATATATTTATCTATTTATTTATCTATCTACCTATCTTTATTATTTTATATATTAATCATTTAACATATTAATTATTCTCTAGCTTAATGATTTTCTATGTTTATTATTTTATATATTAATTCTTTTATATATTTATTTTACATACTATCTATTTTAATTTTTGTTATATATTATTGATATATTTGTATATAATATATTATTATATATTATTATATAATATTATATATAATTATATATAATTATATATTATAATATATTATTATATATTATTATATAATATTATCTATTATTATCTATTATTATATATTATTATATATATTATATTTAATAAATTATATTTATTCATTATATAAATATGTAATATTTATTTATTATAAAATAGATCTAATCTAGTAGATTTATTAGTATTTAATACATATAAATATTAAATATATTTATATCTTTTATATATAATATATATATAATATACATATATATTATTCTATTAATAATTTAAATTAAATAGAATATAAAATAATCTACAATAATAAATTAATTAAACCATATTAATGAATTTATACTATAACCTATTTATATAAATATAATACATTTATATAAAATATATTTTATATAAATATATTATGTTTATATGAAATATAAATAAATAAATATAACATTGATTATATTGATTTCTATTTTATAATAGTATTAATACATAATTATTTTTATTATATTTATCTTAACCATTTTATTTTTATTATTTCATCCAGAAACACTTTAATAGAGTTATTATTTTATATATTAATATTTTTCTATATTAATTTCCAACAATTTCTTAATTAATTTCTTAATTCTTAATTTTTTATGGGATTACCCTAAAAACCATTTCCAGATCGGTCACTGGCACAGAATTCCCAGATCCCTGGAATATCCGAGTCCAGGCTGGACGGGCTTGGATCACCCTGGGATAGAGGACGGTCCCATGGAATTCGATGGGATTTGAGGTCCCTTCCCACCCAAACCATTCCATGATTTCTCCTTCCCTGCCTCTGGAATTCTGTGGTCCCAAACCCCACAGACACAAATCTCCACAAACTCCAGGATAAAATCCACCTGGGAATCAGCTGGAGGCTGGGGAAGGAGCCCCTAAACCGTGAGGATTTCCCAATTCCAGGATAAAATCCAGCTGGGAATTGCTGGAGGCTGGGGAAGGAGCCCCCGAACCACGAGGATTTCCCAATTCCAGGTTAAAATCCAGCTGGGAATCGCCTGGGGCTGGGGAGGGAGCCCCTGAACTGTGATGATTTCCCAAGTCCAGGATAAAATCCCGCTGGGAATCGGCTGGGGAAGGAGCCCCCGAACCACGAGGATTTCCCAATTCCAGGATAAAATCCAGCTGGGAATCGCCTGGGGCTGGGGAGGGAGCCCCTGAACTGTGATGATTTCCCAAGTCCAGGATAAAATCCCGCTGGGAATCGGCTGGGGAAGGAGCCCCCGAACCACGAGGATTTCCCAATTCCAGGATAAAATCCAGCTGGGAATTGCTGGAGGTTGGAGAAGGAGCCCCTGAGCCATGAGGATTTCCCAATTCCAGGATAAAATCCAGCTGGGAATTGCTGGAGGCTGGGGAAGGAGCCCCCGAACCACGAGGATTTCCCAATTCCAGGTTAAAATCCAGCTGGGAATCGCCTGGGGCTGGGGAGGGAGCCCCTGAACTGTGATGATTTCCCAAGTCCAGGATAAAATCCCGCTGGGAATCGGCTGGGGAAGGAGCCCCCGAACCACGAGGATTTCCCAATTCCAGGATAAAATCCAGCTGGGAATTGCTGGAGGTTGGAGAAGGAGCCCCTGAACCATGAGGATTTCCCAATTCCAGGATAAAATCCCGCTGGGAATTGCTGGAGGCTGGGGAAGGAGCCCCCGAACCACGAGGATTTCCCAAGTCCAGGATAAAATCCCACTGGGAATTGCTGGAGACTGGGGAAGGATTTCCCAATTCCGCTGGGACAGCCCAGGCCAGGGGGCCCGAGCGCAGCGAAACGCCCGGAATGGGAGAGCGGGAGGGGAAACCTGCGGAGCTCAGGGTGGTCCAGCCTGGTCTGAGTAGCCCAAACCTGGCCTGAGTAGCTCAAACCCAGCCTTGAGTAGCCCAAACTCAGCCTGAGTAGCCCAGATCAAACCTGAGTCTGCCAAACCAGGCCTGAGTAGCCCAAACGAGCCCTGAGTAGCCC
Source organism: Pseudopodoces humilis (assembly GCF_000331425.1). The sequence goes on from NW_005087660.1 coordinate 1,324,875, forward strand.
AGAGTAGCCCAAACCCAGCCTGAGTAGCCCAAACCCAGGCTGAGTAGCCCAGACCAGCCCTGAGTAGCCCAGACCACACCTGAATAGCTCAGACCAGGCATGAGTAGCCCAAACGAGCCCTAAGTAACCCAAATAAGCCCTGAGTAGCCCAGTCCAGCCTTGAGTTGCCCAAATCCAGCCTGAGTACCTCAGATCAAACCTGAGTAGCCCAAACCTTCCCTGAGTAACCCAAACACAGCCTGAGTAGCCCAGCCCAGGCCTGAGTAGCCCAAACCCAGCCCTGAGTAGCCCAAACCCAGCCTGAGTAGCCCAAGTCAAACCTGAGTAGCCCAAATCCAGCCTTGAGTGGCCCAAACCCAGGCTGAGTAGCCCAGACCAGCCCTGAGTAGCCCAGATCAAACCTGACTAGGCCAAACCCAGCCTGAGTAGCCGAAACCTGGCCTGAGTAGCCCAAACCCAGCCTGAGTAGCCCAAGTCAAACCTGAGTAGCCCAAATCCAGCCTTGAGTGGCCCAAACCCAGGCTGAGTAGCCCAGACCAGCCCTGAGTAGCCCAGATCAAACCTGACTAGGCCAAACCCAGCCTGAGTAGCCGAAACCTGGCCTGAGTAGCCCAAACCCAGCCTGAGTAGCCCAAGTCAAACCTGAGTAGCCCAAATCCAGCCTTGAGTGGCCCAAACCCAGGCTGAGTAGCCCAGACCAGCCCTGAGTAGCCCAGATCAAACCTGACTAGGCCAAACCCAGCCTGAGTAGCCGAAACCTGGCCTGAGTAGCCCAAACCCAGCCTGAGTAGCCCAAGTCAAACCTGAGTAGCCCAAATCCAGCCTTGAGTGGCCCAAACCCAGGCTGAGTAGCCCAGACCAGCCCTGAGTAGCCCAGATCAAACCTGACTAGGCCAAACCCAGCCTGAGTAGCCGAAACCTGGCCTGAGTAGCCCAAACCCAGCCTGAGTAGCCCAAGTCAAACCTGAGTAGCCCAAATCCAGCCTTGAGTGGCCCAAACCCAGGCTGAGTAGCCCAGACCAGCCCTGAGTAGCCCAGATCAAACCTGACTAGGCCAAACCCAGCCTGAGTAGCCGAAACCTGGCCTGAGTAGCCCAAACCCAGCCTGAGTAGCCCAAGTCAAACCTGAGTAGCCCAAATCCAGCCTTGAGTGGCCCAAACCCAGGCTGAGTAGCCCAGACCAGCCCTGAGTAGCCCAGATCAAACCTGACTAGGCCAAACCCAGCCTGAGTAGCCGAAACCTGGCCTGAGTAGCCCAAACCCAGCCTGAGTAGCCCAAACCCAGCCCTGAGTAGCCCAAACCCAGCCTGAGTAGCCCAGAACATCCCTGAGTAGCCCAAACCCAGCCCTGAGTAGCCCAAACCCAGGCCTGAGTAGCCCAGAACATCCCTGAGTAGCCCAAACCCAGCCCGAGTAGCCCAAACCCAGCCTGAGTAGCCCAAACCCAGCCTGAGTAGCCCAGACCAGGCTTGAGTAGCCCAAACCTGCCCATAATCCTGGAATGTTGGATTTGCCTTTTGATTGGCAAAAAATGGGGATAAAGAGGAATTCCAAGCCCTTGGGAGCGTTCAAGCTTTTCCAGGAACGAGGAAAACGAAGGGAAGGGAAATGAGGGAATTTCCCTTGAAATGCTCCCGGCTTGGACTAAAACTCAATTTTGGGAAGGAAAAACTTCAGGAAAATTTCTCGGGTGAAAATTTCCATGCAGGAGCTACAAATCTGGGAATTCACACCAGGGCACGGAGGGAAAATCGGGAATGCTGTCCCTGGAGCAGCTCCAAGCCGGATATTTCCATTCCAAATCCCAACCAAAACCGTGGAAAATCCCGGCTCTGGTTCTGCTGGGACAGAGATTCCGGACTTTTTCAGTCCATGAGGGAAATTCCTTTTCCCAGCGGTCGGAAAAAATTGCTGGGGCTGGGATGAGCGCGAAGTCCGTGGATAACGGGATGCCGAACATTCCGTTCGGACAACAAATCCCGAGTTTATCCCCTCGGGATAAGGAGATAAACAGGGATTTTCCAGGTCAACACCGGCAACTTTTACTGCCGCAGCTTTTCCCAAGGCCCGGCTTAAAGGGAATTTGCGATCTGGTATCCGTGTCCTCATCCCGGAATTCTGGGAAATGCTTTGGGATCGCTGTGCTCAAATCCCTGGGAATTTTTGTTGGAATGGGAGCGGGAAGGGCAGGGAGGCTGTGGAGGTGTTTGGTATCCAGCTGATCCTGAGTGTGATCCATGCCCTCAATCCTCGGGATTTTCCCATCGCGATTCCCGGCCCTGCTGCTGGATATTCCTCAGGAAAAAACGCTTTTCCAAAAAATCTGGGAATTCCGGCGTAAAGCAGAACAGAAATGGGATCAAATCCCTCTGAACTGCCCGATGAATTCCCAATAAAATCCCCTCTCTGGGAATGACCTGAGCTCAGCTCAAACTCCAGCTGAAAACAGGAATTTCTAGGCCGAGTTTAATTTTAGGCCCGGCTGAGCCAGGCTCAGTTCTTTAACTCTTCCACATTCCCACATTCAAATCCTCTTGGAAAAGGAGGAGCGGGAAGCAGCTAAAAATGACATTTTTTAATGGAACTTGAAATGGCCTTTTCAAGGATATCCAGGAAAGGGAAATCCCAGCCAGGAATTCCCAAGGAATGCTGGGAAGCAGCCACAGGATTCCAATCCAGCCCATTCCCGGCTGGAATATGAAGTAGAATCCCAAATTCCCGCGGGTGGGGAGGTTCGTGAAGGTTCAAGTTCTGCCCTTCCTCCAATTCCCCCTTCCTCCCGATTTAAAATTCCCGAATTTTGGAATGGATTACTGAGGAGGGAATTTTCCAAACTGAACATTCCCGATGTTTTCCCCTTTTCTCGGCTGTTTTTTTGGGAATGACACCGTCCCCACACGGGATGGAATTATTTCATTCCTGTAGCTTTTATCCCATAAATGAGATAAAAATTTTGGAATTAGGGAATAATTAAGGAAATTATTAAGGAAAAGACCTTTGGATTGAGTCCGGACTCAAAGCAGCACTTCCGGATCCGCTTTTTGATATTTTTGGGATAATTCCCACCCCAACAGTGAAATATGGGACAGAGCCCAGGATGTGGGACACGGATCCGGAGCTGATCCCAGCTCTCGGAAGGGAGAGGTGGCTGGAAAAGCGGGAAGGGGATGGAAAAATCCAGAGTTTGGATTCTGCCGGGCTCTCGTCCAGCCAGAGCCGAGGGGGATCCTGGGATTGTGGGATCCTGGGATTGTGGGATTGTGGGATTCCAAAATTCCAGGATTGTGGGATTCTGAGATTCTGGAATTCGGGGATATTAGAATTCTGGAATCCTGGGATTTTGGGATTCCAAGGCTCTGGGATTCTGGGATTCTGGGATATTGGGATCCTGTGGTTCCGGAATTCTGGGATTCTGGAATTCCGGAGTTCTAGAATTCTGGGATTCTGTGATTCTGGGATATTTGGATTCTGGGATTCTGGGATTCCAGGACTCTGGGATTCTGGGATTCCAGGATTATAGGACTCTGGGATTCTGTGATTCTGGGATATTTGGATTCTGGAATTCTGGGATTCCAGGACTCTGGGATTCTGGGATATTTGGATTCTGGGATTCTGTGATTCCAGGACTCTGGGATCCTGGGATTCCAGGATTCCAGGATTCTAGGACACTGGGATTCTGTGATTCTGGGATATTGGGATTTTGTGATTCTGGAATTCTGGGATTCCAGGACTCTGGGATTCTGGGATATTTGGATTCTGGGATTCCAGAGTCACCAGAGAGCTCCAGTCAAGCTGTCTCTCCCCAGATCCTCTGGGATCGTCTGTCCCTGCTCCAGGCATTATCCAGGAGCTCCCAGGATCCTGTTAAAAATGTAGGAAGTCATTCCTGGCACTCGGGATCACTCCAGTCCCGGATTCCCGTCCTCTTTTCCAGCCTCAGCTCAGGCTGGGTCAATCTTTAACCCCTCTTCCAACAACGACCTTCAGGATAAATGAGTAACTCCTTTCCCGCTGGGAATTCTTCCATGGATTTCTCTTCCCTCTCCTCGCTCGTCGCTCCGGATCCGTTGGCAAAACCTTCCCTTTGCCCTCGTGCCCTCGGCTCCTGCTCGGTTTTTTGGGATTAACCAGGTTTTTTTGGGATTAACTGGTTTTTTTTTGGCTGGGAATTCAATCCCGAGGTCCAGTCCGTGCCCCCCGGAATGGAAAGACCGGGACGTTAATTAACATGCCAGGAGATAATTTATTCATGGCGTTAATCACCCCTGACGAACGAGGTCGTCCCTGCCCACGGAGCTTTTCCATGGAGTTATTTTTATCTTTTTCCATGGAAATGGGGAAGGCACAGAGGGCGGGGGGTTCATGCCTGGGAGCGGCCGGGTTGTTCATCCACATCCAAACGGAGAAAAAATCCGGAAAAGTTCCTCAAGGATATTTGGAGTTGGACTTGATGATCCCAAAAGTCTTTTCCAGCCTTAATCCCAGTCCTTGGAATTGTCTGAGGCCGGTTTGGATGGAGCTTGGAGCGGCCTGGGATAGCCGTGGTGGAGGCTGCGGTTCTGGAATCCTGGGATTGTGGGATTGTGGGATCCTGGGATTCCGGAATTCTAGGATTCTGGGATTCTGGGATTCTGGGATTCTGGGATTCTGGGGTTCTGGGATTCTGGGGTCCTGGGATCCTGGGATTCTGGAATTCTGGAATTCTGGGATTCTGGGATTCTGGGATTCTGGGATCCTGGGATTCTGGGATTCTGGGATATTTGGATTTTGTGGTTTTGGGATTCTGGGATCCTGGGATTCTAGGATTCTGGGATCCTGGGATTCTGGGATTCTGACATTCTGAAATTCTGGAATATTAGGATTCTGGAATCCTGGGATTATGAGATTCTGGGATTCTGGGATTCCAGGGCTCTGGGATTCTGTGGTTCTGTTATTCTGGGATATTTGGATTCTGGAATTCTGGGATTCTGGGACTCTGGTATTCCATGGTTCTAGGATTCCAAGATTCTGGGATTCTGGGACTCTCGGATATTTGAATTCTGGGATTCTGGGATTCTGGGACTCTGGGAATACTTGAAGGTGTCCCTGCCATGGCAAAAGGTTAAACATTCAAATCTTTCAAAGCTCTGAATCCCAATCCAAACCATTCCATGATTCCATGATAAGGAGAATTCCAGAGGGGATTCCCAATGAGGAGAGGAGGGCCCTGGAAAGCAGGATGTGCACAGTGAGCAGGGATAAATCCCATGGGATACTTCCCAATTTCCTGCTTTCATTTGCTGCTGGACAGTGGAATTTCAGCTGGATCTTGGGATAAAGGGAATAAAACATTTGGATTTCCTGGTGGATATCGGGATAAAGGGAATAAAACATCCCAATTTCCATCTGGATCTTGGGATAAAGGGAATAAAATGTTTGGATTTCCATCTGGATCTTGGGATAAAGGGAATAAAATGTTTGGATTTCAGCTGGATATTGAGATAAAGGGAATAAAACGTTTGGATTTCCTGGTGGATCTTGGGATAAAGGGAATCAAACATCCCAATTTTCCTGGGTTAAAAGGAATCAAACATTTGGGTTTCCAGCTGGATCTCGGGATAAAGGGAATCAAACATTGGAATTTCCAGCTGGATCTTGGGAATATTTGGATAAATATGGATATTTGGATAAAAATACTTGATCCGGTTGCAGCAGGATCCGGGAATCCCTGATCCCAGCAACCGATCCCAGGGATTGAGGTATTCCTTCATTTCCTTGGTGTTGTCACCTGCAAACAGGAGGAGGAGAATTCCATAGGGATATTCCCGGGAAGATGAAGCCCAGCCTCAGATGAGCCAGAGATGCCTCAGATCCAGCTGGTTTTATCTCCAGAAGGAATTTCACACTTCCGATTTAGCAGCTGGGAATTCCAATGGGATGCAGAACTGGGGGGTTTCCCCCCTTTTTTTCCCTCCTTTTCCCTCCGTTCCCTGATTTCTTACATCTCCAAGATGCCGAAATCAGGGCAGGTTTCTATGGAAAAAGGGGAAAATATAAAAAATTCTCCATCAAATCCATCAGAAGCTGCGGGAGTGATCCCAAGGCTGAAATTCCAGGAATTTTAATCCGTGCTCCAGCTGAATTCCATGGAATTTTCCCCATTAAAGGAAGGCAGCACAACAGGAACCCCCCACAAAGCATCGCTCTCCCGGCGACATTCCATAGGGAGTTGGGAACACCTCAATCCTCATGTAAAACATTCCCAAATTTTTCCTCAATCCTCATTCAAAACATTCCCAAATTTTCCCTCAATCCTCTTTTAAAACATTCCCAAATTTTTCCTCAATCCTCATTTAAAACATTCCCAAATTTTTCCTCAATCCTCATTCAAAACACTCCAAGTTTTTCCTCAATCCTCTTTTAAAAGTTCCCATTTTTTTCCTCAATCCTTACTTAAAACTTTCCCAAATTTTTCCTAAATCCTCATTTATCATCAGTTTTGGGAATCCCTGGAGCCCCAGATCAACTAGAATTTTGGGAATCTCTGGGATTCCTCATCAGCAGAAATTTCAGGAATCTCTGGAGCTCCTGTCAGCCCAATCAGCTGAAATTTTGGGAATTTCTGGGGATCCTGTCAGGCCAATCAGCTGAAATTTTGGGAATCTCTGGATCCTCAGATCTGTTGAAATTTTTGGAATCTCTGGACATCCTGATCAGCTGGAATTTCGGGAATCCCAGGATCCCCAGATCAGCTGCACAGCCCCACGGATCTCCATCCTCCACAAGTTTTTAAAGCTCTTTCCTTCCCCCCTGGCAGCGTTTTCGGGATGAGTTTTCCTCCTGGCAGCCGGAGCCGAGTTATCGCTTCCAGCCGGGAATGCTGACGGCGCCAGAATTTCGGGAGAAAAGAAAACTTTTGTGTAACTCCTGGAGCTGTGGATTCCGAGTGACTCATCCTGAGGGAAGGACTGCACAAGACGATCTAAAAATAAGGACCAGGAGAAGCTCCAGCGGATCCGTCACGGCCGGCCTAGAGCTGGAAAACTGATCCTGGCTCATCCCAAATTGTTCTTAAGGCCAGAATTCCAAGGGAAAAATTCCTCAGGGAAATTTTCCTCTCCCCTCTCGGATGGTTTTGAGGGTGGTTTGAGGGTTTGGATGACTTTTGGTTCATTTTCTCCTGTCTCTCCACAGCTGGATGGGAGGGAAGGGATCCCCCCTGGAATTCGTGATTCCCTCAGCTGGGAATTTTGGCACAGGCTGGATTTTATCCGATCACCTGCTGGGAATCTGGGATTCCCTTCCCACCATCTCAGGTTTGTCTCCCTCACAAATTTTGGGAGATTTCCCCTGCTGGGCCAAAATCTCCCTGGTGTATTCCTTGAATCCTTTGGGTTGGGTGGACGCCATTCCATGATCCTACAGGATCCCAATTCCCTGTTCTCCTGGCTTTTTTGGGATCCTGCTGAAGCGGGAAGAGCATGGAAGACCCATCTTGGGAACCTCATCCCTGTGGTTTTGTGGGATACTATTCCATGATCCTACAGGATCCCAATTTCCTGTTCTCCTGGCTTTTTTGGGATCCAGCTGCAGGATCCTGCATGGAGGAGGGGAAAGGAAACTCTGCCATTTGGGGGGTCATATCCCTGTGGTTTTGTGGGATACCATTCCATGATCCTACAGGATCCCAATTTCCTGTTCTCCTGGCTTTTTTGGGATCCAGCTGCAGGATCCTGCATGGAGGAGGGGAAAGGAAACTCTGCCATTTGGGGGGTCATATCCCTGTGGTTTTGTGGGATACCATTCCATGATCCTACAGGATCCCAATTTCCTGTTCTCCTGGCTTTTTTGGGATCCAGCTGCAGGATCCTGCATGGAGGAGGGGAAAGGAAACTCTGCCATTTGGGGGGTCATATCCCTGTGGTTTTGTGGGATACCATTCCATGATCCTACAGGATCCCAATTTCCTGTTCTCCTGGCTTTTTTGGGATCCAGCTGCAGGATCCTGCATGGAGGAGGGGAAAGGAAACTCTGCCATTTGGGGGGTCATATCCCTGTGGTTTTGTGGGATACCATTCCATGATCCTACAGGATCCCAATTTCCTGTTCTCCTGGCTTTTTTGGGATCCAGCTGCAGGATCCTGCATGGAGGAGGGGAAAGGAAACTCTGCCATTTGGGGGGTCATATCCCTGTGGTTTTGTGGGATACCATTCCATGATCCTACAGGATCCCAATTTCCTGTTCTCCTGGCTTTTTTGGGATCCAGCTGCAGGATCCTGCATGGAGGAGGGGAAAGGAAACTCTGCCATTTGGGGGGTCATATCCCTGTGGTTTTGTGGGATACCATTCCATGATCCTACAGGATCCCAATTTCCTGTTCTCCTGGCTTTTTTGGGATCCAGCTGCAGGATCCTGCATGGAGGAGGGGAAAGGAAACTCTGCCATTTGGGGGGTCATATCCCTGTGGTTTTGTGGGATACCATTCCATGATCCTACAGGATCCCAATTTCCTGTTCTCCTGGCTTTTTTGGGATCCAGCTGCAGGATCCTGCATGGAGGAGGGGAAAGGAAACTCTGCCATTTGGGGGGTCATATCCCTGTGGTTTTGTGGGATACCATTCCATGATCCTACAGGATCCCAATTTCCTGTTCTCCTGGCTTTTTTGGGATCCAGCTGCAGGATCCTGCATGGAGGAGGGGAAAGGAAACTCTGCCATTTGGGGGGTCATATCCCTGTGGTTTTGTGGGATACCATTCCATGATCCTACAGGATCCCAATTTCCTGTTCTCCTGGCTTTTTTGGGATCCAGCTGCAGGATCCTGCATGGAGGAGGGGAAAGGAAACTCTGCCATTTGGGGGGTCATATCCCTGTGGTTTTGTGGGATACCATTCCATGATCCTACAGGATCCCAATTTCCTGTTCTCCTGGCTTTTTTGGGATCCAGCTGCAGGATCCTGCATGGAGGAGGGGAAAGGAAACTCTGCCATTTGGGGGGTCATATCCCTGTGGTTTTGTGGGATACCATTCCATGATCCTACAGGATCCCAATTTCCTGTTCTCCTGGCTTTTTTGGGATCCAGCTGCAGGATCCTGCATGGAGGAGGGGAAAGGAAACTCTGCCATTTGGGGGGTCATATCCCTGTGGTTTTGTGGGATACCATTCCATGATCCTACAGGATCCCAATTTCCTGTTCTCCTGGCTTTTTTGGGATCCAGCTGCAGGATCCTGCATGGAGGAGGGGAAAGGAAACTCTGCCATTTGGGGGGTCATATCCCTGTGGTTTTGTGGGATACCATTCCATGATCCTACAGGATCCCAATTTCCTGTTCTCCTGGCTTTTTTGGGATCCAGCTGCAGGATCCTGCATGGAGGAGGGGAAAGGAAACTCTGCCATTTGGGGGGTCATATCCCTGTGGTTTTGTGGGATACCATTCCATGATCCTACAGGATCCCAATTTCCTGTTCTCCTGGCTTTTTTGGGATCCAGCTGCAGGATCCTGCATGGAGGAGGGGAAAGGAAACTCTGCCATTTGGGGGGTCATATCCCTGTGGTTTTGTGGGATACCATTCCATGATCCTACAGGATCCCAATTCCCTGTTCTCCTGGCTTTTTTGGGATCCTGCTGAAGCGGGAAGAGCATGGAAGAGCCATTTTGGGGACCTCATCCCTGTGTTTTTGTGGGATGCCATTCCATGATCCTACAGGATCTGAATTCCATGTGTTCCTGGTTTGTCTTGGATCCTGCTGCAGTGGGAAGAGCATGGAAGAGCCATTTTGGGGACCTCATCCCTGTGTTTTTGTGGGATGCCATTCCATGATCCTACAGGATCTGAATTCCATGTGTTCCTGGTTTGTCTTGGATCCTGCTGCAGTGGGAAGAGCATGGAAGAGCCATTTTGGGGACCTCATCCCTGTGTTTTTGTGGGATGCCATTCCATGATCCTACAGGATCTGAATTCCATGTGTTCCTGGTTTGTCTTGGATCCTACTGCAGTGGGAAGAGCACGGAAGAGCCATTTGGGGGGGGTCTCATCCCTCTGTTTTTGTGGGATGCCATTCCATGATCTTACAGGATCCGAATTCCCCATGTTCCTGCCTTTTCCTGGATCCAGCTGCAGGATCCTGCATGGAGGAGGGGAAAGGAAACTCTGACATTTGGGGGGTCTCATCCTGTGTTTTTGTGGGACACCATTCCATGATCTTACAGGATCAGAATTCCATGTGTTCCTGGTTTGTCTTGGATCTAACTGCAGTGGGAAGAGCATGGAAGACCCATCTTGGGAACCTCATCCCTGTGGTTTTGTGGGATACCATTCCATGATCCTACAGGATCCGAATTCCCTGTTCTCCTGGCTTTTTTGGGATTCAGCTGCAGGATCCTGCATGGAGGAAGGGAAAGGAGGCTCTGCCATTTGAGGGGGGTGGTCTCATCCCTGTGTTTTTGTGGGATACCATTCCATGATCTTACAGGATCCAAATTCCTTGTTCTCCTGGCTTTTCCTGGATCCTGCTGCAGGGTCCTGCGTGGAAAAGAATAAAGAAAACCCTGCCATTTTGGGAGTCTCATCCCTGTGTTTTTTTGGGATAAGGACTCAGCAGGTGACGGAATTGATGGAACAACTCCCCACCCACCCACCCACAGAGAGGGAAAATCCTTTGTGTCCGTCCAAAGACAACTTTCAAACAACACCAGGAGTATCCCAAATTCCCCACCCTCCCATTCCATCATTTCCATCCAACAGGGGCTCGGGATCGCGTCCCGAAATCCGCCTCCAGTTCCTAGGGCCATTGTTTGAAGGGATTGCTGGATTTGGGATTTATTATCCCGGCCGTCTGGCCAATGTAAATGTTTCCTTTCCTTGAAGCCAGCGAGGATTTGTAACATCCCTACGGATAATCCTCCCCTCCGACCACATCAAGGAGAGGGCAGCGAATTCCAGGGAGGAACGCGGAATTCCCGCCCCGGGAGAAGCTGTTGTGAGTAATTCCATGTTGCTCCTCTCCGTCAGATTCCAGCTTTTATCCCAGCCTGGAAACGCCCGTGATATCCCAGAAGTTCAAATGATAAATGTTCAATCCTTATCCAACAATTCCTACAGCTCCCGGGAATTACCTCATCTGGGAGGAAAAGGTTTTTGGGATCGGGATCAGGAAGTTTCCTCTCTGGGAATTTGGCATCTCCAAAAAATTAACTCTTCACTGCTCCCTTTTAAAGCTGGTTCGTATCCCGGGAAATCATTTTTTTATGGAATTTCTTGGTGGTCCTTCGATGTTTTCTGGGATGTCGATCCCACAGAGTGCTGATCTTAGCCCACAGAAATCCGGTTTAATTTTGGGGAGAAAAAGGTCAAACTCAACAGTGACTTCAGTGACTTTTATTCCAAGGCAGAAAATTGCAGAAATTCCCGAAGATCAAGCGGATGAATCCCATTTTTCCAGGCTCTGGAATTAAGAGAGTCCATATCCACTTTATCCTTCCCTTTCTCATTGCTTTTTATCAAAAATCAGCCGTTTTTAGCTAAAAATCTTTCACCTTGAAGGATTAAAGGAAATTGGGGCGTGGTGGCCTTGGAAAAACACCTGGAAAACCCCAAAAGGACCTAAAATTGCCCCAAAAATACAAAATAAATCCATTTTTTATGTCCAGTTCAAACTGGAATCACGTCAGGGTGATCTGGGTCACCAGTGGGAGCCTCCACCTTTTCCAGGTTCCTCTGGAGCTGGGAATGGATTCTCCCAGCCAGGGGGGATGATTTAGATGGAGGCTCTGTAAATCTTCCTCTGCAAGATCACGCTGATGAAAGCCGAATAAATAAAATAAAATAGAAAAGATATTAAAATTATAACATAAAAAATTCATAAATTTATAAAATTATCAAAATTATCAAAATTAATATATTAAATATAATAAAAATATAAAATTATAAAACATCACAATTATAAAGAATAATAAACATAATACAATAAATATAATAAATAGAATAAAAATATTAAAATATTTAAAATATAAAAATATTAAAATAATAAATAACAAAAATACAATAAATGCAATAAATACAATAAATATTATAAATATTATAAATATAATGAATATTTATTATATTTATATTGTATTTATTATTATTATAAATGTAATGATATATAATATAATATAATATAATACAATACAATACAATATAATACAATATAATACAATATAATATAATATAATACAATACAATACAATATAATATAATACAATATAATATAATACAATATAATATAATATAATATAATATAATATAAATCGTTATATATATAACATCATACATTTATATTGATATATTACATTATAATATATTACTATAATAATTATAATTATGAAATTATTAAATAATATTAATTATATATAATTATGACAATATAAGTAATAATAAATAATTAAATGTAATATCTATATATTTATATAATATATATATAAACACAATAATATTATAATTCCAACTTAGGAAGCTGGAATTCTCCTCCCAGTTTTTCTCAGGAGCGAGGGTCGAGTGCCACAACCTCCTTCAGGGTGATGGGAGTTATGGATTTGATGTCCATAATATCGGAATTCTGTTACAATCCCAAATGCAAATTAAATTCTGAGTGGTTTAGCGACCTCCAAGTAAAATTATCCATCTTTACTAGACCTGGATTTATTATCCAGGCTGGATTCTCAGCGAAGAGCTCAGTCCTGCTCCTCTTCCTCTTTCCTTTGCTCTCCATACAATTCCCTTTGAATGGGAATTTAAATCAGCATTTCCTAAAAACCAGCATCCCCTAAAAACCAGCATCCCCTTAAAATCAGCATTCCCATTAAATCAGCATTCCCTTAAAACCAGCATTCCCTTAAAATCAGCATTCCCATAAATTCGGCATCCCCTTAAACCCACATTCCCTTAAAAATCAGCATTCCCTTAAAATCAGCAGTCCCATTAAATCAGCATTCCCTTAAAATCAACATTCCCTTAAATCAGCATTCCCATTAAATCAGCATTCCCTTAAAATCAGCATTCCCTTAAAATCAACATTCCCTTAAATCAGCATTCCCTTAAAATCAGCATTCCCTTAAAATCAGCATTCCCATTAAATCAGCATTCCCATTAAATCAGCAGTCCCTTAAAATCAGCATTCCCTTAAAATCAGCATTCCCTTAAATCAGCATTCCCTTAAAACCAGCATTCCCTTAAAACCAGCATTCCCTTAAATCAGCATTCCCATTAAATCAGCATTCCCTTAAATCCAGCATTCCCTTAAAACCAGCATTCCCTTAAATCAGCATTCCCATTAAATCAGCATTCCCTTAAAACCTGTATTCCCTTAAAATCAGCATTCCCATTAAATCAGCATTCCCTTAAAATCATCATTCCCATTAAATCAGCATTCCCTTAAAACCAGCATTCCCGGACTCTGTGACCTGACAGAATTAAAATCCCTGGAATATTTCCTCCCAGCCTCTGGAATGTGCTGCGGGCAGAAGTTTAAGTTTCCCGGGATTTCACCCCCTTTGGGATGAACCGCAGCCCTCATTCCCTTTTTTCCCCTTACTCCGCATTTCACAGCCCTCAATTTCCATCATTTCCATAATTAGAAGCCGGAGCGATCCGTCTGGGACATCGGGATTCGGGGCTTTGGGGCCGGGAATTGCGGGAATCTCCTCCCCAAATGAGGCCGAGACGGGCGGCTGGGTTTAAATGAGCAGCTCAGTTTAAACGGGAGAGTGGTTGGGTTTAAACCAACGGTTGGGTTTAAACCAGGCAGTGGCTTAAATTAGCATCTTAAATTAACAGTCCCGCTTAAATTAACAGTTCAGTTTAAATGAGCAGTTCAGCTTAAATTAGTAGTTTAGTTTAAATTAGTAATTTAGTTTAAATTAGTAATTTAGATTAAATTAGCAGTTTAGTTGAAATTACCAGTCCAGTTTAAATTAGCAGTTTACTTTAAATTGCTAGTTTGGTTTAAATTGCTAGTTTAGTTTAAATTACTAGTTTGGTTTAAATTAGCAGTTCGGTTTAAATGAGCGGTTTAGTTTAGTCAAAATGAGCAGTTTAGTTTAAATTAGTCAAAAAAAGCTGCCTCTATTTTAGGTCCCTATAAATCCCTGGAATGCCAGAGGCACAATCCCAGCCCAGTTTGGGTGGGAATGTGCTGGAAAATTCAATCTTGTGTCCCAGACTGGAATCTGAGTCTCTCCCAAGGGATATTTGGGAGGTTGGAAGTGAAATCAAATTCCTCTTTGTCTCCCTTTCCTTTCCTTTCCTTTCCGTTCCTTTCCTTTCCTTTCTTTTCCTTTCCTTTCTTTTCCTTTCCTTTCTTTTCCTTTCCTTTCTTTTCCTTTCCTTTCTTTTCCTTTCCTTTCTTTTCCTTTCCTTTCTTTTCCTTTCCTTTCTTTTCCTTTCCTTTCTTTTCCTTTCCTTTCTTTTCCTTTCCTTTCTTTTCCTTTCCTTTCTTTTCCTTTCCTTTCTTTTCCTTTCCTTTCTTTTCCTTTCCTTTCTTTTCCTTTCCTTTCTTTTCCTTTCCTTTCTTTTCCTTTCCTTTCTTTTCCTTTCCTTTCTTTTCCTTTCCTTTCTTTTCCTTTCCTTTCTTTTCCTTTCCTTTCTTTTCCTTTCCTTTCTTTTCCTTTCCTTTCTTTTCCTTTCCTTTCTTTTCCTTTCCTTTCTTTTCCTTTCCTTTCTTTTCCTTTCCTTTCTTTTCCTTTCCTTTCTTTTCCTTTCCTTTCTTTTCCTTTCCTTTCTTTTCCTTTCCTTTCTTTTCCTTTCCTTTCTTTTCCTTTCCTTTCTTTTCCTTTCCTTTCTTTTCCTTTCCTTTCTTTTCCTTTCCTTTCTTTTCCTTTCCTTTCTTTTCCTTTCCTTTCTTTTCCTTTCCTTTCTTTTCCTTTCCTTTCTTTTCCTTTCCTTTCTTTTCCTTTCCTTTCTTTTCCTTTCCTTTCTTTTCCTTTCCTTTCTTTTCCTTTCCTTTCTTTTCCTTTCCTTTCTTTTCCTTTCCTTTCTTTTCCTTTCCTTTCTTTTCCTTTCCTTTCTTTTCCTTTCCTTTCTTTTCCTTTCCTTTCTTTTCCTTTCCTTTCTTTTCCTTTCCTTTCTTTTCCTTTCCTTTCTTTTCCTTTCCTTTCTTTTCCTTTCCTTTCTTTTCCTTTCCTTTCTTTTCCTTTCCTTTCTTTTCCTTTCCTTTCCTTCCTTTGTATTTTTTCATTATTTTTATTTATTTGCATTTTTTAGTTTGGGTTTTTTCCAAAGAAAGTTTGGGATTTCAGGGCCACCCCTCTCCGAGGAAGCCGGGACAGTGATCCCAGAGGAAATACAGAACTGTAGGGAAAGGAGACTCAGGGAATCCTGGAATGGTTTGGAAAGGACCTCGAGGATCATCCAGAGCCACCCCCTGGATGGGCAGGGACACTCCGGCTGTCCCAGGCTGCTCCAGCCTGGCCTTGGGCACTTCCAGAGTTCCAGGGGCAGCCACAGCTGCTCTGGGAATTCCATCCCAGCCCCTCCCCACCCTCCCAGCCTGGAATTCCTTCCCAATATCCCACCCCAATCTCCCCTTTCCCAGTGGGAGCCATTCCCTGTGTCCTGTCCCTCCATCCCCTGTCCCCAGCCCCTCTCCAGCTCTCCTGGAGCCCTGCAAGGGGCTCTGAGCTCTCCCTGGAATTCTCTCCTCTCCAGGTGAACATTCCCAGCCTGGCTCCATGGGGAAGTGCTCCAGCTCTCCCAGGGAAGTGTCCAGGGTGGGCTCTGTGGGTGCCATCCCTGGTTTTTTTTGGATGGAGTTGGACAGGGAAGGAAAAGCGGGATCCAGAGCTGGATAAAGCCGGGAGTTGGATGCGGTTCCCAGCCCTGGCCAGGCCCGAGCAGGGAATGATGTCCAGCCTGGCCTTGGACAATTCCAAGGATCCAGAGAACATCCACAGCTTCTCTGGGAATTCCACCCATTCTCTTGGGAATGCCATCACCATTCCCGAGACATTCCCAACTCCCTGCATCCCACTCTGATCTCAAGCTGCGGTTTCTCTCCCAGCACTCGTCTCCCTGGATTTTGGGAATGTCCTGTGCCATTCCTGCAGGAACTCCACCATCGCGGGCGCCAAGCACCGAAATCTCTTCGCAGCCGCCCTTCCACTAAATGATCATTAGCTAAAAAAATCGGAATATTCCCCCAAAATCTGGATTTCCCACTTTTTTTTCCACCTTTCCTCCCCATCCCTTTCCCATTTTGGGTGTTCCCCTCTTCCCTTGGCACCTGCCCTCGCTCTGGGACCGCGGATTTGGAACCCCGACATCACCCGGACAATGAATTCTTCACTAAACCTGGCGCCGCTCCCCAAATCCAAGGATAAAATTCCTGCGGAACACGGCCAGGAGAGGAGGGAAACCAGAAAAACAAAACAGGATCCGAGGCCGAGCCATTCCAGAGAAACTGCAGCCACCCAAAAATGCAGGAGCAGCACAAAAAGGAGCCGCGCCGTGCCCTCCCCGACTCCCACTCCGTAATTTAAAGAAAAAATTCCGAAGGTTTGGGATTTTTAAAAGCTTTCTCTGGTTTCCTCCGGGCAAGGGGAAAAAAAAAAAATTGCAAGAGGGGGAAAAAAAATTCCCTGTGCTCTTTCCCTGAGTAAAAAGCAGAATTTAGGGATTGATTAATTAATCAGGGATTAATTAGTGAATTAATTAAAGCTGGCTTGGTTTTTCTCCCTGATTTCTGGTTTTGTTTCCGGGTTCTTTGGGAGAGCGGGAACTCCTCGTGGCACAGGAAAGGGATATTTGAGCTGATCCAGGGGGAAATTCCTGGTGTTTTGGATGAAATTGGAGTGGTGGGCAGGGCAGGGTTGTCCTTTAATCGTTCCTTTAATTATTCCAGGCCTTTTTTGTTTATTATTTCTTTTATTTCTATTTTTATTTCTGTTTTTATTTCAGTTTTTATTTCAGTTTTTATTTCTATTTTTATTTCTATTTTTATTTCTATTTTTATTTCAGTTTTTATTTCTATTTTTATTTCTATTTTTATTTCAGTTTTTATTTCTATTTTTATTTCTATTTTTATTTCTATTTTTACTTCAGTTTTTATTTCACTTTTTATTTCACTTTTTATTTCACTTTTTATTTCACTTTTTATTCTTTAATTATTGCGGATTCCTGCGCTGAGGAATTTTTCTGTTCCTTGGGATAAGAGAGAGGGAAAAGAAAAAAGGAAATTTCTCTACTGAGTTTTTTAAGGACGAAAAACGAGTTTTTCCTTGGGAAAACTGGGAATAATGTTTGGATCCGAGCAAGAATCGCAGTGTGGCTGTGGAGCCGGAGGGAATCCAAAGTTACGATGTTCCCATTTTTCTCCATGGGACAGATGGAATTTCCCATCATTCCCCACGGTTTAATAGGTAAATAAAGCCCACAGAATCCTGGGAAATGTAGTTAACTTCGGGAATTTTCCAGCGTTGGAAGTGATTCCATCGGGTTTTTTTCCATAATAAAAATATTTTGGTGCTCATCCTGAACATTTTTTAGAATAAATTTCAAGTTGGGGGAGGCAAAAATTCCACGTTTTTTTGTTAAAGGCAGGAAAATTCCTAAAAATGGTGTGGATAAATTAACTTTTTTTTCCAAACCTTTGGAAAAGCAGGAGATGCTCATGCCATTCCTAATTATTTTAAGGATGATATTTTTTCCCTCTTCTTTTGGAGTCTCCCGTTTTGATAATGCTTGAAAAATGAAATTGGAAATCGTGATTCAATTGAAATTAAAAGTAAAATAAAAAATAATAATAATAAAAATAATAAAATATAAAAATATAAATTAAATATAAATTAAATATAAAATATATAAATATATAAATATAAAAATATAAAACATAAAATAAAAAGATAAAAGATAAAAGATAAAATATAAAAATATAAAATATAAAATAAAAAACAAAAATAAAAATAAAAATAAACAATTAATAATAATAAATAATTAAATATAGAAATATAAATTAAATATAAAATATAAAATATACAATATACAATATAAAATATAAAATAAAAATATAAAAGATAAAAGATAAAAGATAAAATAAAAATAATAAAAAATATAAAAAATATAAAAAAATAAAAAAATATAAAATATAAAATATAATAAACAATAAAAAATAAAATTTCCTTTAAAGATGGAAAGACCCCTCCTGGTTGCTGAAACTGGGAACGCGAAGGGAATTTTTGTTGCCTGTAAAAGACGGAAAAAAAATGTTTTGGGATAAGGGAAGAGAATCTCCATCCCAAATCCATTGCAGGCACTGCCGGGTGCTGATGATTTCCTTGGAAAACCTTAGGAAGGATTTATTTAACTGAGGAGATGCAAAAATATCCAGGAAAATAATAAAGCACAGGGAAGCCGTGGGCTGATTCCAAGCCTTTTTCCATGCTGGGATTTGATGTCCAGCAGTTCCTTCGGGATAAAAGCTGAGCTTCATTTCTGGTCTCACTTCGGGGTGATTTTCCTTGGATTTAAGGCTCTCCAATTCTGCAGTGAGGACTCTGAGAGATTCCTGGAGAGATCTGGGATTAATCTGGGAGAAATTCCCAGCTGAGGGAGCTGGGAAAGGGGTGCCAGGGGGATCTTGTGGCTCTGCACAATTCCGGGGGTTCGGGATCTGCTCCCTGAAAGACAAGGGATGGGATGAGAGGGAACGGCCTCAGGTTGTGCCAGGGAAGGGTTAAATTGGATATTTGAGATAATTTCTCCATGGAAAGGGCGGTCAAGCCTTGGAATTTCCCAGGAGGGTTTGGAGTCCCCATCCCTGGAGGTGTCCAAGGAATTCCTGGATGTGGCACTCGGGTGGAGATCAGGCACAGTTTGGACTCGATGATCCCGGGATAACAATCCAGGAATTCTCTCTGCTATAATTCCATAGCCACCAATTTCCATACAAACACAAATATTCCTTGCCCCAATCCCAGCAGGATTTTATCCATCCACTTCCTTAAATCCCAGGCCCGGGAATCTTTATGGCCGTGCCGGCACCGGGATTTTTCAGGATGTGGCTATCCCTGCACGTGCCGGTCTTTGCGGACTGGCAGGATCGCGATTCCCGGTCCCTTTCCCCTTTTTCCAGGCAGGTGAACCTCCCAGTGAACCTTTGGAATAGCTGGGATGGGGCAGTGAACCTCTGGAATTAAAGCCGGATAAGGAGACACAGACACGGCATTGGAGAGGAGCATCCTATGGAAGAAAGTGGGAATTCTCCTCTCTCCCAAAGAATTCCAGCTCCATCCCGGGATGGAGAAACGGCTCCCAACACTCAGCTGAGCTCTCCGGCCTTTTTAAGGAGAGGCCACTGCTTTATTTACTGCTCTTGGAAGGGCCGGAGAGCTCCGGCTCCTGGCCAAAATCCAGTCGGGAATAACGACTCCAAAGAGCAACTTGAACTCGGAGGAGCCTCCTGACTCCCATCTTTCTCCTTTCCTGGAGCTGAGTGCAGCCGGAATCCGTCGGAATCCGTCTGTGGAGCTGGCAGGGATCCTTATCTTTCCATCGGCATCCCGGACTTTTCTTGCTGACAAAAGAGGAATATTTACGCAGGGAGGCTGTGGGAACACAACATTCCCGCCGGCACAAAGAAATCACGGCACAAACTTTATCTGGATCCGCAGGGAACGGGAAAATCCATTAAATCCCTGGAGGGAGAGGGTCAGACCCTGATGCTCCCAGCTCCCAGTCCTGCTCCTGAGTAAATATCGGGATTATCGGCGTTAATTGATAGGGAATTAATTGCTGGAATTGTCATGGATCAGCTGGGATTTCAGTGTGGCTAACATGGGTTTTATTCCCTTCCCAACTGGAATTTTTAACCCCTAAACATCCCATTAAATGACCTCATTAGTACTGATTAATTAGATGAGTAATTATAGTAATTATAGAAATATAATTAAAACATCATCCAAAGGCCTCGAATGGGATTTTCGGAAGATCTGAAAATCCGGCTGTTGAAAATTCCAAGCCTTTCAAGTGCTGCCAATCCCAGAAGTCAAAAAGAGGGGATAAAGGCTGGATTTCGGGAATGTGTGTGAAGCCATTGTTCTCCCGCTGTCAATCAGCAGCCTGTGGTTCCCGACAATGGAGTTGTTTTCCAAAGTTTCCCAAAGTTTACTCTGCAGAGTCATCGAAGCCTCGTGAAATCCGACTCCCGCTGTTGCTGTGGTTGGGAAAGAAACCAGGGAGAATTCTCCTTGTTTTTCCTCACGGCTGCAGCTCTGGGATTTGCCCTCGGTGGGTGATCGGGGATGCAGCTTTAATAATCCCAGATCCTGGTTTTTCTCTCATTCCAATTTCCTTTATCGATCTGTGGGATCCGTGGATATCTGTTGGATATTGTTCCTTGAGAATTTAAAGGTGAAATTATTTCAGCTTCTTGCACCCAACTTTTCCATCAGAGGGGGTTTAATCCTGGAGCATCCTGCTATTGGAAGGTGAAGGAAAGCTTGGATTGGGAATGAAATGGAATTTGGGATCGTCATAATTCCTGTCATAAGATCCTGGAATGGTTTGGGTGGGAAGGGACCTTAAGGATTATCCCAATCCATCCCATTCCATGGGCAGGGACACTTCCCACTGTCCCAGGCTGCTCCAAGCCCCGTCCAGCTTGGCCTTGGGCACTTCCAGGGATCCAGGGGCAGCCCCAGCTGCTCTGGGAATTCCATCCCAGCCCCTCCCCACCCTCCCAGCCTGGAATTCCCTCCCAACATCCCAATCCAACCATTCCCTGTGTCCTGTGCCTCCATGCCTTGTCCATCCCTCCATCCCTCAGGCCCTGCAAGTGTCTCTGAGCTCTCCACGGAGTTTCCCTTCTCCAGGTGAGCATTCCCAGCTCTCCCAGCCTGGCTCCAGCCCTGGAGCAGCTCCGGGGCCTCCTCTGGATTCACTTCCAGCAGTTCCACGTCTTCCCTGCTCTGGGAGCGCCAGAGGTGCTTGAGGTTTCCCTGGTAATGATGAATTTTTATCTTTGACTGACCCTGGCTTGTGGAAACCAAGGTTTTTAGTGACTCCACAACACTTTTCCCAAACTTTCCATGGGAATATTCTCAGTATTCTCTGATGGAAGCACAGCAGGATAGGATGAAAGTTTGGAGCCAGCAGCTGATTATCGAGGAGAGTTTGGAACCACTGGATGAACTCTGCCCACCTTTTCTATCCTTTGGGATCGTCCAAACCCAAATTCCAAACACTCCCGAACCTCCCCTGCTGTGAAGCCTGGAGAGAATCCAGAACTTCACAGGATCACAGAACCGATTCTGTTGGAAAAGAGCTCGGAGATCCTGGAATCCAAGCTGTGACTCCACCTGTGGAAATGCAGGGAATTTTCTGGGATCTCCCTGTGCTCGGTTGTGATTAACAGAGGAAAGGAAGATTTTCCTCAACTCTGCTTCCTGACCAAACATCTTGGGAATAATTCCATTTTCCAAAGGATGGGAATGTGTTTGAGAAGGGAGGAGGTTTTGTTCTCCCAGCAGGGAGCAGTGACAGGAATTCCAGGGAAAGCTGGCACTGCATTCCGACATTTAAATATTTATGGAAAGGTGACACGAGGTCTCTGAAAACACCTTTGGCTTTCCCTCCACCTCATTAAGCGCTTGGAATTCCGTGGATTCAGCTCAGGGAGCTGCCAAAAGCCTGGAAAAGAGGGACAGTTGGGTAAGAGCGCAGCGACCTCATCGACCTGAGGCTTCATTCCCATCCTCGGGAATGACTGGGAAATCTCCATGGATTCCTCTTGGCCAAAGTCTGGGAAAATGGAGCAGAATGAGAAAGGAAAAGTCTGGCCAGGGTCTCCTTTCCATCCCTTTCTGGCTGCAGCAGAGAATTTGGGATTAAAGGAGCCCTTGGAGGGCACTGAAAGGAGAGAACGGGAAGGATTTTCCTCCAGTCTGGCCTGGAAGTGTCCAAGGCTGGGTTGGACGAGGCTCGGAGCAGCCTGGGACAGTGGGAGATGTCCCTGCCCATCCAGGGGGTGGGATGGGATGATCCTTAAGGTGTTTTCCAACCCAAACCATCCCGGAATTCTGGGATCCTCATTGCCCTGCAAACATGGATTTGATGGGGAATGGCAATCCTGGCTTCCTTCCAGCACGGTGACCCCAAAATGTAAAACTCGAAACAGTCTGAAGGGCTGGAATCTGGTGTTGGAATTTGGGTGTTTAAGCTCTCTTCCATCCCAGGCCATTCTAGAATTCCATGGATATCTCAGGAACCACCCAGGACGAAGATTTGGTGTGGCAGGACTTTTTTTATCCGTGAAACTTCATTAATGATTCCTTAGGGACAGGAAAAGGCTCCCTAAAAATTCCAGCGTGAACTCCAGCCCGATCCCGGAGTTTAACATTGCCAGAGGTCGACGCTCTCTGACTCCACAGGGTCAGAGCTTGGAATAAATGGAAAACCAGAAGGATACCGGGGAGGAAATCCAGTCCTGAATAAATGAGGAGGTTTGTGCTGTTCCCTTTGGGATGGTTCAAGGATCCCTTTGTCCCACACTTTTCTGCTCGGGGCAGGAATTTTTAATCAGGCCCGGAGTTAATGTGTAAAGCGGGGAAAATGAAATTCCAGAGGCTGGGATAGAGCTGGGATGGGGTTCCCAGCCTGGCTTCCCTGATCTCAGCCACAGGGAATAAATTTTTGATACACATTTGATAAAATATGAGGAAATCTTGGAGGGGAAAATAATAAATTATTATTATTATTATTATTATTATTATTATTATTATTATTATTATTATTATTATTATTATTATTATTATTATTATTATTATTATTATTATTCCAGCTCCTCATTCTCTTCCCACTTTTCCCCCTGGATTGACTCTTGTTCAGGAACCTGGCAGGAAAAAGGTTGGAAATTTAGGATCCATCCCTGAGCTTCCATTTCCCATTTTCCCGTGGCTGTACCTGTTCCATTCCCAAATCCAGGTCAGGGAGTTCATCCATGAATGACACGGATCAGATCCCATAGGATAATTAGTATTAGTATTAGCATTAGTGTTAGTATTAGTATTCCTGGTAGAATCCATGTCTGGGAATCTGATACTTCCAAGGGATTTTCCACCAGCAGGAGGAGGGATGAGATCAGAGCCCGACTGGAGGCTGAGACAAGCGGGAATAACAGGAGGTTTTTAGGGAATAATTAAAACATTTTGGGATCAGGTGGAAATTCTGTGGTTGGGAGGGAGGGAGGGGTATCCAGCAGAAATGAGGGAAGATTCCGGAGGAAGCCGGAGTGAAATCCGGAGTCACACAAGGTGGCAGTGCAGATTGTCAGCAGGAGCTTGGGGACATTGGGGAAAGGCTAAAAATATTCCATGGGATCGGATGCAACAGGAGAATCCAGGCATTCGCTGCTGGTGTAATTCCAGCCAGGAATTCTGCAGGACAACACCCGGCTTAATTCCTAATTGTTCCCATGGATTCGTGGACACCATTTCCCGATCCAGCTGGGTTCTATCCTGGATTTATCCGACATTTCCATCGCCGTTCCTTGGACACTCAGATGAGGCTGAGGGCAGTTGGGACCTCAAGGAACACAGACAGATTCCAAAATCTGGGATGCACTGCTTGGATCTGATAGCCAGGGGCACATGGAATGAGCACCATGCAGGAGGGGAACATCCAGGCAATTCCCAGTAAATCTGGGAGCCGTGGAATCCCAGAATCCCACAAGGGGTTGGGTTGGATCATCTCGTTCCAGCCCCTGGATATTCCGATTGCGTTGGGTTGTGAGGAGTTTGGAGCTCAGCTGGGAATGTTCATCCTGGAGAAAAGGAACTCCAGGGGGACCTTCTGGGACAGGAGGGGGAAGCCGGAGGGAATTGGGATCTGCTCCCAGGGAATAGGGACAGGAGGAGAGGGAGCGGCCTGCAGTTCTTCCAGGGAAGGGCTAAATTGGATATTTGGCATCATTTCTCCATGGAAATCCCATTGGAACCGCCCAGGGAGGTTTGGAGTCCCCATCCCTGGAGGTGTCCCAGGAATTCCTGGATTCCCCAGGGCTCTGCTGGGGATCGGGCACAGCTTGGACTCGATGATCCCGGAGATCTTTCCCATCCTCAGGGATTTTAGGATTCCCTGGATGCAAAAGCTGCTTTTCCCAGCTCCGTTCCTCCTCCACATCCTCCAGCCCCGCCCTCAGCCCCGCCAAAACTCTCCAGGTGAATTTAGGAACTCCAGGAGAGGATTTTCCTGGGGTTTGATCCCAAACTCCCCGGGATTTTTGGGAAGCAATTAACTCCCAGTTCCAGCACATCTGAGGGTGGAGCAACTTCTGTGGGAAGAAGGAATTTGGGCAGCTGGGAAAGGATTGGTGGGAATGACCTCGCAGGGACATGAGGAGCTGGTGTGAAAATCCTGGAGCAGGAGATGGTGTGAAAATCCACCGGAAAACCCTTGGGAGGTCCAACCTAGGACAATTTTCCAAGAGCTTGGTAATTTTAATATTTATCATTTTAAGGCTCAGTTTTTCCAGAGGGACTCGAAGGAAGATTTTCCCCTCATTGTCCAAAATTTTGGAATGCTGAAGGAGGGAGGGGTGATGACAAAACAATGGGAATGATCCCTGTCAGGGATCACTGACACCGTCACTGTGTCATCCCACAGGAATGAGATGCAGGAGAGCAGGGAAAAGTTTCTCCTCTTGAAATTAACAGCACCACCTTCAGTGCTTCATACACAGCCCCAGAAATCCAGGAAAGACATCAAAGAGGGAATAAAAACTGGGAAAGAAAATCCAGAAAAACCACCTCAGTTTTTTCTCGGCTTTTTATTTCTCCTCAGCTTTGTCCCTGCCTTGGAATTCAAACCCCAGGAATTGCTTCAGGGCTGTTTTCCTCACATTCCCATTCCTGGCTCAGGATAAATCCCTAATTTGTTGAAAGCTGGATGGACAAATTGGAGCAGCAGCAGCAGCACAAATGTGGAGTTTTTGGGAGGAGCTTGGGAAAGCTCCAGCAGCTCCGAGAGATTCCAAGGTTTCTGCTCCGCTTCTGGAAGTGGAACTTCACTTTTGGTTGCTCGCTCTGGGTTTCGCTGCCAAAAAACCACAAGGAAAATAATAAAGAGGCAAAACAACTCCTTGGGCTCGGATTTCTGGGCGCTGACGAGGCCAATTTGCGTAAAACGTTTTGATCCCGCGTCGTTCCTTGGGTTTGAGCCACGGTTTGGGCTCGGAGAGAGCTCCAAGAGCTGCTCCAGAGGCGTCCCTGCAAGGGCCGAGGTGGAGACAGCCCGGCACACAAAGGAAAGGGAATTTATAGGGAGAGAGCCGGCGGCTGGAAAGGAGGGAAAGAGAATTTTAGGGAATTCTGAGGCGTTGCCAGCAAAAATGGAGATGGGCAGCAGGAAAAGGTTGAGGCACTTTTTTCTGGCTGATTCTGGATTAGAATAGGAAAAAAAATGAAATCAGAATTATTGGGATTTTATCAGGGTATCGGCTCCAAGTGCTAAAATAGGATAGGGGTTTGTGGGGGAAGCTGCTCCTTCCAGAGGGATGCAGCACTGGGAAGGTGGAGGGAGAGATGGATGATGGATGGATGGATGGATGGATGGATGATGGATGGATGGATGGATGGATGGATGATGG
>NW_005087660.1:1350649-1378888 GCF_000331425.1 Pseudopodoces humilis
ATGGATGGTGGATGATTGATGGATGGAGGGAGGGAGATTGGATGGAGGGAGGATGGATGATGGATGGATGATGGATGGATGGATGATGGATGGATGGATGGATGGAATCCATGGATGGATGATGGATGGATGATGGATAGATGGAATCCATGGATGGATGGATGGATGGATGATGGATGGATGAAGCAGGAGGAGTTTCTTTAAACCAGGAGTGGGAATTTTTCCTGGTGGTGGCTGAGCTGTCACATCCCAGGGCTGGGAATCTCCCAGGATCTGCAGGACACCCTCTGGATCAAACCTCCTTGTGCTCAGGACACCTTCCACTGTCCCAGGCTGCTCCAACCTGGCCTTGGACACTTCCAGGGATCCAGGGGCAGCCACAGCTTCTCTGGGAATTCCATCCCAGCCCCTCCCCACCCTCCCAGGAATGCATTTTTCCTGATATAAAATTTCCTTGGTAAAGTTTTATTTTGCTGAACTTTTCCCATTTATTCCCATTTTTTTTTTCCCTGTCACTTTTTTTTATTCCATTTTTCACTCCATCCCAAAAGGAATTCCCGAGCCTGGAGAGCCCCACAAATGGATTTACATCCAAAATGCCCAAACATCCGAATTTTTCCATTTCCTTAAATGAAAAACGAGTGGCAAACCGCTCCGAGGATGTTCTGGGAGTTTTTATAGGATTATCCAGGTCCCTCCCGGCAGGAAGAACATTCCCTTCTCCTGGCTCCGCGTCCATTTTCCAATTCCATTTTTAATTGCTGTGGAGCCCAGATAAGATCAGGTGAAACCGCGAGGGTTTGATTTTATGGGAATTTCCAAATCAGGACTTGTTCTGCTTACAGGTTTGGAAGATAACGGATATTTCCCGCCATTCCATTCCGATTCCGGGCATTCCGCGTGCCTGGATAGGAGCACACGGACTGGGAGACGCTCTGCACACACTGAAAGGATTTATCTGAGCACAGGAAAACTATGGAATATTTTCCTCTGGCACCGCTTTGGATCATCCCAGGGCTGAGTCCCAGCTCCCAAGTCACCTCTTCCCTGGTTCATTCCTTTTCCCATGGATCCTATCGGCGGATGGGATTCCATTAATAATTTATATATAAGTTATATATATATAAGTTCGTTATATATATATATGTAAGTTATATATATATATGTTATATATATAATATAATATATATATATAAAATATATAACATAATAATATAATATAATATAATATAATATATCATATCATATCATATCTATCATATATATAACATAATATTATATAATATATAATATATAATATAATATAATATAATATAATATAACATAACATAACATAACATAACATAACATAACATAACATAACATAACATAATATAATATAATATATAATAATATATGATAATATATAATAATAGATAATAATATATAATATAATAATATATGATAATATATAATATAATAATATGTAATAATATATATATAATATATGTTTTATATATATATATATGTTATTATATATATTATATAATTTTAAATTATAATTTGGAAACAAAATATCTGGACAAGAAATCTTCCAGAAAACAAAAATTCCCAGTGCTCTTCATCATTCCCTGCTGCCATCCCAGGCTGTATTACCCCGCTCCTGAGTTCTGACCGGGAGAAAGAATTTTCCAGGGATTTGGAGTTTGGGGAATTCCGATCACCATCCTCAAAGTTATTTATGGAATGCAGAGGTTTAATAATTCCAAGGAATGATCCCTTTGGTTCCCATTCCCTTCTTTTGACGAAAGGAAAACAGGGGGAAATGAAATGAACTGGAATTACTGAGGGGAAGGCAAAAGATTCGGGATCCAGTCCCTCGATTCCTGAAACCGGTTAAAAAGTGAATTCCCTAAATGTGGTCCCATAGGAATGTGAGACTTTGTGCTGATTATTAACGGCTCAAACACTCGAGGATGTGAAAAATGAGGATGGAAATCCATGGAAAACTCCCAGTTTCCAACCATCCATGGAAAACCACTCCAACTCCAGCTTTTTGTTGCCCCGAAAAGGGAATATTGCACTTTTCCACCTCATTCTGAGCAGGAGTTTGGGAATGCTCAGTGCAGACATCTTCAAATGTGATCCCCAACTCCTTCCAATGGGATCTGCTGGAAAATGGGAAGGAAAAACCAGGAAAGGATCAAACTCAGGGTTTTTTCCCTTTTTTCCCCCTTTTTGTCCTCCTTTTCTTCCTCCTCAGCATCGACAGCTGGTGCTGCTGAAGGGAAAACGCTGAGCTCAGGGGAATTGGATCCTCTTCTTCTCCAAAGCTCCATCCCTAATCCAAGGTTTCTCAGGGATTATTTGGAACAGGCCGTCCAGAGAACTTTGTGGATCAATCCCTAGAAATGTCCAACCCCGGGTTGGATTTGGTTTGGAGCAACCTGAGGTAGTGGGAGGTGTCTCTGCGGAATGAGGGAATACTTCAAGTCCCTTCCAACCCATAATATTCTGGAATTCTCTGCTTTTCCATGTTCTTCAAAGGCTTTGTTGGAGCTTTTTCCCATAATTTTTGTGCTGATGGATCTGTCGTTGTTTCCAAAGCCAAGGCGGAGTCCTGGGACTCCCAAATCCCAAGGAATTTCCTTGTTGCCAGTCAGGCTCTGACCCTCCCACTCCAATCCCTCCTGGATAATCCGGGAAAAATCACTCCATGGGAATGTGAGATGGAGTTTGGAAGGCCTGGAAAACCTGGAGGTCACCTTTAGATTTCAGCACTTATGGAATCACTGGAAGAGACAAAACCCCTGTGTCTGACACCACAAATCCATGGAAAAAGGAATGATCACCCTCAGGATCCTGCACATGCCATGGAAAAATTCCCATGTCAGTTGCCAGTGTTTTCCATTCACTGCTCCCTATTGGAATTTGGATTTGGATGACGATATTTCCATTTGGATTTGGATGAAGACATTTCCATTTGGATTTGGGTCAGGACATTTTTATCTGGATTTGGGTGAGGCCACTTCCATTGGGATTTGGATTGGGACATTTTTATCTGGATTTGGATGAGGACATTTCCATTTGGATTGGGACATATTTGTCTGGATTTGGATGAGGATACTTCTATCTGGATTTGGATTTGGACATTTTTATCTGGATTTAGATGAGGCCATTTCCATTTGGATTTGGATGGGACCATTTCCATTTGGATTTGGATGAGGACACCTCTACATGGATTTGGATCAGGATATTTTTATCTGGATTTGGATCACGACATTTTTATCTGGATTTGGACATTTTTATCTGGATTTGGATGAGGCCATTTCCATTGAGATTTGGATCAGGACACCTCTATCTGGATTTGGATTTGGATATTTTTATTTGGATTTGGATGAGGACATTTCAGTTTGGATTTGGATGAGGCCATTTCCATTGGGATTTGGATGAGGATATTTCCGTTTGGATTTGGCTCAGGACACCTCTACATGGATTTGAATCAGGACATTTTTATCTGGATTTGGATTGGGACATTTCAGTTTGGCTTTGGATGAGGCCACTTCCATTGGGATTTGGATGAGGATATTTCCATTTGGATTTGGATCAGGACACTTCTATCTGGATTTGGATCAGGACATTTTTATATGGATTTGGATTGGGACATTTCCATTTGGAGCTCAGGCCAGGCCAGGCAAATCCCTTTGAATTCCCCTTTCTGTGATGGAATTTTTGAGATTCTGTGGTTGGGAAAAACCCCGAGTAAGGAGAGAGTTTATCCAACCTGGAATGAGGAGGGAAAGCCCCTGGCTGGCTCTGAGGAGCTGGATCTGCCCCTTCCCGTTGTGATTTCTGGAATACCTTGGGAAAAAAATAATAATAAAATAAAAATGAAAATGAAAACGAAAATGAAAATAAAAATAAAAATAAATAAATAAATAAAAATAAAAATAAAATAAAATATAAATAAAAATATAAATAAAAAATAAAATAAAAATAATAAATATAATAAAATATAATAAAAATAATAAAAATAAATTAAAATAAAATACAATATAATAAAAATAAAAATAAAAATAAAAATAAAAATAGAAATAAAAATAAAAAATAAAATAAAAATTATAAAAGTAATAAAATAAAATAAAAATAATTAAAATAATACAGAAGTAAAAATAAAAGAAATAATAAAAATAATAAAAATAATCAAAATAAAATAAATTAAAATAAAATACAATATAATAAAAATAAAATAAATTTAAATAAAATACAATATAATAAAAATAAAACAATAAAAATAATCAAATCAAATAAAATATAATAATGATAATGATATAATAGTAATAGTAATAGCAATAGTAATAATAGCAATAATAATAGCAGTAATAATAGCAATATCAATATCAATATCAATAGCAATACCAGTAATAATAATAATAATAATAATAATAATAATAATAATAATAATAATAATAGGGCCAAAATGATGTGTGAGCCTCAGCTTCCCTGGGGTTGGGAGCAGGTTTTGGAGGAGCCTGGAAAAAGGCAGGAAAATCCAACGTAATCCTTGAAAAAATCATCCTGAGTAGATTCGTGCATTTGGAGCAATAAGGAAATCAAAATGTAACAAATAAAAAAATATCGGGGATGTATCAGGAGAAGCAAATAAAATAAATATTAGATAAATAAATTTAAAAAAAAATTAAAAATTCATATATATTAATAAAACAGAAATAGAAATCAAAAAGAGAAATCATTGAAAAGATTAATTATGGAAATGGAAGGAAAAATATATATAAGTAGAAATAACAAATAAAAATCATAAAATAAAAAAGGAAATTATAAACATGTAAATAAAAATATAAGTAATGAAATATAAATTAAAAGAGAAATCATAAAAATAAGAGTGGAAATTATAAAAATGTAAGTAAAAATATAAATGATACAAATATAAATTAAAAGAGAAATCATAACAATAAGAGTGGAAATTATAAAAATGTAAGTAAAAATATAAATGATACAAATATAAATTAAAAGAGAAATCATAACAATAAGAGTGGAAATTATAAAAATGTAAGTAAAAATATAAATGATACAAATATAAATTAAAAGAGAAATCATAACAATAAGAGTGGAAATTATAAAAATGTAAGTAAAAATATAAATGATACAAATATAAATTAAAAGAGAAATCATAAAAATAGAAATGGAAATTATAAATATGTAAATAAAAACATAAATAATAGAAATACAAATTAAAATAGAAATCGAAATTATAAACATGCAAATAAAAACATAAATAGTACAAGTATAAATTAAAATAGAAATAAAAATAAAAATGGAAATTATAAACATGTAAATAAAAACATAAATAATAGAAATACAAATTAAAATAGAAATCATAAAAAGAGAAATGGAAATTATAAACATGTAAATAAAAATATAAGTAATGCAAATATAAATTAAAATAGAAATAATAAAAATAGAAACAGAAATTATAAAAATGCAAGTAAAAATAATACAAATATAAATTAAAAAAGAAATAAAAATAAAAGTGGAAATTATATACATGTAAATAAAAATATTAATAGTACAAATACAAATTAAAATAGAAATAAAAATTAAAATAGAAACTAAAAAAATGAATATAAAAAGAATACAAATATAAACTTAAATAGAAATAAAAATAAAAATCGAAATTATAAACATAAATAAAAACAAATAATACAAATATAAACTAAATAGCAATCACAAAAAATAAAAATATAAATTATAAACAAGTAAATAAAAACATAAATAATACAAATAGAAATATAAATTAAAATAGAAATCATAAAAATAAAAATGAACATGATAAAAATGTAAATAAAAATATAAATAACACAAATTTATTTATTTATTAATTTTAATTTATTATATATAATAAATATGTATTTTTATATAATAAATTATATATAAATATAAATTAAAATAGAAATAATAAAAATCAAATAAAAAATAATAAAAAACCAAAATAAAAATAAAATTATAAATCACGTAGAATGGTTTTTTATCTGTCACTCCAAAGAATGTTCCCTGTTTTATTTATGGCTTTCCAGCTGCCGGGACACAGAGCAGAGGATTTATCTGCTCTAAATTTAACTTCCCAAACGTTCTCCAGCCGGAATCCCAGCTATTCCAAGGATTAGCCTGGATAAATCGTGTTGGAGATGTGCTTGAGATAAGCCAAATATTCCCGGCGATAATTCCTAATCATAACCGAGGAGCTGCAGGCCCAGCCTCCAATTCAGAGGAGCAAAGGGAGGAAATAAATCCCCGTTCCCTCTTCCTTAGCCCTGGATTCCCATCCCAAGGTTTGGGAAAGGAGTTTTTTCCATGGCCGGGTTCATTTCCCGACCAAAAAATGTCCCGGTTTTTCAAAGGAGCAGAGAAAACTTCCTGCTCTTTCCACAGAGGAGCAGAACAGGAAAGAATTCCTTGGATTGGAATTCAAATCCTGAGGAGCTGAGGTTGTGCAAAAGCCTTTGGTTGTCATCTGTTGGGAAATCCAGCTCCAACTGGGAGCGGGGTCTGATTAAACTGGGATGTGACGGAAGGGAATTAGCAGGGATCTGCTTTCTTTCCCAAGGGTCTGCACCCACACTGGGACAATCCCTGGAATCAGCGCAAGCGGGGGGATAAAGGGATTGGGAAAAACCCCCGGAGAAGGGTTGGGAACGCTGCTGGCTGAGGAACGAACACGCCCTGACCTTGTGCTCCAGCAGCCCCGGAAGCTGGAGCTGTCCTGGGCTGATCCCACAGTTCGGGAAGCAGGAAAATGGGAATTCTGCCCCTGTGTCCCCTCCGGTGATTCCCCACCCTCAGAGCTGCTCCAGCCCTGGATCCCAACTTCCACAGGACCTGGAGCTGCTGGAGAGATCCAGAGGAGGCCCCGGAGCTGCTCCAAGGCTGGATCCCAGCTGGGAGAGCTGGGAATGTTCCCCTGGAGAGGAGAAGCTCCAGGGAGAGCTCAGAGCCCCTTGCAGGGCCTGAAGGGGCTCCAGGAGAGCTGGAGAGGGACTGGGGACAAGGCCTGGAGGGACAGGACACAGGGAATGGCTCCCAGTGGTTGGATGGGATATTGGGAAGGAATTCCTGGCTGGGATGGAATTCCCAGAGCAGCTGGGGCTGCCCCTGGATCCCTGGAAGTGCCCAAGGCCAGGCTGGAGCATTCTGGGATAATGGGAAGTGCCCCTGTCCACCCAGGGGTGGCACTGGATGGGCTTTGAGATCTTTTCCAACCCAAAGCATTCCAGGATTCCTTGGCAATTCTGTCCTTTGAAGCGTCTCCCCGGGACACATTCCCAAACCAGGAATGAGAAGCTCTGAAATTCCAGAGTTCCACGGAAATATCCACAAGACAAAAGGTGAACCAAATCCTGGGGAGCCGCTGGGGCTTTTCTGGGAAGATTCTCCCAATTTTTCATATCCAGACTTGGTATCCAGTCCAGGAAAGTCCTCTGGCATCCCAAATATTTGGGATTTAGGAGTTATATCCATCTCAGGACTTCCAGTGCCTCGAGGAGTGGAAGGATCCCAAGGGCAGCACAGGGATCCCAATCCTGCTTTCTGGACAATTCATGGAATTGCACTTTTCCCATCTGGCTCCTGTTATTTCCATACAATGGAGTCTCCCTTTTACTTTTAAGGGTGAAGCCATAAAACTTTGGGATTTTCTTCCCTCTAGGAAAGCCCCAAATCCAAGAATTCTCCATTTTCCTGTGGAAGAATTGTCAGTTAACAAAACTTCCCCAATTTCTCCAAGTTTTTGTGGAGCTCGGATTCTTATTCCAACATTATCCGTGCTCTCTCATCCTGATAATGTAAAAAAAATTGGAATTCAGGGATGGGAAGATGGGGAATTCACGGATGGGAATTCAGGGGGAATTCAGGGATGGGAAGGCCAAGGGAATTCAGGGATGGGAAGAGAGGGGGGATCCAAGGAAGGAAAGATGGGGGAAATTCAGGGATGGGAAGATGGGAAATTCAAGGGAGGGAAGATGAAGGGAATTCAGGGATGGGAAGATGAGGGAAATTCAGGGATGGGAATTCAGGAGGAAATCAAAAAAGGGAAGATGGGAGAATTCAGGGAAAGGAAGATGGGGAAAATTCAGGGATGGGAATTCAGGGGAAATTCAGGGATGGGAATTCAGAGGGAATTCAGGGATGGGAAGATGGGAGAATTCAGGGAAAGGAAGATGGGGAAAATTCAGGGATGGGAATTCAGGGGAAATTCAAGGAAAGGAAGATGAAGGGAATTCAGGGATGGGAAGACAGGGGAAATTCAGGGAAGAGCAGGGGCTGATCCCTCTTCGATTTCCCATCCCAAGGGCTTTATCCCGCCTTTGTTGATTATCAGGAGCCGATCCCAGGGAACATCCCTCGGCTTCTCCCCTTGAGGCGGGGCAGGGCTGAGTTTTGCTCCTTGACAGCTCAGCCGGGATTAAGGAGCCGCTAATCCCGAGGCGGGGATTTGTGAGCGGAGCCCCAGGACGTGATCCCTTGTAAACAGCTCATTAAGGACTTTACATCTCCCAGGGTTTCTTTTCCCTCCCACACTCCCAGCCCGGCTAATTCCCTCCATCCCAGGCGCTGTAAAAGGATCCCGAGGCCACCCCCAGGATATTTTTGAGCTTCCACAGCTGCCGGCCGGTTTTAAAGTCCCGTTCTAAGGCCGGTTCATCCTTGGCCTTCAGAACTTTGCGTAACCTGCGCCTGGAATTCTCTGCTGGTCCCTTTGGGATACGAGAGGGACACGGAACTGATCCAAAGGCTGGAACCCCTCTGCTCTGGAGCTGGGAGAGCTGGGAATGTCCCCCTGGAGAAGGGAAAGATCCAGGGAAACCTCAGAGCCTCTTCCAGGGCCTGAAGGGGCTCCAGGAGAGCTGGAGAGGGACTGGGGACAAGGGATGGAGGGACAGGACACAGGGAATGGCTCCCACTGCTTGGATGGGATATTGGGAAGGAATTCCTGGCTGGGATGGAATTCCCAGAGCAGCTGGGGCTGCCCCTGGATCCCTGGAAGTGCCCAAGGCCAGGCTGGAGCAGCCTGGGACAGCGGGAGATATCCCTGTTTTTCTGATCCATGGTTGGAATTGATTTTTATCCTTCGGAGCCAAACCAATCCCAGATTCCTGAAATGGATAATCCAGCAATTTTCACTCATTCCTATATCCCTATGTCAGGGCTGGGAATTTTCTCCTTGCCCTGCTGGATCGGCCTGGACTTTTCCAGGCCTGGATTTTCCTCCCTTGGAAGGAGCTGCCGAGCTTTTCCAGGCAGAAGCCGGCAGCCTGCAGCGGGAATAACGAGTTTTATGGAAGTGAACTGCCTTAAATAAACATTCCCTGGGATCCAGGAGCTCCCAGCACAGCCTCAATTCCCAAAGTCCGCTAAAACAACATCGAGGAAGAAAGAGAGCAGGAAACCCTTTGGAAAAACAGGATAAACACTGCGAAAGTTTCTTTTTCTCCCGTTTTAATGAGGGAATAGGTGGGGATATTGCCCAGATCCAACTGCTTCCCATCCCACCCCTCCGTTTTTCATCCGCTGGGATTTCCTCCCATCGGATTCCGGGGAATTCCTGCTATGCTAAGCTCTCTCCTGGCATGGAAAAGAGGAATCCCGGGGGGTTTTTGTTTGCAAACATTCCCTGGCTGTTGGAATAACGTTCCAGTGACGGATTTCTGCCAGGTGTGAAAAATGCCCGGCACAGCTGGAATTCCATGTGCAATTCCAGGTGTTTCTCCGTGCTTTGGACTATCCCAGCATGAGCTGAAAGGATGATTTTTATTCTGGAATATCCTATGGAACAACAAGCCAGGCCTTTACCAGGAGATGTAAAGGCTTTGCCTGGAGTAAGGAATGCCAACGTTATTCCATTGGGGATGTGGGAATATGAACTTCAAACTGGGAATAGAAACAGCTGGATGCACTTTTATCCGGAAGAATCTTGGGAAGGAATTCCAGTTCCACTGACAGCCAAACTCTCCCAGGACATGGTGACTCTCCAGGGATATTTTCCAGGGATTTCCAGGGATATTTTCCAGCTGTTTGAGCGATGGGATACGAGAGCTGAGTTGTGGGATGAAATTCCTCAGCAGAGGAAGGGCCATGGGGAAATGGGATCTGCCAGAGCCCCTTGGAATATGGAGATATCCCAAATCCCAGTCGGAAAGGCAGAACTCTGCCATCAATCCATGGTCTGTGCTTGATTTCTGGAGAAAATTCCAGCTTCAGCAGCTCTGGGATTGGCCCATTTGGAAATCACCAGGAAATCCGGTTAGAGCTGGGAAAAATCCATGGATGAACCAAATCGGGCTCGAGCTGGAGCTGGGATGGCTCCAAGGCATTCCAAGATGGACCAGTGGAGGTCATCGAAGATCATTCCCCATCTCCCATCTCTCCCTGGTGGTGGAAGAAGTTGAGCTGAATTCCTTTTATTATTCCTTATTATTCCTAATTATTCCTAATCCTGGGAATGAAAGGATGAGGAATCTGCCTGGATGGGCTGGATTTGGTCTCCTTTCCTTCCTCCTCTGCTTTTCCAAGCAATTCAGGAAAAATTCCCCGCTCTGGACTCACCTGGTTCATTCCAGCCCTGTCTGCTCCTGCAGGAAGCTGAGCCCCTCTGGCTCATGGAGCTTCTCCATGTGTGGAATTCAGAGCTATCCCGGTCTGGAACGCTGATCCATGGGAAAACCTGGATCCTGTGGACGAAAACTTCCTGGGAAAGCTGGACCAGTGGCAGCCCACCTGGCTGTACTGGTGCCAGGCCCTCTGGCTCATGGAGCTTCTCCATGTGTGGAATTCAGAGCTATCCCGGTCTGGAACGCTGATCCATGGTAAAACCTGGATCCTGTGGATAAAAACTTCCCGGGAAAGCTGGACCTACCCGGCTGCACAGATGGTGCCACTCCCTGCCCCATGACTGGGGTGGTCAGGAAATGGAAAATCCTGGAATAACCTCAGGATCGGTTCTTCTCCCTCAGCAGCCTCTCCATGGAAAACTCCTTCCATGAGGTGGCCTTGATTCCCGAGCCCAGCTGGGTGTCGGGATCGCCAGATCCTTAGGGTCAGGTGAGAGGAATTTGCTCCCACTGCATCCCAAACTCTGCCTCTCGTGGGAGAAAAAAGCTCTGGAATGCTCCATCCTGGTGTTCCACAGGGATGGGATCCAATAAACCCGGAGAGATTTTTGGTAGCTCCGCGGCTCCTGCCAGAAATCCCTGCTCCGATTGCTTTTGGGATGGCTGCCTTGGGACGATCCTCATTAAACCCAGCTGGCCCTGGCTATAATTAGGGATATTTATTTGGGGTTTGACGCTTTTTGGGGATTTTTTTTTTTTTTCCTTCTGTTTCATCCGTACGGAATTTCCAGCCAAGCAGCAACAGGTGTGTTTGGATCAGGTAATGGGAACGAGGGCTGGAAAAAGGCATGGAAAAATCACCGGAAGGGGCTGAAATCCCAAATAAAACTGACTGGGGCAATGGAGCTCTGGGGATTTATTTCTTGCAGAAATTCCCAAATTTTCACAGCTGTGGGAATGAGAGGTGGATTTAATTCCAGTTCCCAGTGGGAATTTTAACATCCTGAGGGCCCGTCCAATCCCGAGGCGGGAATAACGACATCCTGGCTTTTCCTGATGGAAGTTGATGTAAACTCAGCTTAAAGCTTTCCAGCAGGCCCGAGTTTTCCATCAGGCGGATTCCAGCACCCGGGATTCATCCAGAGGCGGAGTTTTCCCAAACATTTCAGTGGGAAGATGAACAGGGCAGGTTAAAATCTTCCCGCGGCCGCTGGGGAGGGAGATTTGTGTGCTGCGAGCCACGGAGAGGGAATTTTTATAAGGATAGGTAGTGTTGGGATAAGTGGGAATGGCTTTAAACTGAAGGAGAGGGGGTTTGGATGGATATTGGGAAGAAATTCCTTACTCCAGGAATGCTGAGGCTCCGGCAGAGTTTTCCAGAGAAGCTCTGATGCTCTTTCCCAGTTTTCCACGCTCCGCCAAATGCTGGCATTTCACTTTCCTTGGCAAAGCCGGAGGGGCGGGATTGGCGGATCCATTGGAAAAGAGCTCCAGGGATCATTGATTCCAGGTAAATCAATGAGCTCCATCCATCTGGGAATAACAACGGGGATTGTGGGGATGAGGAAAGAGTCCTGGAGATGAGTTCTCCACGTGGACTGTGTCCATGATTATCCCTGCAGTCCTTGGGCCAAAGGAAAAGGTTTAAATGATCCCTGGAGATCCCTGGAGAGGGCAGTGATCCCTGCTGGCTTCCCTGGGGAAAAATGCACAGTAAGAACGGACTCAGAGAATTCCAGGATGATTCGGCTTGGAAAAGACCTTAAGGATCATCCCAATCCATCCCATTCCATGGCAGAAACACCTTCCACTGTCCCAGGCTGCTCCAAGCCCCATCCAGCCCGGCCTCGGACACTTCCAGGGATCCAGGGACAGCCACAGCTGCTCTGGGAATTCCATCCCAGCCAGGAATTCCCAATTCCCAATATCCCATCCAACTGGTGGGAGCCATTCCCTGTGTCCTGTCCCTCCATCCCTTGTCCCCAGTCCCTCTCCTGGAGCCCCTTCAGGCCTCTGAGCCCTCCCTGGATCTTTCTCTTCTCCAGGCGGGACATTCCCAATTTTCCCAGCCTTTCCTCCCAGGACAGCTGCTCCATCCCTGGGATCATCCCGATCAAACGGAGCTGGATGATGACAAGCAGCTTTCCAGCTGCCACCAATCTTTATCCCTCTTTTCCCAAACGAAATTCCATGGATGTTACAGGTGGCTCAGCTGAGCTGTCACAGACCTTAATCCTTGGATCCAATCCTTGGATCCTTAATCCTTGATCCAAATCTTGCTGGATGTGGAAAAACTCTCTGGGAAGAAAGAGGAACAGGAGGGAAAAATGTATTTAAAAAGGGAGGAAGGATGGATTTGGAAGGAGAATGGATTTTTATTGAACACCTTTTAAAAATATCCCAAAATCCTTCAGAAATGAGGGAAAAAGAAGGAATGAGAGGATCAGGTGGGGACTGAGGCAGAGAAATAAAAGGAACTTGAATTTCCCTGGGGCAAATCCTGGCTGTGAATTCCCGGGATCACATTCCCTGTTCAGGGGTTGCGTCTGTCCCAGACGGATCCAGGGGCACCTCTGGATGTTCCCTTTGATCCCAAATCCTGTTCCAGAGCTCAGCTCCTTTCACAGCTCCCAGCCTTTTCCAGCCAAGCCGGGCAGAGCATTCCCAGGATTTCAGTCCTTGATCCCAGCACATTCCCGGCGTTCCTCCGTGTCCATTGTTCCCGGTGGCTCCGATCAGGTTTCAGCCCCACAGGGAAGGAGGGGCAGCCTCACGAGCCGAGCCCAAATTCCGCTCCATGGAAAAGGCAGGAGATTATTTTGGGAAGTGACATCGATGTTCCACCTGTGGCATCCCAAAAAAAGGCTCCGTGTTCCCACTGGATCTCCCCTCTCCTTGCTAAAACAAGGAAGAGCATCAGCACCAAGGAAATGAAGGAATTTTGCTTTTAAAACATCCCTGCGGAATTTTTCCCCGTTCCCTTTTCCCCCCTCTTCCTGCTTTTATTCCATATTTTCCATAATTCTAAAATTCCCTTTCCCTGCAGTGTCTAACTGGGATAAAAGGTGGAATTGTGGCTCCGGCTTCAGCCTCAAGGGAATTCCAGGATTTCAATCCCAAGAAAAAAATGATGGTGAGGTGCAAATTCCTTGGGATTTGTGTTTATGGATATGGCTGGAATTTTAAATATCTCTGGGAAAAAAAACAAAACAGGAGGAGGTCCTGGATAATTTTCCAAAGAGAATTAAAATCTGTAATTAACAGAAATAGATTACCATGAAATCTGGGAAAAGAATTGTTATTTAATCCTTTTAATTATTTAATCAATCCTTTTTTTTTTCTGTCCCCAAACGGATCCCATCGGGGTTTTTTTTCCAGACTTTTGGAATTTTTCACTGGATTTGCAGCAACGGGATTCCAAAACCCGGATCCCTTCCCCTCCTTGCCTCCACACCCAAGGATCCATCAGAAACCCGTTTTCCATGGAAAAGAGCACATTTTTCCCTTGGATTTTGCTGCTGGGTATCTTTAACCTGATATTTTCTACAGAAAAGGGATTTTCGAGTGGGATTTTTCATCCCTCTTTTCCCGTCCCAGGGAGGAGCCAACGCGTGTTGTCCCGATCCCAGAAATTGGGAAGGAACGGATGGATTGTGCCGTGTGATTCCCGATCCCAGAAGTTGGGAAGGAACGGATGGATTGTGATGGATGATTCCTGATCCCAGAAGTTGGGAAGGAACGGATGGATTGTGTTGGATGATTCCCAATCCCAGAAGTTGGGAAGGAATGGATGGATTGTGCCGTGTGATTCCCGATCCCAGAAGTTGGGAAGGAACGGATGGATTGTGCCGTGTGATTCCCGATCCCAGAAGTTGGGAAGGAACGGATGGATTGTGATGGATGATTCCTGATCCCAGAAGTTGGGAAGGAACGGATGGATTGTGATGGATGATTCCCGATCCCAGAAGCTGGGAAGGAACGGATGGATTGTGCCGGGTGATTCCCGATCCCAGAAGTTGGGAAGGAACGGATGGATTGTGCCGGGTGATTCCCGATCCCGCTCCGTATCCGCAGCTGGGATAAATCAGCGTTTTCCCCTGGAAGTTTTGGAAGTGGCTGATTTAGAGCAGCTGAAGAGTTGGGCCAAAGGCAAGAGTTGGATTTTTTATCTTTTTTTTGGGAGCTGAAATTCCTGTAGAAAAAAAGGGATAAAATTGGTCGAGCACCCTGTGGAATTCGGGAGCAGGAATTCCCATTTTTTCCCTTTATTTCTGTGCCTCCCAACCCCCTCTCCTGGTCCCACCTCATCCTTTTTTCCACGTGGATCCAACACTTTCCCTTCTCCCCTCCCTTCTTATCCTGTTTGAACCCCCCTGGCATTGAGGAAGGGATGGAAAAACTGGGAAGATCCGGCAAAAAACTTGGGAGAGAAATTGAAATTTGTTTTAAATTCCCCATCTGGATTTCCTTTTTTTATTTTTTTTTTTGGATTTCTCTTTTTTTTTTTTTCCCTAAATAATTTCCCTTTCATTTTTTAAACCTCTTTGGATTTTTCTTCCATAATTATCTCGGAAAACACGTTTTGGAAAACTTGGAATTGCTGTTTTCAACTGGCTTCGCTAAAAGGGTTGGGGAGCAGATGGGGTTTGGAGCTGCTTTTCCTCATCCAACATCTGTCAAGAACATCTGGGCCTGGAGAAGCCCCAAAAAATTCTCATTTTTGGGTCACAAATCTTCTAAAAACGGGGTTTTTTTTTTAATTCTCTCGAGCCGTGGCCATCTCCCAATTCCAAGGGCAGAATTCCTTAGCCGGGAAAAGCCGCGCGACGATTTTTGGGTTGGAACGGGAACATCTTTGACGCGTCAAGCTCTCGTTGAAAGACGTCTGGAGACCTTCCAGGGATGTTTTGGAAGGGAGAATCGGAGTTGAAAATCCCGAATTAATCGGATTTTTATTTGGAGCAGAAATCCCAAAACTTTTCAGAGGGGGTAGGAATAAAAAGTCTGGAAACCGATGAGTTTTGGCCCCAAATAAAGGGATTTTAATCGCCCACAACGATATTCCATAGGAATTCCATGGGAATCCTTGGAAAAAGGGAGTTCCCATTCCCTCTCCAGTCTCCTGAGGGGGAGTGTGGAAAAATGCCGGAAAAGGACGGGAATTGGGAGAAAATCTCATCCAGGTCCTTTTTTTCCATGAAATGTGGCTCCAGATATTTCCAACCTGGGCTGTTCCCTGATTCCAGCCGACATTCCAGCGCCCCGCTCCATATGACAGCCAGACTTATCAGGGATCATGAGGCGCTGTGTGGCAGCATTCCCAAATTTTAAGGATCCAGATCTTGGAATGTTCTGTTTTCACTTCGATCCTAATTTTCTACTCCTTAAATCCAGCTGGTTTTGGGGTTTATTTTTGGGTTTTGCGGGAAATGTCTCGCTGAGTCCTGGAGAAGCTTATCCTACCCCGAGGATCCCGGGAATTTTAGACAATTCCCAGCTATCCCGGCTTCTCCCGTGGGATTCTGGGATAACTCCTTGACACAGAAAAATTGAGGAGGAATCTCCACCCTCTGCCCCAAATCCATTTGTAGGGGAAAAAAGGGGATTTTGGGGCAGATTTGGGGTTTTTTGGGAGCTGCTGAGATCTTCCTGCAAGAGATGGATGAAGGATTTAGGAAAAGATTTGGTGGAAGGATTTCCAAGGAATATCTTGAATCCATGGAATTGCTCCCAGCTGAGGTTTGGGGCCTGCAGGGATTAAAAATCCATCAGCTGCTTTCCCGGTTTGGGTGGATTTGGGATATTTAAATGAACTTAAGAAATCTTGGAATCCTGCAGGGATTTTGGCCGTCCACAGATCCTCACCAACAAACTCCCCAAAAATCCATGGAATTGCCCCGGGTTTAGGAGAGGAGCAGACGGGAGGAAACAAAATCAAATCCCAAAGGATTTAAGCGGGATTTTAATCCAGAATTTTCCAATCCAAGCAGAAGCGACTTCCCACAAAATCTCAGGATACGAAAACTTTTTGATGTTGACGCTTCCAGAATATTCTTTCCCATAAATATGTAAAAATATCAAGGAGAAAATATTGGATAATCCGGAATTTTGCCTGAAAATCCGACTGGGGTGATTTCCAGCCTTTTTTTCCAACCATCTTTCCTATAATTTCTTTTTTAGTAGGAAAAAAAGCAGAGGACAGGGGGGGAAAAAATCCCAAACCAACCCTCACAGTGTGGCTGATCTGTGGGATTTGGGAGAGAAGGGAAATCTGATTTATTTGTGGGATTTGGGAGGGAAGGGAAATCTGATTTACTTTTGGGATTTGGGAGGGAAGGGAAATTTGATTTATTTGGTTTGGGAGAGAAAGGAAGTCTGATTTATTTTTGGGATTTGGGAGAGAAGGAAAACCTGATTTGTGGGATTCGGGAGAGGTGGGAAGTCTGATTTTTGTGATTTGGGAGAGAAGGGAAATCAGATTTACTTTTGGGATTTGGGAGAGAAGGGAAATCTGATTATTTTTGGGATTTGGGAGAGAAGGGATATCTGATTTATTTATGGGATTTGGGAGAAGGAAAATCTGATTTTTGGGATTTGGGAGGGAAGGGAAATCTGATTTATTTATGGGATTTGAGAGAAGGGAAATCTGATTTGTGGGATTTGGGAGAGAAGGGAAATCAGATTTACTTTTGGGATTTGGGAGGGAAGGGAAATCTGATTTGTGGGATTTGGGAAAGAAGGAAAACCTGATTTTTGGGATTTGGGAGAGAAGGGAAATCTGATTTGTGGGATTTGGGAGAGAAGGGAAATCTGATTATGGGATTTGGGAGAGAAAGGAAATCCAATTTATTTTTGGGATTTGGGAGAGAAGGGAAATCTGATTATGGGATTTGGGAGAGAAAGGAAATCCAATTTATTTTTGGGATTTGGGAGAGAAGGGAAATCTGATTTATTTATGGGATTTGGGAGAGAAGGAAAATCTGATTTGTGGGATTTGGGAGAGAAGGAAAACCTGATTTTTGGGATTTGGGAGAGAAGAGAAATCTGATTTGTGGGATTTGGGAGAGAAGGGAAATCTGATTTATTTTTGGGATTTGGGAGGGAAGGGAAGTCTGATT
Organism: Pseudopodoces humilis; assembly: GCF_000331425.1. Next base: position 1,368,372 of record NW_005087660.1, read on the forward strand.
TGCGGGATTTGGGAGAGACGGAAAATCTTATTTTTGGGATTTGGGAGAGAAGGAAAACCTGATTTTTGGGATTTGGGAGAGAAGAGAAATCTGATTTGTGGGATTTGGGAAAGAAGGAAAATGTGATTTTTGGGATTTGGGAGAGAAGGGAAATCTGATTTGTGGGATTTGGGAGGGAAGGCAAATCCGTCTTTCCCGATTTTTCCGGGCTCTTATCTGGCAGAGGTGGAGGTGATGATCCCGAGCTGCTGCTGAGATCCTGCTGGCATCTTAATGGCCTGAAGTTTTCCAGGGCTGTTTTCCATTCGGGAATGTGGCCTGGTGGCTTTTTTTAAATGTGTAAAACCCGTCCCTGTGGCTGCAGCTGATCCCAAATAATTCATTTTCACTGGAATTTTGCTGCTCTAAATGAGCAGAATCCGAAATTCCCTGGATCTGATTCCAGAGATGCGGATTGAGGAGTTTATAGGGAGCGTGGTGAAATAAATCCCTGGGATTTCTCGGGATCTGTAAAAGCTCCCCCAGTTTTCCAGGCACGACTCATTCCAATGCAGGAATTAGAGGGGAAAACTTTTCCAGGACGTGAAAACAAGGAATTATTCCTGTTATTTCTGTCATTTTTCCCAATCCCTGGGAGTTTTCCAGGCCAGGCTGGAATATTTCGTTTTAATGGAAGGTGTCCATTGGCGTGGGATAAAGGAATTCCCAGGTCCTTCCAGCCCAAACCATTCCATGGATTCAGCGATCCCGTGGTTCTGTTTTTTTCTGGATATCTCCAGCGTGCAGAGTTTGCGGGGATCCCTTCGGAATCACCAGAAACTTCCCTGTCCTAATTCCTGTTGGGACAGAAAATAATGGGAAAATGGGAAAGAGAAACCTGCAGGAAAACTTTTCCGGTGGGGCTTTGGCACCTGAAGGAAATCTGGGAAGCAGGGGCGGATCCGGGAAAAGCAGATTAAAGGGATATGGATCATGGATATCCAGGATGAAATCCAAAGGAATTCCAAGAGATTTATAATTGAACTGATATTTATTGGAATTCCAGCCTGGATCCCCTCCCAAAAACACTGGGATTTGCTGGCTGCTTCCTTCCAGGTGTTTTGGGAAAATAAAAGTCATCCAAGGAACGTGCAAGTGGCCCTGGGTCCTCCTGGAAATGACCTGGGAATGGGAAACATCCTGGGAAAACGACATAAATCTGGGAATGATTCCCTGCATTTTGCTTCGAGGGGAAGCAAATCCAAGTTACCCGATCCAAGTGAGTCTGAGATTAGGAAAGCTTCAAGCAGCCGCTCTTATCTCGGTCCTTGGGACAGGAATTTGGCACTCGAGTCCCTAAAAAGGCCTGGAAAATCCCAGCTCTGAGGATGCACTTCCAGCGCTGCCCCTTCCCTTCGTGCCTGCCTTTTCCCTGCTCCTGGATGAGTTTTCCTCAAAGCAATCCAGGATTTTTGGGTCCCTTCCCGGGAGAAGGGCAGCGTGTGATCCGAGGGAGGAATTCTGCCCGCGCCAGCTGACACCGTGCGGATGCTTGAGCTTCCCTAAAGCCGCATCCTCGGCTCTAAATATAAACCCGGGCTTATCTTTGCATGACAAAGGCCAGGGGGGCCATCCAGGCTGGAGAAGGGAGCTGGGAATGTCACTCAGGAGCTGGGAATGTCACTCGGGAGCTGGGAATGTCACACGGGATGGCCCTGGCCAGGGTCAAAGCCAATGGAGCACCTGGATCGTAACCCAGCCTCCCCCTCGTCCCCGCACGGCAAAAATGTTTGAGCCGGAGCCAGGCTCGGCCTAAACCCCCCCAAAATCTCTTTTCCATGGAAGTGTTAATTGAGAACAATGCCGGATCCAAGGGCAGGATCCAAAATAGCCGGGGCCAGTCTTGTCCTTTTATAGCCGTGCCCCCATTGTGAGCTCCGGCATGTGACGGCTCGGGGAGGGACAAGGCGGCACTTCCAGAGGGGATAAAAACCCACCCCAGGCCGGGAATTCTCCTGCGGCAGCTCCTCTCTTTCCCAGCCTTTCCCAGCCTTTCCCAGCCTCTCCTTCCCAAATCAGCCATGGCTCCCAAGAAGCCCGAGCCTAAGAAGGCCGAGCCTAAGAAGGAAGAGCCCAAGCCGGCGCCTAAGCCGGCCGAACCAGAGCCCAAGAAAGAAGTGGAATTTAACCCGGCTTCGGTCAAAGTAGGTGGAGATGGAGCTGGATACCGGGAATTTGGATCCTGAAAAATCAGCTGGGAACGGGTTTGTGCCGAACGGGAAATGTCCCGCGAGGGATAAACGCTGCGAGGCACGGGAGGATGTCTTAGCGTGGCATTGTGCTTTGGGAATTGTCCTTTGGGAAAAAATTCCTTTGGGAATTGTCCTTTGGGAATTGTCCCATGGGAAGAAGGGTTTTCCTTTGGGAATTGTTCTTTGGGGAAAAGGGTTGTTCTTTGGGAATTGTCCCTTGGGAATCATCCTTTGGGAATTATCCCTTGGGAAAAAGGGTTGTCCTTTGGGAATTGTCCTTCGGGAAAAAAGGGTTTTCCTTTGAGAATTGTCCCTTGGGAATTGTCCCTTGGGAATTGTCCTTTGGGAAAGGGCACTGCCTCTGGAAAAAGAAGAGCAGCTTTGCAGGATCTCTTTTTCGTGGGAATTTGGAGCAGAGAATCCCAGAATCAGGGAATCCCAGAATCCTGGAATGGTTTGGATTAGGACAGACCTTATATCCCATCCCATTCCATGGGCAGGGACACCTTCCATCATCCCAGGCTGCTCCAGCCTGGCCTTGGGCACTTCCAGGGATCCAGGGACAGCCACAGCTGCTCTGGGAATTCCATCCCAGCCAGGAATTCCTTCCCAATATCCCATCCAAGCAGTGGGAGCCATTCCCTGTGTCCTGTCCCTCCATCCCTTGTCCCCAGTCCCTCTCCAGCTCTCCTGGAGCCCCTTCAGGCCCTGCAAGGGGCTCTGAGCTCTCCCTGGATCTTTCCCTTCTCCAAGCTGGACATTCCCAATGGATAAATATCTCTGGATCCTCAAAAAGCATTTTCCCCTCAGGAAAACGTGGGAATTCCGTGAGACAGGGAATCAGTTGCTTTGTCTCCTCATTGGTTAAATCCTTCTGCTCTTCCACGTGGGACCAAGCTCAGGATTTGGGACAAAGGGAGCACTGGAAGGGCCTTTTCCTTCCTCGAATCCCAAATTCCCTGTAAATCCTGCTGGGAAAAGCAGTGATTTGTAACACATCAAGGAATCAAATCCCAAGGAATTCAGTTTCAGGGAAGTTTTGAAGGGAATGACTCCAGAGTTGGCGCTCCCAGAGCAATTCCGTGACCTTGGGGAAGAGGTTTGTGACGGGATCCAGCTCTCTCCGACACCTCTGTGCTCAACATTCCAGAGCTGGAAAAGGACTGGGAGAAAGGGAATCACTTCCCTTGGAGGCACAGGGGGGACACCGTGACTTTGTGGGAATATCCACTGGGATTCTGGGATGTTGTGGGATCAAGGATGAGCTGCCATTAAAAAAAAATCCCCCCCCCAGAAAAAAAAAATCTTCCTTTTTTAATCAAAACAATTCCGCGCTCCGCAAATTTTATTTTTATCCTGGGAAAAAAAAAATCAATTCCTGCATTTTAAAAAATGACTCTGCACAATTATTTGGGAAAATTCTTTTATTTTTTTTTTATGGAAATTTTGATTTTCCTCCTTCGGCACCGTTTGGAATGATGAAGGTTACGTACAATAGAAATATTCCATAAATTCCGGAGTTCTGATCCCGTTTTTAAGGTGCTAAAATTTCCTCGGGAATTCCCGAATAATAAACAAATCCCAATCCAGTGCCGCTGTGAGAGCATCCCTTCAACTCTGCAGGGAATATCCCATTCCCAAATATTGGATCAGGGAAATTGGGAAACACGGGGTTGGAGTCTGGGGCATTTTTTTTCCCGACCTCTTAGAAAAGGGAGGGGATATTTCCTAAAGAAGTTTTCCTGGGAATTCTTTAATTTGATCAGGAATGTCCTTGTCGGTTTATGTGAATTCCTGCTCCATAAATTCAGCTCTGCTGGGGCCCCAAATCCCTTCCCAATGTTTGGAAAAATGCGTTAATGAGGGTTGGAATTCTCCAAATATCCCAATTTCTGCACTGCAGGATGAAATCCATTCCTATTTCCATCATCTTTTCCATAATTTCCATAGTTTTTATCCATAATGGATAAAAAAGTTGGAAAAACAACATTGCATCCAAACAAAATGTTCCAAAATCCATCTTTTTTATGGGAATATCTTAATTTCTATTTATTCCCGGATTTTATTGGTTTTGTTTGGAATTTTGAGGCTTTTTTTTTAACCCCTGGAAAGTCTCAAAATCAAAATATTCCTGGGGTAGGGAAAGGTGCCCCTTGTGGAATATTCCTGCTTCTCCCAATCCTGATAACAATCCCAGGATTTTCTTTGGTGCCTGGAATTATTTTGGAGATTCCCAATTTTTTTTCTCTCACCTCTGGACGCTCCCAGTCTTTTGTGTCAGTTGGGACGCCAGTTCTAAATGTGGGATCCATCCCTTATCCAAAGCCATCATCCCAAATTCTTTGGCGATTCTCACACGCCCGTTCCAGTCGGATTTGATCCAACACTCCAAAATTTCCGGCTTTCCAAAGGTTTCCCGAATTTCCGAGCGCGGGTGCGATTGGATGTTGTTTGCAGCTCATCCAAAAATGTTTTGGGGGATTTGTTTCTGCCTTTTCCAGAAGAGATGAGCTCATTTCCTTGGATTTTTTTTTTTAAGGAAGTGTTTTTCTAGGATGATCCCTGAACTTTTTATTTTGAGGAATAAATTGTCCTGAAAAGATTTGGCAACAAAAAAATTTTATCTTTTCCAAACATTTAAGTCATTCCCACCTGGAAGCTCTTTAATTTTCCCAGGAATATATTTTGCTTCCATGGAAAAGGATCTGAAGTCCAGGATTGATTTATGATTTTTAAGGACACGGAAAGTGGGAACGGCTCCTTTAACCACGGGAAAAGGGATCACCGGATCGAAATCCTCAATAATGAACAGGGAGAAAATCCCTGGAAGTTCATCCCTTGGGATGGCGCCAAACTCCTGTATCCGGGTGGACTGAGTCACCCCTGGGAGACGCTGAGCTGGGATAAAGGGGGATGAGACGGGAATTCGGGAATTTGGGTGCCGGCATTTCAGCGGCTAAAGTTGGAATGAGGTGACGTTGTTCCAGGTCTGGTGACTGGGGTAAAAAAATCCACGTGGAGACCTGGAAGGGACGTGGTTTTCCATAGGGAGTTATCCGTGATGGTCGCGTTTTCCATGCTTTCCTGGGGAAAATGTTATTTTTGGGGAGCGTTGGGATCTCAAGGCTGCGTGGAATCTGTTGTCCCTGGAAAACCCTGGAAAGGAAAAGTTTCTTTCCTTTTTTGTTTTTCTGCGTGGAAAGATGGAAAAGTATCCGGGGAAAACTGGGAGCAGCCAGGGGAAACAGGGCACCTGGAACGGTGAATCCTGCTGGATTTCAGCTCCGGAGTTTGGAGCGTTCCATGGGCAGAAGAGCTGCACCTGAGGCTGGGAAAAGGGAATGGGAAAAATCCCGTTCCCTTGGGATGAACAAATTGATTTGGGGGAGTTTTTCTTGGGAGAGATGGATTGAATCATTCCTTTAAATCCCAACCCAGGGTTGGAAAAATTCCATGGGATAATTCCAACTGCCAGGCCCCAGCAAGTCCCCTCCATCCTTGGGCTTTTCCGGCTCCTGAAAAATCCAGCTCCAGGAGCTCTTTGAAATATTCCGGCCTTTGTCTTGGAACTGTCCCGAGAAATAAACAGGGATGAGCTGCCCAAGGGACACCGGGATAACGGGATAAATGGGATAACGGAATAATGGGATAACGGGATAAATGGGATAACGGGATAAAATGGGATAAATGAGATAACGGGATAACGGGATAATGGGATAACGGGATAGCGGGATAATGGGATAGCGGGATAACGGGATAATGTGGTGACAGGAGAGCTCTGCCTCTGTTTCCTGACACTGGCAGGCACAGCATTCCCAAAAGAATCCCTCTCAGTCCCACTTCCAAAGGAGCTAAAATTTCCCTGTGGAAAATTATAGAATCCCAGGAATTTTGGGTTAAAAGGGACCTTAAGGATCATCCCAATCCACTTCCGCCATGGCAGGGACACTTCCCATTATCCCAGGCTGCTCCAAGTTCCATCCAACCCGGCCTTGGGCACTGCCAGGGATCCAGGGGCATCCACAGCTGCTCTGGGAATTCCAGCCCAGCTCCCCCCAACCCTCCCAGCCAGGAATTCCTTCCCAATATCCCATCCATCCCTGCCCTCCGGAATTTTAAGTGCAGACCAGAAATAAGGAATAATTCTGTGGGATTTTCATGCAGCAGCAACCTCTGCGTGACCTTGACAATTTTCCTATTCCTGAGATATTTCTCCTTGGAATCCAAGCTGGAATTAAGGGTTGATTCCTGGTTTTGCTCCCTTTTCCTTTGGATCAGCTGGAGCTCTTGGAGACTGGATCAATGCTCATCCCAGAGCGCTGGAGGAGTTTTATCTCCATCCAAATGCCTGTGGAAAGTGACGGGAGAGGGGATGATGGGAATGTTGTGGATTAATGAGATTAAAAAGGTTTTAGTGCAAGAAAAAAAAAACCCACGCGACGGCGAAATGCAAACATAACCTCAACCTCAGGATCCCGATCCCGATGGTTTTCCTGGCCTCCTTCCTGCTCCCGCATTTCTGTCTCCTGAAGCAGCGACCCGAGGGAACGGGAAAAACCTCCCCAGAACAACAACAACAACAACAAAACCCCACAAAAACCCCTCAACAAATTAAATCAATGAAAAACCCCCTAAAATCCAACCTCCTCTTCCTCCCAATCCCTGCCGTTCATCCCCGGATTCCTCAGTGTCCTATGAAAAACCAGGAATGTTGTTTGGCTCTTGGAAAGGCTCCGTTGTCGAAACGCTTCCCCCGGCTCCGCTCCCGCCTGCCGGGTGAGAACAGATTTATTAATAGGGCTGATGTCAGGCTTAGCCTTAGTGTGGAGTGACGGGGTTTTTTGGGATCGAGAAAAATTCCGGGAGATTGGAAGCCGTGAATGACGTCAGAGGGGCCAAGGGTGGAGTTAATCCCTCCTGGAGCCTCCAGGGCAAAATCAGGGAAAGAATCTGGAGGCATCGGGATCCAGCTGATGCCATCAGGTGATGATTCCCTGAAGGCTGGAGATGAGGAAAGCTGGGATCACGCCGATGGAAAGGTTTGGGTTTGGATCCTCACGGAATGTGTGGCGTTGTCTGTACGTCAGGGCAGGACAAAAAAAAATGGGAATTTCTCTGTCTCCCATACGGATTTGGACCAAACCCCACCATTGGGGAGAGGGAGGCTGGGATTGGAACGTCCTGGCTTTGAAACCTTCATTCCCAACGGGAAAAAAATGCCAGGGAAAACTCAGTTTCCCTTCTGCTGGGATATTTCCCACAACCAAAATCCCAAGGGAAGCCATCCCAGTGTCCTTCCCAGGAAAAGAGGGAATGTGGAGTCATGGATCCATTTAGGGCGGAAAAGTCCTCGAAGATCGTCAGATCCAAGAATTAATCCAGCGCTGCCGAGGCTGTCGCTGTCCCCAGGTGCCACATCCAGATGGATCTAAAATCCCTCCAGGAATGGCCGTGGGCAGCTGGGCCAGGCCTGGACAACCTTTTCTGGGAAGATTTTTTCCCAATATCCAACCTGAACTTCTCCTGTGAGTGAGTGTCCAAGGCTGGGAAGGGCTTGGAGCAACCTGGGATAGTGGGAGGTGAATCCTTCATGGACGTCCTGACCCCACCAGGATCATAAAACAGAGATGGAACCGATTTCTTCTTATCTGCATCGTTCTTCCCTCCTTATCAGTTCTCTTATCTTGTTTTTGTCTCTTCTAGGTGGAATTCAGCCCCGACCAGATCGAAGGTGAGGAAGATTTTTCTCTCCCGCGTTCAGTAAATCCATCCCTGGGAAGTGCTGGGATGAGCAGGGCTGGGATACTGGAAGAACTTTGGGAAGGCTGAGCTTGAATTCTGGTTTTCCTTCCGCTCCTCCTCAAAATTCTTCGCTCTGAAAGAAAAGCAGGGAATTTGTGTCCCATTTCCATCAGCTGCACCCCCAACCCAGCCCAAAGACAGGTTTTTCTTCAGGAAAAACCCACAGATATCAATATTTTCAAAGGAAAACCCTCAATTCTCCTTCAGGAAATTTTTCCTGCCTTCCCTCAGAACTTAATGTGTTCCAGCTCTCCCGAATCCAGCACGTAACGCCAAGCGTGGAATTTCTTTATCCTTCCAAAGCCAAACATCGGCATTCATTTCCAAACCCTTTGTGGCAGCTCGAGAAACTGATCCCAAAACCTCCTGCCTGAAGCCCTGGGAACCCTGGGGCTGCAGCTGTTCCCTTCTCCCTCAAAAATCAGCCTGGCTTTTATGGGAAAATGGATGGATGGAATCAAACATCTGGAAGGATTTGCCTTTGCTCTTTAAACCCTTGGGATCAGGGAAGGGGTTAATTAGAACAGGTTAATTAAATTGATCAGAGAGGAGAGATGTTTAATTATCACCTCCCTTTGTCTTGCCCTGCTGAGCCGAGGAGGATCCCGGTGTCCCAGGAAGGTTGGATTTCCCAATTTCCCAAAGCAGTAGGAATCCCATCCTCTGGGATGGATATCCCTTCCCTTCCCTTCCCTTCCCTTCCCTTCCCTTCCCTTCCCTTCCCTTCCCCCTAAATTCCTTCCTAAATTCCTTCCTTCCCAAATTCCTTCTCTTTTATTCCCAAGGGAAAAGTCGTGTGGAACAAAAAGATTCCCTGAAAGGATTCCTGGATATTTTTGCCCCCAAAATGTTGCTCCAGGACAAGAACTGATGCTCTGGGGTGAATTCCACCCCCATTTTTACGTGTCCCATCCCTCGTAGCAAAGTCCTCTGAGATCCCTGGATTTGGGCCTCTCCAGCTCCCGGAATTTCTGGGAAGGGAGGGAAAAGGGAGCTGTTCCAGGCGGGCAGAGAGGCAGTAATTAGGGAATCCGAAAATATCCTTCCAGAGGTTTCCTGGCCAGAGGGAGGGCGAAGGACACCGAGGTGGTTTTGGAGCTTGGACGGGAATTTCGTGGAGTCAGCAAATGCAAATGAAAAGATTAAAATAGGAGGGAGGAAAAAAGAAAAGGAACAAACCCTTGGAAATCTGAGCCTGAGACAGGAATTTTGCTGGATTGGGAATCTTTGGGAGATGGTGCTCAGCGCTCGGGGGTGATGGATGAGGAGCTCAGGGAGGTGGGAATATTTCCCGTTATTCCTGACCCGCGAGCACCAGGAAAGGAGCTGGGCAGGGAATCTCTGCCCCCATTCCACAGCAAGAATCCCAGGAAAATCCACGATTGCCCTCTGCTGGAATGAGGGACTGGAAAGGGATCGGGGATCTGCCCGGGGACAGGAGGGAAAATCCAGGAGAGGGAGGAAAATTCCAGGAGGAAAGAGGAGAGCGGGAAGAAGAAAACAAGGGAACGTTAATTAGTCCCAAATGAGAAAGCTCAGTCTTGTGTGGAAGTGTTGGGTGAGGAAGGAAATGAGGAAAATTGGAGTGGAATGATCAAAATGGAAAGGGAGGGAGAGAGGAGAATCCAGGAAAAATCCAGGAAAATCCAGGGAAAATCAAAGAAGGGAGGACAGAGGGAAAGAAGGAAAGGAAAAAGAGGGAGATGGGATGAAGGGAGGCAGTTGGGGAAGATGGAGAAAATCCGGGGTGCAGGGTGTGTGGATGAATGGTGGGATAAATCAGGATTTAGGGAAAAGAGGATGATCTCCTGGAGTTCGGAAAAGTGGGAAGGAAATAAAGGCGGAAAAGTAGCGGCAGATCCAGGGGTTTAAAGCCAAAAGGATTTCTGTGATCAGCTGTGGATGGTGCCCTGGGAAATCGAGGATAACAGGGAAGTTAAAGGATAAAGGATAAAATTAAAGGATAAAGGATAAAGGTTAAAGGATAAAGTTAAAGAATAAAGGATAAAGGATGAAGGATGAAGTTAAAGGATAAAGGATGAAGTTAAAGGATCAAGGATGAAGTTAAAGGATCAAGGATGAAGTTAAAGGATGAAGTTAAAGGGTAAAGGATAAAGGATAAAATTAAAGGATAAAGGATAAAGGATAAAGATAAAGGATAAAGTTAAAGGATAAATGATAAAGGATAAAGTCAAAATATAAATGATAAAGGATAAGGGATAAATGATGAAGGATAAAATTAAAGGATAAAGGATATATGATAAGGGATGAAGTTAAAGAATAAAGGATGAAATTAAAAGATAAAGGATAAAGGATAAAGGATAAAGGATAAAGAATAAAGGATAAAATTAAAGGATAAAGGATGAAGTTAATGAATAAAGGATAAAGGGTAAAGGATAAAGTTAAAGAGTAAAGGATAAAGGATAAATGATAAAGGATAAAGTTAAAAGATAAATTATAAAGGATAAGGGATAAAGGATAAAG
>NW_005087660.1:1385964-1412367 GCF_000331425.1 Pseudopodoces humilis
ATTATATTATATTATATTATATTATATTATATTATATATTATATAATATTAATATAATATTATATTATATTATATTAATCGATTCTAGGGTTTCACACACGGAGTAAAGGCAGAGGAAAAAAAGGTGTAATTTTTAATCCTTCTTCTTCCTTCTTCTCCATAATTGTGCAGCTTTTAGGAGCACAAAGAGTGATTGGTTTAGAGTTAGTTGCAGTTTTAATTATGTAATTAATTGTTAAGATATAATAACAATACACTTTTGGTAGTTAATGGGTAAAAATAGAAATAAAGGTGAAGCGGCCGCGTGGTTTGGGGCCATTTTTTACCATCAGAGCAAAATGTGCCAGTTTTTGGTGAGTTGAGCTTGTGCAGAAAGTCTGGATGGATCTGCCAAGTTTTTTAATAAAACTTCTAATAAACACGATTTATTTAATTTTAAATATTAATTTTAATTTTATTTCATTTTAAGATTTTAATGAGCCCCGGGGAGTTTTCTTCGAATAATTAGGACTGAGATAAGTGAGACTCCCCACGAGGGAGGATCCCAAAAGAATTCAGCCCAAAAGGGGCTGAGAGAGACGAGAGAAAATTACAGTATAATTAGTATAATTAGTACAATTAGTGGTTTTCCACAAATCCGCCTCCCGACAATGGATTGGTTTTCCAGGAAAAAGCCGGAGTTTTGTCCGGCACATCCAAACCACGGCACCACCGAGGGTTTCTCCGTCTCGCCCTCACAAAGGAGCTGGGTTTTATTCCCAGGATTTCCTGGCTGGGTTTATCCCGGTTTTTTAAAGGCTCCCGCTGCCTTTCCCCGCCATTCCCTGGGTTTTCTCCCCGCTCAGCCCCTGGGGAAGGACTCGACCGATCCATCTGTTCTGATTTCCCGGGAAAAGCTGCGCTCGGATTTGGTCTGGATGTTTTATTTGTTTTTAGTCCTTCCCCTCGGCTCTGGTTTATTTTTAGGCCCGGCTTTGGTTTGGTTTTGGAGCTGACCTGGCTGTGCTGTGGTGACTTTTGATTCTGGGTTAAGTGGGAGTCACATCCCGGTTTTTCGGGAATTCTGTTCCAAGATATAATTTAACAAAATATAAATAAACTAAAAAAAAACCCCAAACTCGATTTAGTTTGGGTTTTTTTTCCCTTTATTTCTATTTTTCCCTTTTAGAATCCATTTTTTTTTCCCTTAAGGCATTAACCTTTGAACTTGGAATTTTCCTTAAGGAATTTTCCTTAAGGCATTTTCCTTAAGGAATTTACCTTTGAACCTAGAATTTTCCTTAAGGAATTTTCCTTAAGGCATTTTCCTTAAGGAATTTACCTTTGAACCTGGAATTTTCCAACTGGTTCCCAGTTTTTCACACCAAAGATCAGGAACCATTTATTTTTTAGGATCCAATTTTTTTTTTCCCTTAAGGCATTTACCTTTGAGCTTGGAATTTTCCAGCTGGTTCCCACTTTTTGATACCGAAGTAATCCCGATCCATGGTCCCTGCCTGTTGTTTCGGGATATTTTCCATCCTTAATCCAAACCCACTGATGGAAAATTCCCGTTCCGATGGGAACCGACTTTTTCCACCAGAGAGGACACAAGAGCGCGGAAAACCGGGAAGCTGGAAAACTGGAATAGGGTTGGGAAGCAAATTGATTTTTAATGGGTTTGGAAAGGTGAAGATGGAAGTTTGTGATTCCCTGGAAACCGACATTCCTGGGATTTGCCGATGAGTTTGGGTGGCATCATCCACTGGGGGCCCTTCCACCCCTGCCGTGGGGCTTGGAATATTTCGGGAAAGACAAACGGAATGGGATCTCCATCCTGGAAGGAACAAAGGTCCTTTGCCACAGGATTCGAACTCTGTGGGAATCTGGAGCTGAGCCCAAAAATTCAGGAATGGCTTCGTCTCTTGGCCATTCCCATGGGATGGAGGGACGGAAAAGCCGCGTCTCCGTACTGGGATGAAACTGGGCCTTTCCTCCTGATTTCCTGAGGGAATTGGGAATATTTTATAGGGAATTTTCTGACCTGGATTGGCTCCAGGTGCCAGGGACTGCTTCCCGTGTTTTCTCCATCGCCGGGATTTTGGGATGATTCCCGGTGTTTTGGCAGCTCTCGTTGTTGATGAGATGAGGATGATTCCCAGGGGAATTGTTTGTTCTTCCTTTTTTCCTCGAATTCTTAAAAATATCTTTATCTTCCAGGACAAGATAAGCACCGAGAATTCCGGATACCGGCCTTGGATTTCCACGTGCTGGAATTTCTCCTTGTTTTTCAGCCCCGATTCCCATTCCAGAGCTCCGAAATGTGCCTAAATCCCCAAAAATATTTGGATATTTTTGTTTAGTTCGCTTTGTTCCTCCATGGGAAAAGGGTGGATCCTGTGGAGATCCAGCAGAAAAAACTGGAATGTGAACCAGGAATCCCTGGGAATTTCTTTAGGATGAAGGAAATAAACAGAAATACAAAACTGAGGAAAAGGGAGGAATTCTTTTCATGAATAAATTGATAAAAAAAATCACTTTTCCCATCCCAAACTTCACCTTTTCCCTGTGTTTATGGGACACCGGTGTAAAAATCCCAGGAATATCCTTCATTCTTAGGGAAAACCTGTGGAATTCCCAGAAATTAGCAACAACAAAACCTCGCTGATGTTTTTTTTTTCCCTGCTCTGGATGATGGAAAATTAAAAATATAAAAGCAAAATAAAATCCAAATTAAAGCAAATTTTGCTCAAATCCATCTTTTCTCCATGAGGATTCCTTCCCATCCCAATAATTTTCCTAGGAAACAAGAAATCTTCCCCAAAGGAAAACTGGAAGTTGTTCCAATAAAAACATCTCGGTCCTGGAGTTTTTGCAGTAAAAAATGGGATTTTCCGTGCCTTTGTTTCTGTGTCCGTGTGAGGGAAAGGGGAAAGGGAAAGAAATCCTGAGAGAAACCTCAGCAGAAATTGGGAAATTTCTTTGGAAATTGGGAAATTTCCCGAGGAAATTTGGGAAAGTTGTGGAAAATCACATGGATTAAGAGAGTTCCTTTTCTGGGGAATAATAATTGAAAAAGTAAGGAAAAAAAATATAAATCCTCTGGAGTTGGAAACAGGAGAGGCCAGGAGCTGGCAGAGGTTTTTAGGGAATGCAAATCTATTAATTAACATTAATTTCAATATCAACATTAATATTAATATTAATGTTAATTCTAATATTTATATTTATATCACTATTTATATCACTATATCAGGATTAATACTAATATTAATATTCATATTTCTGTTTATATCACTATTACTATTACTATTACTATTACTATTACTATTACTACTAATATTAATATTAATATTAATATTAATATTAATAGTAACATCGATATTAATATTACCATTGATATTAATATTAATACTGATATCAATACTAATTTTAATATTACTATGAATACTAATATTTATACTAACATTAATTAATATATTTAATATTAATTAAGGTTAATATTAATAGATTATATATATTAATTAATAGATAATAGATAATAGATTAATGGATAAATATATCACCGATAATATATAGAATGTATAATATATAATATATATGATCTATTAATTAATTAATATTTATTAATATAACATTTATATATTAATATTGATATAATGTTTTATACTATATATTATTTTAATAATCTATTATGATAACCACTATATTAATATATATTAATATAATAATATGTATTCTATATGAACATATATGTATTTTTATATTATTATTATTAATATTTATATTAATATTAATATCATATGAACATTTATATCTATAATATAATTAATATTAATACTAATACTAATATTAATATTAATATTAATATTAATAGAAGATTAATTCCAGCATTGGAGGGATCCCAGCCTCAATCCCAGTTTTCTCCCAGCCCCGTCCAACCTGGACAATTCCAGGGACAAGAGCTGAGCTCCAATCTGGGAATGACACCAGGAAAAATCCATTTGTGTTGATTCCCGTAAAATTCCAGCTGCCATCCCATAAATCCCGCAGAACCCATCCCGGATGAGCAATTCCCAGAATTCCTGCCGCATCCCACGGGATTCACTTCCCCACTCTCCCTCCCGGGATCCGGCACCATTCCCATCCCTGAATTCCACGGCACTTTTGGGATCCGTCATTTCCTTCCCACGGATCAGCGGCGGGATGGAATTCCAATCCCAGCCTGGATATTCCAACCCCAGGGAAGCGCTGAGGATTCTTTCCCTGCATCCTTCGGATCCCACCCAGAGTAAATTTAGATCCCGAGCTCCATCCCTCAAATCCAGCTCCCGTTTTTTAGGGATTCCATGGAACCGCCCCGATTCCCTCTCCACAGCTCAGGGATTTTATGGCCTTTCCTGCATTTTTTCCACATTTCCCTCCTCCTATTTCTTTTTTCCTAATGGAAAATCCCTCTCAAATCCCCCTGAGAGGAAAAACCATCCCTTAAAACCCCCCACAATCGCCAAGGTCGGAATTCCTCACCCTCCTTCGCTGCTGGAGAGGTGAAAAAATGGTATTTGGGAATTCCTTGGTTTGGAAATTCCAGGCTGCTCCGACTCCCAAATTCCTTCAAAAACAAAGGGCATCATCCGGTCAGGAAAATTAACGGAGCGGAACGTTCGGCTCCGAGTTTTCCTCCCGAGAGGCTTTTAATGGTGCCGGAGGCAGAAATTCGGGAATAAACGGAGCGGAAAAAGGGTGAGCGGGTTGGAACCGAGAATTCCAGGGAATATTAATGCCGTCGGATTTGAGGGAGAAATGGTGGTTTTGTGATTTCCTGAGGTTTTGAACTTCCTGGGATTGGGTGTGAGCATCATTCCTTGGAATTTTTTCCCTTACAAACAGCTCCAAAAATGAAAATGTTCTTTCCCACGGGAATTTTTCCATGTTTTTTGTTCTTATCCTTTATTTCTCCTTTCAGTCTCGGGAACAAATGGAATTTTTCTTTCCCGCTTTTTTTCTCCTTTCCCTGCTTTTTTCTTCTCCAAAAGAGATCGGTGCCAGGAAAGCTGGAAAACCAGGAATATTTTTTTAATTTATTATTAGATGATTTGGAATCCATAGGGAGACATGGGGAATTCTTAAGGAATTATGAAAAATCTTCTTTATTCCCGGGAAAATCATCCATAGGAATATCATGGAATCAGAAATATTTCCAGCTTGGAGCAGTTCTAAATAGCCCAGAGGGAGGGAAGAATTCCTGATCCTGCTGAGAAATGAAGGAAAAGGAGAGGAAAACTTCCCAGGGGTTGAGCCAATTCCGATGAACTCCAAAGGATACCAGGAAATTCCCGTTCTCCCTCAAAAACTCTGGAATGTTGGGTTTTCCCGGAAATCCAGGCGGGTTCCAGAGCTCCTGACTGGCGGCTGGGATTGATCCAAAGTTTGGGAATGGGGAAGGGAGAGGAGTTCTGGGAGCGTCTCCGGTGGTGATTTAGTCCGGAAGAGAGAGCGGGGCTGTATTCCCACATCCCGGTTTTCAGCTGGAATATCCCGGAATGGCTGGAATCCATTAATTTAATCCAATTAATATTTAAATTCAAATATAAATAAAGCACAGTTTTAGGGCTGCTGCTAATCCTGGCTTTCCTACATGGAATTTTCTCCACGGGATATAAATTTGGGAATATTTATCCTCACTCATATGAGGGGAGGAGGCAGAGAAACATTTTTTTTGTGGGGAAAAAAAAACCAAAAAAGAGGAAGTTTGGGATTTCAGCCTGGATATTTCTGGAAGCTGGACGGGAGTCACGGAGCTGACACAAGTTCTTCCACGCTTCCTAAAGAAAGATTTATCCAAGAGTTTAATCCCGAGGATTGCTCCATCCGTATCCGTTTCTTTGGCTCGAGTGAGTCTCTTAATCCCCTCGCCCTCGGTGGATTCCAGCCCTGGAATAAAGGCAATTCCATCCCTTCATTCCTTGTTTTGGAAACTCCTCGGAGCTGGAATAACTGGGAGATTGTCTCGGGATCCAAGCGGCTCCTTCCCATCCAGAAACGCTCATGGAGCCATTCCAAAGGATCCCGGGAGCTCGGGAAGATCCCTGGATCATGAGGCAGCAGGAGCCAGGGACAATTTCCAAAGAAAGGCTGGATTTGGACATTTTCTTCTTGGGAGGGGAAGAATTCCTGAGTGTGGATGTGAGTCACGGTGTGGGAGCGGGCCTGGAGCCGGAAACTGCACCCGGAGGGTTTGATCCGCTCCGTGATTTATTGGGAAAGGGAAGAGGAGGGAATTGTGTGTGGGAATGAAATCCATGACCTGGAGGGTTTGATCTGCTCCGTGATTTAGTGGGAAAGGGAAGAGGAGGGAATTGCGTGTGGGAATAAAATCCATGGCCTGGAATATTTGATCCACTCTGTGATTTATTGGGAAAGGGAAGAGGAGGGATCATGGATGGGAATGAAATCCATGGCCTGGCCTCTTTTATTTGCTCCATGATTTAGTGGGAAAAGGAAGAGAAGGGATCATGGATGGGACCTAAATCCATGGTCTGGAGTGTTTGATCTGCTCCATGATTTATTGGGAAAGGGAAGGAGATGGGATCATGGATGGGAACTAAAATGGGATTCCAGGATGACCTGGAATGTTTGATTTGCTCCATGATTTAGTGGGAAAGGGAAGAGAAGAGATCTTGTGAAGGAACAAAATCCATGGCCTGGAGTGTTTGATCTGCTCCATGATTTATTGGGAAAGGGAAGGAAAGGGGATCCTTCACGGGAATGAAATCCCACGGCCTGGAATGTTGGTGGGGTTGCAGATCTCCAGGTGAGACCTTTCCTGTGAGATCCTTTCCCAAACTTTGTCCATCCTGCCTGGGAGAAGGGGCTGGATCCAGAAGGTTCTCCTGGCTCCACAGCCATCCCACTACTCCCTTTTCCCACCAGGATAACCTGTGGAATACAGAATTCCTCCTTTTTCCCGCCAGGATAACCTGTGGAATGCAGAGGAATTCCTCTGGCCCTGCAGGTTCTTACTCCATTCCCTCCCTGAACATTCGGGATCCTCCTTTTCCTCTTTCCCGCTGTCCTGAGCCCTTTTCCATGCTGGGAGACATCATCCCACTCCCAACGCATCCCAAAAACTTCATCGGGTGCTTTTCCCTCCGTTCTGGATGGAAAATTCCCGCTTTCTCCCCGTTTGCATCCGGGATCCCGTCCCCTCAAAAGAGGAGGAATCCTGGTCTTGGGGAGCATGGGATGAATGCACTTGTTCCAAGACTTTTGGGAATTAAGGAATTTCATCTTCCCTTCTTCTTCTTCTTCCAGATCCCATCACCCTGAAGCCTCCTCAGGGTTCCCGTTCTCCCACTGTTCCTTCTCTTTCCCTGGAAAATCCCCATTCCCTCTTTCCAGGCATTCCCAGCCATGGCAGCAGCAGTTGGAAAAGCCCCAGGATATTTCCCCCCACCCAGAACCCCCTCTCCTCCCATTTTCCTCTCCTTTGCTCCTGGAATATTCCTCAATTTTCAGCTTCCAGCAGGCCTGAACTGCATCCATCCTCTGGAAGCGGCTACGGAGCCGCTTCCAAAGGGTTCTCCAGCTCCTATTTATAAACCAGCCGGGGTTTATTATTCTTGCAATCATCATTATTATTCCTGGGCTTGGAAAAACACGGGGAAGCGTGGCCCTGTTTGTGCGGATTTGCTGTCCCGGAATATTTCGGGAGTCGTTCTGGAATCCGATCCCAAGCAGCAGCAGGAAAACAAGGAAGCGCGATTAGGAGCGGAGTCAGGCTGGAGTTTTTGTTGCCCTTGGCCAGCAGGTTTGGATGGGAGCTCCAGCCAAGAGGAAATCTGATCCAGATGAAATCTCACTTCCAGCACCTAAAAAAAGGCCCAGACAGCTCTGTGTGAGCAGGGATTTTTATCCCTCGAGAAATTCCATGTGTTTTCCGAGGGGATCCCAAGCTTTGTGCTCTCACTTCTGCGACAGGAACAAAACCCAGCTCCTTTTCCTGGTCCTGGAATGGCTTGAGGAGAAACCAGGCTCTGCTGGAATCGGGATCCCCCGTCCTCCTTCCCGGCCTCCCGTATTTTCCGCTCGGAGTGACCTGAGAGGCATTCCCTGGAGCTGCTGTTTTCCCTCTTCCCGAGCTCCTGGCAGGGCCTCCAGTTAGGCTGGGACACAGAGGCTGGAGAAAATTCCCAGCCCGGAGCGGAGGCGGAATTCCGGTCGCCGTCCCTCAACCCAGGAACCTTTTCCCTTTAAAATCTTGAAAATCCAAATCTTTCAAAGCTGCTTTGAGGCACAGACTGAAGGATCCAGGAGCTGGAATATGGGACAGAGTTTCCATACAATTTCATGGAAATTCTGCTCTCCACAGCTCCCAGAAAGGAGGGATCGGGCTCTGCTCCCAGGGAACAGGGACAGGAGGAGAGGGAACGGCCTCAGGGGAGGCTCAGGTCGGACACCAGCAGGAATTTCCCCATGGAAAAGGTTCTCAGGCAATGGATTTGCCCAGGGGGGTTTGGAGTCCCCATCCCTGGAAGCATCCGTGGAATTCCAGGGTGGGCCCTGGTGGGATTGGTGATCCCAGAGGTTTGGGATTGCATCCTGGGATATTTAAGTTTGGGAAAGATTTCCAAGCCCAACCTTCAAATCCCTCCGTGCCCAGCAAAATCTTTCCTGCCTCAGCAGCCCTGGCCCCCCGCAAAGGGAATTTCATGGGATAAGGAGAAACTCCTTGGCCACAAAGGGGAAGGAGTTGGATTTTCCAAGTATCCCGTTATTTTTGCACTTTTGGGATTTTCGTGGCTCCCGCTCTGGATTGTGATCTCCTCGTGCTGGGTGTGGCACAAACATCCAGGTTTCATCGTCCCGAGAAGTTGTGGATGCCTGGAAGTGCCCAAGGCCAGGTGGGACCGGGCTTGGAGAAATTTGGGATAGAGGGAGGTGGGGTTGGATGGGCTTGAAGGTCCCTTCCATCCCAAACCATTCCAGGATTCCAGGATAACGCCATGTCCGATATATCCAGCGTCCAGAGAGCCACGGATTCTACAAATGACTGGAGACAATTCCCGCACGGAGAGATTTCCTGGGAGCTCCAAGTGCTCCAAGGGATCGATGGATTGGAATGCTCAGGATTTTTCTTCTTGAATTATTTGATCACCTCGGATGTATTTCCAACCTCAAGAATTCCTTCCTTCCATGGCTAGAACCACGTCCCAAACTTATTCCTTAATTCCTAAAGCTAGGAATACTTTACGTATCTATTGGGATAATTCCACGGAGCTCCGGCAACGGTGAAATCCCTGGATAGAGGCACTGAAATTTGGGAAAATCCAAGCGCTGGCAGCTCCTGAGCTTCCCCAGCAGCACGAGGAGCTCCAAGCCGGCGTTGGCTGGAGCCCAAATCTGGCCCAGGGAGCACAAATCCCTGGATGAGGAGGGAATAAACCAGGAAAGGTTTCACCATGGGGACACCCCGAAGCCACCTCCTGTTGTCCCACCAGGATCCTGGTGGACAATCCTGGGAGCAACTCCCATCCCTTCCCGAGGATTTGTGGCACATCCTTGGCAAATCCAAACCGTTTTGGGCAAATCAGGACTTTAGGCCCAGCCTGTAGGCCTGGCTTTGTGCCCAGACCGACCAGGAGCGAGGGAAGGTCACGGAGGACGAGCTCCAGCCCTTCCATCTTGATCCATCTGGAGCACTTCCAGAAAGCCCTGGAGAAAATCCAAATCCGTTTTTGACCGGAAGCTGCCGAGCCAAAAAAAAATTCCCGAAACCAAGTGAATGAAATCCACGAGTTTTCATGGATCCCTTTGGAGGGATCCACACACGGTGGAAAACAGAGGAATTGTGCTGATTTTGAAGGAAAAACCATCCGGGAAGGAGCTGCCAGATCTACAACGCTTTTTGCGCCCCAAAAATTCCTTTTTTTTCCTCTTTTTCCTTTTTTTTTTGTTTTTCCTTGGAAAAAAAAATAAAAATCCCTATAAATAACTCGGCTGTACTGCTCCGTCTGAAAACTCCGGGAATTTTTTACAAGCTGGACTCGGAGCCGGAATTTGGGACCTGCAATTGGGAGCCCTTTCTGCGGTGGTTGAAAAACGCGGGGAAATAATAAAACCAGGAATATCTCGGCTTTAAAAACAAAAAAATTGGGAAAGGGAATCCGAACCCTCTGGTCTGTATTCCTGGTTTTTAATGGATTAAATTGGAGGGTGCTTGGAAGGGCCAGGGAAGGTTCTGGAAGGGCTTGAGCGTTAATTAAAAGCAGCTGGAAATAATTGAATTTAAAATGAGGGGTGGGGGGAGTTGGAATGTCCAAAAAATGTTTTTCCAATCTTTTTCCGCTCGGGATTCAGGATGATGTGGGATGGAGGATGGCCTTGAGTCTCTTGTGGATGTGGAGCAGCTCTTCAGAGAGCTGGAAAATCATGGAATTCTGGAGTGGTTTGGGTTGGAATGGACCTTTATTCCACGGGCAGGGACACATCCCACCATCCCAGGATGCTCCAAACCCCATCCAGCCTGGCCTTGGGCACTCCCAGGGATCCAGGGGCAGCCCCAGCTGCTCTGGGAATTCCATCCCAGCCAGGAATTCCTTCCCAATATCCCATCCAAGCAGTGGGAGCCATTCCCTGTGTCCTGTCCCTCCATCCCTTGGGAATTGTCTCTCTCCATGTTCCCTGCAGCTCCTCCAGGTCCTGGAAGGTCACACTGAGCTCACCCCAAAGCTTCTCCTCTCCAGGTGAACATTCCCAGCTCTCCCAGCTTTTCCTCCATCCCTGGGATCATCCTGGTGTCTCCTCTGGATCTCTCCAGCAGCTCCGGCTTCTCCCCGTGCTGGATCCAGGGCTGGGGCCTCACCTGAGCGGGTCAGGATGGATTGACACCATCCCGGAGCTTCCTTACGTCATTCCCAAGAATTCCAGAAACCCACACCCTGCCGTTATCCCTCTTCCAGCAGCCTGGAGAGCGCGGAACCCTTCAACCCGAGGAGAGCAAAACAAATCCCGGAAGAGTTTGGGTGGGAAGGGACCTTAAAGCTCATCCCGTTCCACCCATTCCATGGGGAAGGAGAATTCCCGTTATCCCGTTGCTCCAAACTCTGTCCAACCAAATCCCACCAGAGCCGTCCTTTCCTCGTGTTATCACCAAAATCCCGGAGAGATGCCGGTGGTTTTTGCTGGATCCTTGCGGTTCTTCGCATTCCAACGCCAATTCCGAGAGGAATCGCGGCCGTGGGAGCGATTTTCAGGGATTGGCACTCCTGGAATCCCGAGGAATAATCAGGAAAAGGAGATGTTTTTGTTTGTGGGAACGATTCCAGCTCCTGGAGCTCTGCGGGGAAGGAGCCGGTGAAGAACATCTCCGGCAGCTCCGAGGTTGTTAATGAGGGAATCTTTATGGAGATTCCCGCTGGGAAAAAAGGGAAAATCTGGGATTTATTTCTTCCTGCAGTTTGTGCTCGGCAGCCAGAGGTGACATTAAGATGGAAAAGCCAAAAAAATCCGGCTCCGACAGCAAATTGGAGCAGAGAGGGACGGGAATTTATTGGGAGGAGGAGGAAAAACGAGGGGGAAAAGGGGATTTGGGAGAGGGGATCCATAATTTTTCCCAAATATTATAAAATCCAAGTTTATTTTTCCAAGCTGGAGATCTGAGCCTGAGGACTCAAAAGCAGGAAGAAGTTAAAATATCCAAGATATCCTAAGGAAAAATCTAGGAGATAGGAGGTTTCAGGGAATTCTCCATTTTTTCAGGGAATTCTCCATTTTTAAAGGGAATTTTCTATTTTTTTAAGGGAATTCTCCATTTCTTAAGGGAATTCTCCATTTTTAACAGGAAATTTTCCATTTTTAACAGGAATTTTTCTTTTCTTAAGGGAATTCTTAATTTTGAAAGGGAATTCTCAATTTGTTCAGGGAATTCTCAATTTTTTCAGAGAATTCTCCATTTTTTCAGGGAATTCTCCATTTTTAAAGGGAATTCTGCATTATTTCATGGAATTCTGCATTTTTTTCAGGGAATTATCCATTTCTTATGGGAATGTTCTATTTCTTTAGGGAATTCTCAATTTTTTCAGGGAATTCTCCATTTTTTATGGGAATTCTCCATTTTTTCAGGGAATTCTCCATTTTTAAAGGGAATTCTCAAATTATGAAAGGGAATGTTCCATTTTTTCAGGAAATTCTCCATTTCTTAAGGGAATTCTTTGTTTTTAACAGGAATTTTCCATTTTTAAAAGGGAATTCTCCATTTTTAAAAGGAAATTTCCCATTTTTAACGGGAATTTTTCATTTCTTAAGGGAATTCTGCATTTTTTAAAGGGAATTCTCAAATTATTTTAGAGAATTCTCCATTTTTTATGGGAATTCTCCATTTTTAAAGGGAATTCTCCTTTTTTAAAGGGAATTCTCCTTTTTTAAAGGGAATTCTCCTTTTTTAAAGGGAATTCTCCTTTTTTAAAGGGAATTCTCAAATTATTTTAGAGAATTCTCCATTTTTTATGGGAATTCTCCATTTTTAAAAGGGAATTCTCCATTTTGAAAGGGAATGTCCTATTTTTTCAGGAAATTCTCCATTTCTTAAAGGAATTCTGCATTTTTAAAGGGAATTTTCCATTTCTTAAGGGAATTCTCCATTTTTAAAGGGAATTTTCTATTTTTTTAAGGGAATTCTCCATTTCTTAAGGGAATTCTCCATTTTTAACAGGAAATTTTCCATTTTTAACAGGAATTTTTCTTTTCTTAAGGGAATTCTCTATTTTTAAAGGGAATTCTCCTTTTTTTAAAGGGAATTCTCCAATTATTTCAGGGAATTCTCAATTTTTAAAGGGAATTCTCCATTTTTCATGGAATTCTCCATTTTCAAAGGGAATTTTCCATTTTGAAAGGGAATTCTTCATTTTTTAAATGGAATTCTCAAATTATTTCAGGGATTTCTCCATTTTTAAAGGGAATTTCTCCATTTTTAAAGGGAATTTTCAATTTTTAAAGGGAATTCTCCATTTTTAACGGGAATTTTCCCAATTTCAGCCAGGATTTCTTTGGTCGAAAGCCACAACCAGATTCCCTTAGAATTCCCTGTTCAATTCCAGAAATTTCTTGTAACCACGGGATTCTTTTGGGAATTTGGCAGAGGAGCCACCCTTTGGATTCCCAAAAAAATTCCCGAAGGGTTGGGAATTCCAAGCCATCCCACGGAAAGATCCAATGGCCGATAAAGGAGGGATTCAACGCCCTCCGACTGCTCCAATTCCTAAAATTTTTCCTTAATTTTGGGGATGGATGAGATGGAGCTGGGAGTTCTGCCCGGATTAAACTCGGTTTGGGATATTCTGGTGGAAAAGAGGCTCAAAATTCCCAGGATTTTCCATGGTCTGAATCCTCAGGGGTTTGGAATCAACTCGTGGTGAGAAACCGAGGAAGAGACGGAGAAATTTTTTCACTTTGGGATTTTTTAGCAAATTTTCATTGAGAATCAGGAAAATCTCTTCATTCCCCAGCATGAATCCCCGGAATTAATGGGAAAATTTGGGATTTGGGATGGGATACACCGGGATCGGGAATGGTTTTCAGCTCCTGGAGTTTTCTGCCGTGGATTTTTAGCTGAATTTCAGTCTGGGAAGGAAACAGGGCCCTCGTTTTAACAAATCCCAGATATTTGGGGTTAAAAAATGACTTTTTAAACCATTCATAGATTTCAAATTCCCCGATTTCCTCACAAATTCCCAAAATCCAGAGCTCTCCGCTCCCGCCCATCCCGCTGGGAAATCTGGGATTCGGGAACGGAGATTTTCACGGGATTTTTTGGACCTCGGTGTTTTGAGGTTTGTAAAACAAAATGCTTTCTCCTAAACTGATTTTTGAGGAGGAAAAGGTGAAATTGGAGAGCCAGACTTCTCCTTTTGGGCGGTTTTGGTTTTGGATTTCACTTCCCAAAAATCCTTTGGCTTGGAACTGAAAATAGAAAACCTCGGCCGGAGATTTTGGGGTTTTTTTAAATCTGATTTTATTTTTTCCTCTTGTTTTTAATCCTTTTTTTTTCTTTATTTTAATCAAATCCAGAAACTCGTTTCAAGGAGGGGGAGGAGGGAGAATTCCCTCCATTCCAGGTTTTTCCCGTCCTTTATTATTTAATAAAAATGAGATTTTTTAAATTTATTTTTTATTTTTTTTGGTCTCTTCCAAAGCACCTAAAGTTCATTAGAGCTAATTAAACCTGGTGTTTATTAATTATTTTTAATAATATTTTAATAATATTTAATAATAATATTTAATAATAATATTTAATAATATTTAATAATATTTAATGATATTTTAATATTTTAATAATATTTGAATAATATTTTTAATTATTTATTTAATAATTATTTCTTTGTTTAATAATTTGATTATTTACGGAATTATTTTTTTAATTGATTAAATAGAAAAATTCGAAGAATTAATTTAAGGATGTGATTATTAAATTGATGGGGAAAATAATTAATTAATAAACCCGGTGTTTAATTAGTGCAGAAGGTTTTAACGAGCTCATCTGGAGATGGGAGAGTTGGAAAAAAACTGGGAATGTTTCCACGCTGAGAGGGAAAAACGAGCTCCCATCGTTTTTCATTCTTTATTTTAAGCTTCCCCATTTTCCTCCTAAAAAATTCCCCCCCTTGAGGAATGGAATTTTCTTCCCTAAAATCCCGATTTTTTTATTTTTTGAGGAGAAATCCAGCTCCAAATGCAAAGCTGGAATCCCAAATTTTCTTCCATTCAGAGGTGATGATCCCAAAATTACCCAAAATCCCAAATTTCTTCCCATTTTGATTTGCTGTTCCCAAAATTACCTCAAATCCCAAATTTCTTCCCATTCCAAGCTCCTGATCCCAGAATTGCTCAAAATCCCAAATTTCTTCCCATTTTGATCTGCTATTCCCAAAATTATCTCAAATCCCAAATTTCCTCCCATTCCAAGCTCCTGATCCCAGAATTGCTCAAAATCCCAAATTTCCTCCCATTTTGATCTGCTGATCCCAGAATTTCTCGAAATCCCGGGAAAAGGGCCTCGTGCTCCGGCGGGAGATGGAAGTTGGGACAATGTGGAGAAGCTCCAGCTGGATTGGGAATTCCGAGGGAAGAACACTGGAGAAGATCCAAGAGGGATTTGTGAGAATTCCCAAAAAATACAGCAGGGTCTTGCTGGGGGCGTTTTCCAAGGATTTACCAAAATTCCCAGAAATTACAGCAGGGCCTTCTGGGGGTGTTTTCCATGGATTTTTGGGAATTCCCAGAGCTACAGCAGGGCCGTGCTGGGGGTGTTTTCCATGGATTTGTGAGAATTCCCAAAGGGAATTTCCCAAAGGAAAGGCCCCAGCAAGGCCCTGCTGCAGCTCTGGGAATTCTCACAAATCCATGGAAAACCGATTCCCGCAAGGCCTTGCTGGGGGTGAGTTTTCCATGGATTTGTGGGAATTCTGGAATTGATGGCAGGACAGGTGCGTTTTCCATGGATTTCCCTCCCTGGGTTCATTCCAAGTGGGGTCAGGCCATTCCTGGTATTCCCAAGGGGGATTTTCCAAGGGTTCTTTAACAGGGGATGGGAATATCCTGGGAATATCCCACAAATATCCCGGGAATGTCCCATAAATATCCTGGAATGTCCCACAAATATCCTGGAATGTCCCATAAATATCCTGGAATATCCCACAAGTACCCCGGGAATATCCCACAAATATCCTGGAATATCTCACAAATATCCCGTGAATATCCCACAAATATCCTGGAATATCTCACAAATATCTGGGAATATCCCACAAATATCCCAGGAATAACCTGGGAATATCCCATAAATATCCCAGGAATATCCCACAAATATTCCAGGAATATCCCATAAATATCTCGGGAATATTCTATAAATATCCCAGGAATATCCCATAAATATCCTGGAATATCCCATAAATATCCCGGGAATATCCCACAAATATCCCATAAATATCCTGGAATGTCCCATAAATATCCTGGAATATCCCACAAATATCTTGGAATGTCCCATAAATGTCCTGGAATATCCCATAAATATCCCACAAATATCCCAGGAATGTCCCAGGAGAAGACCCCAGGACTCGGGAATTCCCAATTCCCTGGGAATTCCCATGGATTCCGCATTCCCAGACCCTGGGGCAGGACGAAGGGAACCTCCCGATCCTTTTCCGCCCGGGAATGTGAAAAAAGCTGGAATGCTCCATTTTTCCTTCTGTTTTCCATGGAAAACCAATCCAGGGAGAAAATGGGGAGATTTTCCCAAATCCTGGAATTTCCCATCCCAAGGAAGCTCCAATCCCTTAAATCCGGGTGGGATATCCCAGAGCAGAATTTCAGGAATCTGCGGAGATCCCAGGATTTATTCCAGCTCCGGGAGCCGAATCCAAGGAAATGAGCGATCCTCTCGTTATTCCACGGATTTCTGGGAATGCAAAGCAACTTTTGGCCTCTGGAATTTCCATTTCCAACCGAATTCCTGGAGAATCGATCCCGTTTGCCGCTAAAAATTCCTTCCCGTGTTTTTTTCCAAGGCAATTTCTCCACCTGCTGGTGGAAAAGCGAATCCCAAAATTCTGGAATTGCTCCGGTCTGGAATTTTCCACCTTTTTTTTTTTTATCACTTCCCGATTTCCCGATCCCGCTGGGAACAGGGAAAAGGTGGGATCGGGAATGGGAATTCTTTCCCTCTGTTTCCACTTGGGAATTGGGATGAGATTTATGAGCCCTGGAAACTCCAGGGATGGATTCCCAAATCCCGGGAATGGATTCCCAAATCCCGGGAATGGATTCCCCAAATCCCGGGAATGGATTCCCCAAATCCCAAATCCCGGGAATGGATTCCCCAAATCCCAAATCCTGGAAATGGATTCCCAAATCCCGGGAATGGATTCCCAAATCCCGGGAATGGATTCCCCAAATCCCAAATCCTGGAAATGGATTCCCAAATGCCCGGAATGGATTCCCCAATCCCAGGAATGGATTCCCCAAATCCCAAATCCTGGAAATGGATTCCCAAATGCTGGGAATGGATTCCCAAATCCCAGGAATTTATTCCCCAAATCCCAAAAAAATATTCCCAAATCCCAGGAATGGATTCCCAAATCCCAGGAAAATAATCCCACATCCTGGGAATGAATTCCCAGATTCTGGGAATGACTCCCAAATCCCAGGAATTGATTCCCAGATCCTGGGAATGGATTCCCAATTCCCAGGAATGGATTCCCTGATCCCAGCAATGGATTCCCAATTCCCAAATTCCAGGAAAATATTCCCAATTCCCAGGAATTGATTCCCAAATCCCAGGAATGGATTCCAGGATCCTGGCAATGGATTCCCAGATCCCAATTCCCAGGAATTCTCAAATTCCAAATCCCAGAAGTGGATTCCCAAATCCCAGATCCCAAGAAAATATTCCCAAATCCCAGGGAAATATTCTGAAATCCCAGGAGTGGATTCCCAAATCCCAGGAATTGATTCCCAAATCCCAGGAATGGATTCCCAAACCCCAAATACCGGGAATGGATTCCTCAATCCCAGGAATTGATTCCCCAAATCCCAGGAAAATATTCCCAAATCCCAGGAATGGATTCCCAAACCCCAAATACCAGGAATTGATTCCCAAATCCTGGGAATGGATTCCCAAATCCTGGGAATTGATTCCCAAATCCTGGGAATGGATTCCCAAATCCCAAATTCCAGGAGTGGATTCCCAGATCCTGGGAATGGATTCCTCAATCCCAGGAATTTATTCCCAAATCCCAGGAAAATATTTCCAAATCCTGGGAATGGATTCCCCAAATCCCGGGAATGGATTCCCAAATCCCGGGAATGGATTCCCAAACCCCAAATACCAGGAATTGATTCCCAAATCCCGGGAAAATAATCCCAAATCCTGGGAATGGATTCCCAGATCCCAGGAATGGATTCCCAAATCCCAGGAATGGATTCTCAGATCCCGGGAATGGATTCCCAAATCCCAAATCCTGGGAATGGATTCCCAAATCCCAAATTCCAGGAGTGGATTCCCAGATCCAGGGAATGGATTCCTCAATCCCAGGAATTTATTCCTCAAATCCCAGGAATGGATTCACAAACCCCAAATATCAGGAATGGATTCCCAAATCCTGGGAATGGATTCCCAGATCCCTAGAAAATATTCCCAAATTCCAGGAAAAGATTCTGAAATCCCAGGAATGGATTCCCAAATCTCAGGAATGGATTCCCAAATCTCAGGAATGGATTCCCAAATCTCAGGAATGGATTCCCAAATCTCAGGAATGGATTCCCAAATCTCAGGAATGGATTCCCAAATCTCAGGAATGGATTCCCAAATCTCAGGAATGGATTCCCAAATCTCAGGAATGGATTCCCAAATCTCAGGAATGGATTCCCAAATCTCAGGAATGGATTCCCAAATCTCAGGAATGGATTCCCAAATCTCAGGAATGGATTCCCAAATCTCAGGAATGGATTCCCAAATCCCAAATTCCAGGAGTGGATTCCCAGATCCAGGGAATGGATTCCTCAATCCCAGGAATTTATTCCTCAAATCCCAGGAATGGATTCACAAACCCCAAATACCAGGAATGGATTCCCAAATCCTGGGAATGGATTCCCAGATCCCAAGAAAATATTCCCAAATTCCAGGAAAATATTCTGAAATCCCAGGAATGGATCCCCAGATCCCATTAATTGATCCCCTGATCCTGGGAATGGATTCCCAAACCCCGAATACCAGGAATTGATTCCTAAATCCCGGGAATGGATTCTCAGATCCCAGGGAATGGATTCCCCAAATCCCAGGAATGGATTCCGAAACCCCAAATCCCGGGAATGGATTCTCAGATCCCGGGAATGGATTCCCCAAATCCCAGGAATGGATTCCCCAAATCCCAGGAATGGATTCCGAAACCCCAAATCCCGGGAATGGATTCTCAGATCCCATGGAATGGATTCCCCAAATCCCAGGAATGGATTCCCCAAATCCCAGGAATGGATTCCGAAACCCCAAATCCCGGGAACGGATTCTCAGATCCCATGGAATGGATTCCCAAACCCCAAATCCTGGGAATGGATTCCCAAATCCCGGGAATGGATTCTCAGATCCCGGGAATGGATTCCCAAATCCCCAATCCCAGGAATTCCCTGCATTCCCCCCCATCCCTGAGAATTCCAAACCCAACCATTCCCGAAGGAGAAATTGATTTATTTTTGGTTTTTCATGGAAAAATCCCGTTTTTAAAAAAAAAAAAAACCAATCAGCCATTCCCAGGAATCTCCCGGATTCCCCGATCCCAAGGAATTTTTTATTCGGGATTCGGATTCTTTTTCACGGGAAAAGGAATTCCATGGAAAAAATAAATAAAGGAGAGGATTTTTCGTCCCGGAAAAAAATCGGATCGGGAATAAATCCGCTCCTTTTCCCTCTCCATCCCAAATTCCCAGCTGGATCCCATCCCGGGATTTTTAAGGGATAAATATCCCTATCCCAAAATTCCCACGGATCCGAGCCCGAATCCAATGGGAAAATCCTGATGAAAAGGAGCCTTGAAAATTTGGGATTGGACTTGAAATTTCAAAAAAATCCCAATATTTGGATCCTTGTTCCCGCTTTTTCATCCCGAGGATGGAAATTTTGGGTATTCAGGGGCAGAATTCCCAACCAAAAATTGGGAAAAATTGGGGGAAAAATGGGAAAAAATTGGGGAAAAAATGGGAAAAAATGGGAAAAAATTGGGAAAAAAATTGGAAAAAATGGAAAAAAAATAGGAAAAAAAATAAGAAATAAAAAAGAATTCCCATTCCCAGGGATAAAGGATGGGATGGAATTCTCCCTATGGAGCAGAAAATTCCAGAATATCCCAAATTTTCATTATCCCAAGATTTTTCCTGCTATTCCCAAAAAAACTGGAGTTAAATCCCCCCCAAGCTGGAATTTTTAAGGCAGAAATTTCTGGAATATTCCCAAAATATTCGGGAAAACGCTGCTCCCGATCAAATCGTTCCGAGGGAATTCCCGGGAATTCCCGGGAAGGGAGGGAGGAACGGAATCCCTGGGAAAAAATCGGGAAAATGCGGCTGAATCCCATGGAAAAGACGGAATTCCCGCTGTTCCCTGCAGCAATCCAGGGAAAAAGGCACCGGAGAAGGGAGGAAAAATTCCCAAATCTCCAAAAACCTCTTGGAATCTTTGGAGAATCCCAAACTTTTGGGATTTTCCCGGAATCCCTAAAATTCCCCGTGAGGAATTGCAGAATACCGGGAAAACTTTCTCCAACTTTTCCAGCTCCTCCGGAAGAAGAAAAAATTCGGGATCGATCCAAATTTCCTTTGGCTCCTCATCCCTGCTCATTCCCAACCTCTCATTCCCATTTTTTTTTGCCTTTATTCCATAAAATTCCCGCTTTTCCTTCGGAGGAGCCGAATCCCGGCGGTTCCCATCCCATCCCGCGGGAATATCCGGGAAATCTCATCCAGCATTCCCAAAAAATCCCGGCATTTCCATGAAATCACTTCTTTTTCGCCGGAGTTTTGGAATTCCCGTTGGATTTTCCGGCTTCTCCGTCTTTTTCCCCCTTTTTCCCTTGGGATTTGTCCTTCGTTTCCTTTCCCTTTTCCCCCTTTTCCTTTTCCCCCTTTTCCTTTTCCCCTTTCCCGTCTTTTTTTTTGCCTCCGTCTTTCTTGGATTCTTCCTTCTGTTCCTTCTCTCCGTCTTTTTTCTTGGAATCTTTGGATCCCTCCTTTTTCCCCGGAGTTTTTTCCACTTTTCCGGATACCGTGGGAATTTCTTCCTCTTTTTTTTCTTCCGTCGTCTGAGCTGTTCCCGGGGATTAAAAAAAAAAAAAAAAACATGGAATTGATGGGGATTCCCAAAAAAAAAATAATTCTGGGAATTGTCACAATTCCAACTCCCAGGAATTCCAGGGAAAATATTCCCAAAAATATTCCCGCTGGGAATTTTCCCATCCAGCCGAGTGAGGATTTTTTTTTTTTTTTGGGAAAAAAAACAATTCCAGGGGTTGATTTGGAATTTAATTTGGAATTTAAATTAATGAAATGAAATTTGGAGTTAAATTTCCTTGGAAAAGAGAAGCCACGGGAAGGCGGGAATGAGAATTCCCAGAATTCCTTGGAAAATCCCGGGATTTGTGCGAATTCCCATGGTTTGATTTTGAATTCTGCAGGAAAATCTGGGAATTGCCACTCTCAGACCTCCGGAATCCCGGGATTTGTGCAAATTCCAGCTCCGAATTCCAGAGGAAAATCTGGGAATCGCCTATTTCAGACCCCCAGAATCCCGGGATTTGTGAGAATTCCCACAGTTCGGCTCCAAATTCCACAGGAAAATCCCGGAATTCGCCAATTTTGGACCTCCAGAATCCCGGGATTTGTGCGAATTCCTGTGGTTCAGGTCGGAATTCCACAAGAAAATCTGGGAATTTCCAGTTTATGACCCCCAGAATCCCAGGATTTGTGCAAATTCCCGTGGCTCAGCTCCAAATTCCACAGGAAAATCTGGGAATTTCCAATTTCAGACCCCCAAAACCAGAAAAATCCAGGAATGAAGAAGCGGAAAATCCGAGGAAATCTTGGAAAAGAGAAGCCAGAGGAGGGCGGGAATGAGAATTCCCAGAATTCCTTGGAAAATCCCAGGATTTGGGCGAATTCCCATGGTTTGATTCCAAATTCCACAGGAAAATCTGGGATTCACCGATTTCGGACCTCCAGAATCCCGGGATTTGTGAGAATCCCCGCTGCTCAGGTCAGAATTCTGCAGGAAAATCTGGGAATTTCCAATTTATGACCCCCAGAATCCCGGGATTTCTGTGAATTCCTGCGGTTTGACTCCAAATTTCACAGGAAAATCTGGGAATCACCAATTTTGGATCCTTGAAATCCCGGGATTTGTGCGAATTCCTGGAGCTCAGCTCCGAATTCCACAGGAAAATCTGGGAATTTCCAATTTCAGACCCCCAAAACCAGAAAAATCCAGGAATGAAGAAGCGGAAAATCCGAGGAAATCTTGGAAAAGAGAAGCCAGAGGAGGGCGGGAATGAGAATTCCCTAAATTCCTTGGAAAATCATCTCATCCTCTTCCTTCAGCACCGGCAGCGAGCGCAGAGCTCGGGATTGGCCCGAGGGAGGGAGGAGATTTTCGGGAATGGAATTTCCTATGGAATCAGGAAAGGAGAGTGAGAAAAAATTCCAGAGGGGGAGAAAAAACCGGGAATGAACAATTCCAAACCTTCCCAGGGATTCCCTTGGAATAAATGGGAATTTGAGATTTGAAAGACGGGATGGGATTCCCAATTTCCTGACGGGAAAGTCGGGAATGGATGGGAAAACGGGATGAGGATTCCAGGGTTTTTTTCCCCAGGAAAAGTTTGGAATTGCCATTCCCAGAAAGTTCAGAAAAGCGGGAAAAGCAGAATTTGACGGAGTTTTTTTAGCGGGATTTGGAAAAAAAACCGGGATTTGAGGGGTTTTCCCAAGTTTAATTTGGGAATGGAGGAATTATTCCGGCTGGAAGCGACGGGAAAATTCCATTTTATCCAAAGGGTTTATCCCAAAATCCGGATCTGCTGCTGGGAATGTGGGAGGAATTCTGTGGTGCCAGAATTCCCAAAAAAAGAGTGGGAATTACCTCCGGGAATGTCGGTGGGATCAGGGAGGGAGTTTTAACTTCCAGAATTCCCCCAAAAAATTTGGAATTACCTTCGGGAATGTCACTGAGCTCATTGAAGGACTTTGCACTCCCAGAATTCCCAAAGAAAAGCGGGAATTACCTCTGGGAATGTCGGTGAGCTCAGGGAGGGAATTTTAGCACCCAGAATTCCCAAAGAAAAGCAGGAATTACCTCCGGGAATGTCAGTGAGCTCAGGGAAGGCCAGAATTCCCAGAGAAAAGCGGGAATTACATCCAGGAACATCACTGAGCTCTTTCAGGGACTTTGCACTCCCAGAATCCCAAGAAAAAATGGGAATTACCCCTGGGAATGTTGATGAGCCCAGGGAGGGAATTTCCCCTCCCAGAATTCCCAAAGAAAAGTGGGAATGACCTCCAGGAATATCACTGAGCTCTTTTAGGGACTTTGCACTCCCAGAATTCCCAAAGAAAAGGGGGAATTACCCCTGGGAACATCACTCAGCTCAGGGAGGGACTTTGTGCTCCCAGAATTCCAAAGAAAAGCAGGAATTACCTCCAGGAATGTCGGTGAGCCCAGGGAAGTTCAGAATTCCCAAAGAAAAGCGGGAATTACCACCAGGAATGTCGGTGAGCCCAGGGAAGTTCAGAATTCCCAAAGAAAAGCGGGAATTACCTCCGGGAATGTCGGTGAGCTCAGGGAAGTTCAGAATTCCCAAAGAAAAGCGGGAATTACCTCCGGGAATGTCGGTGAGCTCATGGCAGGAATTTCCCCTCCCAGAATTCCCAAAGAAAAGTGGGAATGACCTCCAGGAATATCACTGAGCTCTTTTAGGGACTTTGCACTCCCAGAATTCCCAAAGAAAAGCGGGAATTACCTCCGGGAATGTCGGTGAGCTCTCCGAGGGGCGGCACCGTGTCCAGTTTATCCGCGTAGGATTTGGCCGCCTTGCGCTGGGCGTAGCGAGCCTCGATCTCCTTCCGAGTGCGCGGAATGCGGCACTTGAACAGGCAGCAGAGCGTGATGACTGGGAATAACCGGAATTCCCGGGATTACTGGGAATAACCGGAATTCCCGGGATTACTGGGAACAGGAATTCCCATGGATTACTGGGAATGGGAATGGGAATTCCTTCAGGGAACGGGAGCAGGGAATGGGAGTGGGAATGGGATCGGAAATTCCGTCAGGGAATGGGAACAGGGAATTCCCATGGATTAGTGGGAATGGGAACAGGGAATTCCATCAGGGAATGGGAATTCTGTCAGGGAATGGGAATTCCCTCAGGGAATGGGAATGAGAACAGGGAATTCCATCAGGGAATGGGAACTCCCTCAGGGAATGGGAACAGGGAATTCCCTCAGGGAATGGGAATGAGAACAGGGAATTCCATCAGGGAATGGGAACAGGAATTCCCTCAGGGAATGGGAATGGGAACAGGGAATCCCATCAGGGAATGGGAACTCCCTCAGGGAATGGGAACAGGGAATTCCTGTGAGTGACTGGGAATGGGAACAGGAATTCCCTCAGGGAATGGGAATGGGAACAGGGAATTCCATCAGGGAATGGGAACTCCCTCAGGGAATGGGAACAGGGAATTCCTGTGAGTGACTGGGAATGGGAACAGGAATTCCCTCAGGGAATGGGAATGGGAACAGGGAATTCCATCAGGGAATGGGAACTCCCTCAGGGAATGGGAACAGGGAATCCCATCAGGGAATGGGAACAGGAATTCCCTCAGGGAATGGGAACAGGAATTCCCTCAGGGAATGGGAACTCCCTCAGGGAATGGGAACAGGGAATTCCTGTGAGTGACTGGGAATGGGAACAGGAATTCCATCAGGGAATGGGAACAGAGAATTCCATCAGGGACTGGGAATGGGAACACGGAATTCTGTCAGGGAATGGGAACAGGGAATTCCAATGGGTTAGTGGGAATGGGAATGGGAACAGGAATTCCATCAGGGAATGGGAACAGAGAATTCCATGAGTGACTGGGA
Source organism: Pseudopodoces humilis (assembly GCF_000331425.1). The sequence continues at coordinate 1,410,613 of NW_005087660.1, forward strand.
ACAGGAACAGGGAATTCCATCAGGAAATGGGAATTCACTCAGGGAACAGGAACATGGAATTCCAATGGGTTAATGGGAATGGGAACAGGAATTCCCTCAGGGAATTCAAACAGGGAATTCCATCAAGGAATGGGAATGGGAACACGGAATTCTGTCAGGGGACAGGGAATTCCCATGGATTAGTGGGAACGGGAATTCCCTCAGGGAATGGGAACGGGAACAGGGAATTCCATCAGGGAATGGGAATGGGAAACCTGGAATTCTGGTGAGTTATTCGGAACAGGAAACCGGGAATTCCCAGTGAGTTATTTGGAATGGGAAGGACGGAATTTCCGTGGGAGTGGGAAACTGGGAATTCTGGGAAAGCTGGAATTCCCAGTGAGTTATTGGGAACGGGAAAGCTGGAATTCCCAGTGAGTTATTGGGAACGGGAAAGCTGGAATTCCCAGTGAGTTATTGGGAATGGGAAAGCTGGAATTCCCAGTGAGTTATTGGGAATGGAGAGGACAACGAGGAATTCCTGGTGAGTTGATGCTTTGGGAATGTTCCAAATCCTGGGATTTCTGCCGTTGGAAAAGCGGCTCTGACTGGGAAGAGGAAGCCAGAAAAGCAGGATATTCCCAGATTTTCTGGATTCCGATCCCATTCCCGGCTCCCAGGAAAATCCGTGGCTTCTAAAATTTTTGGGATACGCCAGGAAACCTCCGGAGCAAAGGAGGAGCAGGATGGGAGAAATTCCAAGGAAAAGGTGAGGAATGATGGAAGAATCCTGGTTTTCCTCATTAATTCCATTGGGATTGCATTTTAGAGGATGAGGAGTTCCTCAAAATTCCCAAAAAACCCGCGGGGTTGGAAAGAGAGCCTGGGATTCCTTGGGATGCTCCGGATTTATCCCAGATTTTCAAATGCCTGGGATCTCCCAGAAATTGGGATTTTGCCCAGTTCTGGAATTCCCTGGATTTGGAATTTTGGGATTTTTCCCGGTTGTGGAATTCCCTGGATTTGGAATTTTGGGATTTTTCTGGGTTCTGGAATTCTCTGGATTTGGAATTTTGGGATTTTTCCCGGTTCTGGAATTCCCTGGATTTGGAATTTCGGGATTTTACCTGGGTTTGAATTTAGTTCTTGCCCTAATTTTGGAATTTTGCCTGGTTCCGGAATTCAGGATTTTTATCGGATTTGGGAATTTCAATTCCCGGTTTCCCATTGAAATAATCCTTTCCCTGTTTATTCCCGAATTTCTGGAACTGGGAGTTGGACTTGGATGATTTCTACGGATCCTTTTCCCTTTGGGATATTCCAATTTTCCTGGATTTTTCCCGTTTTTCTCAGCACTTCCAGGTTAAAAATCCCGGGGGTTTCAAATCCCAGCTGAAACCACGTGGAAAATCTTGGAATTCCAAACATTCCAGTGGTAAAATCCCAAAAATTCCTTGGGGAAGACGTCCCTTCCCGTGAAAAACAGGGAATGAAACGGACCTGGAGGTCCATTCCCAACCCAAAGCATTCCTGGATTCCCAAGGCATTCCATGATTCCTGACCCATTCCCAGATTCCCAATCTAATCCATTCCATAATTCCCAGTCCAACCCATTCCCGGATTCCCAACCCATTCCCAGATTCCCAAGGCACTCCAGGATTCCCAACCTATTCTACAATTCCCGACCCATTCCCCGATTCCCAACCCATTCCATGATTCCCTCTCCATTCCCGGATTCCCAAGGCACTCCAGGATTCCCGACCCATTCCCAGATTC
>NW_005087660.1:1428242-1439427 GCF_000331425.1 Pseudopodoces humilis
GGGATTGAGGGGTTTGGGACCTCGGGAACCTCCTGACTGAGGGATCTGGGAATTTTGGGATGGGATTTAGGATTTTATTTTGGAAAAGGAGAGAGAATTCCTGGGGCTGAGGGATTTGGGATCTCCTGCCCAATGGATTTGGGAATTTTGGGGTCGATTTCGGGGTTTTAAGGAGGAAATGAAAGAGTTAAAAGTGCCTGAGATGTCCGGGATCTCCTCCCGATGGATTTGGGAATTTTGGGATGGGATTTGGGATTTTATTTTGGAAAAGGAGAAAGAATTCCTGGGGCTGAGGGATTTGGGATCTCCTGCCCAATGGATTTGGGAATTTTGGGATGGGATTTTGGGGTTTTTTTGGGAAGAGGGGAGAGAATTCCTGGGGCTGAGGGGTTTGGGATCTCCTGAGGGATGGATTTAGGAATTTTGGGATGGGATTTGGGGTTTTTTGGGAGGAAAGGAAATGGTTAAAAGTGGCTGAGGGGTTTGGGATCTCCTGCCCGAGGGATTTGGGAATTTTGGGGTCGGATTTGGGGTTGTTTTGGGGAGGACAGGGAAGAGTTAAAGGTTCCTGAGCTGCCCTGGGAACTCTGGGATCTCCTCCCAGCGGGATTTGGGAATTTTGGGATGGGATTTCAGGATATTTTTTTGGAAGAGGGGAGAGAATTCCTGGGGTTGAGGGGTTTGGGATCTCCTCCCGAGGGATTTGGGAATTCTGGGATCGGATTTAGGATTTTTAGGAGGACAGGGAAGGGTTAAAGGTTCCTGAGCTGCTCAGAGAGATCCCGGACTCCCCTTCCCGATGGATTTGGGAATTTTGGGGTCGGATTTAGGAGTTTTTTAGGGAGAATGGAAAGAGTTCCTGGGGTTGAAGGGTTTGGGATCTCCTGTCGGATGGATTTGGGAATTTTTGGATCAGATTTGGGGTCGGATTTGGGGAGGAAATGAAAGAGTTAAAGGTGCCTGAGCTGCCCAGAGAATTCCGGGAGCTCCTGACTGAGGGGTTTGGGAATTTTGGGATCGAATTTCGGGGTTTTTTTAGGGGGAAGGCGAGGAGTTCCTGGGGCTGAGGGGTTTGGAATGTCCTGCCCGCGGGATTTGGGAATTTTGGGATGGGATTTGGGGATTTTTTTGGAAGAGCGGAGAGAATTCCTGGGGTCGAGGGGTTTGGGATCTCCGGTCGGACGAGCTTGGGAATTTTGGGATGGGATTTGGGGATTTGTTTTTAGGAGGACAGGGAAGGGTTAAAGGTTCCTGAGCTGCCCTGGGATCTCCGGGAGCTCCTCCCAGCGGGATTTGGGAATTTTGGGATCGGATTTCAGGATATTTTTTTGGAAGAGGGGAGAGAATTCCTGGGGTTGAGGGGTTTGGGATCTCCTCCCGACGAGCTTGGGAATTTTGGGATGGGATTTGGGGATTTGTTTTTAGGAGGACAGGGAAGGGTTAAAGGTTCCTGAGCTGCCCTGGGATCTCCGGGAGCTCCTCCCAGCGGGATCTGGGAATTTTGGGATCGGATTTAGGAGTTTTTAGGATGAGTTCCTGGGACTGAAGGGTTTGGGATCTCCTGCCCGATGGATTTGGGAATTTTGGGATCGGTTTTGGCGTCGGATTTGGGAAGAAAGGAAAGAGTTAAAAGCGGCTGAGCTGCCCAGAGAATTCCGGGAGCTCCTGACTGAGGGGTTTGGGAATTTTGGGATCGGATTTCAGGATATTTTTGGGAAGAGGGGAGAGAATTCCTGGGATTGAGGGATCTGGGATCTCCTGAGGGATGGATTTGGGAATTTTGGGGTTGGATTTAGGATTTTTAGGAGGACAGGAAAGAGTTAAAGGTGCCTGAGCTGCCCTGGGATCTCCGGGAGCTCCTCCCAGCGGGATTTGGGAATTTTGGGATCGGATTTCGGGATTTTTAGGAGGAGGGGAGAGAATTCCTGGGGCTGAGGGGTTTGGGATTTGCCGAGGGACGGATTTGGGAATTCCGGGATGGGATTTGGAGTTTTTAGGGAAGCGCTCCCCGCCTCCCTGCGAACGACAGGAACAAAACAACTCCTTTTCCAAGGATTTCCTGGAATTTTCAGCCAATGGGAAGGAGCCTGGAGGGGGGAGGAGGAAGAAAAACAAATCCCAAAGTTTGGGGTTTTTTGGGATCACAAAAAAAAACAAAACCCCAAAACCCCCTCGTGACCTTTTCCCTTTTCACTCCCGGAAATTTCAACTTCCCGAAAATCCCGGCGGGATGAGAAAAAACCGGGATGAGAAAAATCCGGGATGAGCAAAATCCGGGATGAGCAAAATCCTGGATACGAAAATCCGGGATACGAAAATCCGGGAAGACAAAAATCCGGGAAGACAAAAATCCGGGATACGAAAATCCGGGATGAGAAAAATCTGGGATACAAAACTCTGGGATACGAAAATCCGGGACTACAAAAATCCGGGATATAAAAAATCCGGGATATAAAAAATCCGGGATATAAAAAATCCGGGATGAGCAAAATCCGGGATGACAAAAATCCGGGATGACAAAAATCCGGGATGACAAAAATCCGGGATACGAAAATCCGGGATTATTTAAAAAACTCAGGAAAAGGGAAGAGGAGGAGCAGGAATTTTGGGAATGGCGAGGATCGGGATTTTGTAATTCCGTGGGAGGTTGGGATTTGGGGCTCTGCCCCCGATGTGGGAGGGAAAAATGGGAGGGAAAAATTCCAGGCTCGGGAAGAGCGAGAATTCCCAGATTTCCGAGCCTGCCGGAGATTGTTCCAGCCGGGAATTCGCTCCCTGCCAGGTAAATCCATCAAAATCCTGGGAATTTGGGATTTTCCGGGTGGGTTTGGGGTTGTGTTGAGCCGGGGTTGGATTATTCCACAGGAAATTTGGGAATGTTTTCACTAAGGAGAAGCGTGGGAATTTCAGGGAGGAGTTTTTGGGATTTTTCCCATGAAAATTGCGCTTTTCCCCCCCCAAAAATCAGATTTATTACTACTATTATTATTATTATTATTATTATCATTACTATTATTATTATTACTATTATTATTATTACTATTACTATTATTATTATTATTATTTATATTTATATTTATATTTATATTTATATTTATATTTATATTTATGTTTATATTTATATTTATATTATTATTATATTTATATTTATATTTATATTTATTACTTTAATTTTTATTATTTTTATTATTTTTATTATTATTATTTTATCTATTTTATTTTTATCTATTTTATTTTATTTTATTTTATTTTATTATTAATATTTTTATTTTTATTATTGTTTTTATTTTAATTTTTATTAATATTGTTATTAATATTGTTATTAATAACGTCATTAATATTAATATTAATATTAATATTTATTTTAATATTTATTTTTATATTTATTTTTATATTTATATTATTATTTTTATTTTTTATTTTTATTTTTATTACTTTAATTTTTATTATTTTTATTATTTTTATTATTTTTATTATTATTATTTTATCTATTTTATTTTTATCGATTTTATTTTATTTTATTTTATTTTATTTTATTTTTTACAATAAAAAATATCTTTCTTTTTTTTATGGAATTTCTAAAAAATGAAATTAATTTTTTAATTATTAATTAATTTTTTTTTAATAAAAGTTGATTTTTTTTTTTAATAAGAAAAATGAAATTAATTTTCTTGCCGGTTTTTATCCTTGGGGATTTTCCAGCCGGGAATTCCAGGGTGGATCAGAAAAGCTGGAAAAGAGTCAGGGAAGGGAGAGCGGGAATTTCAAAGGGAATAATTCAGTAAAAATCATTTCGTTAATAAAACATGAAATGAAATTAAATGAAAATATGAAATATAAATTATGAATTATGAATTATGAATTATTAAATATAAAATATAAAGTATAAAGTATTAAATACAAAATATAAAATATAGAATATAAAATATAAAATATAAAATATAGAATATAAAATATAAAATATAAAATGTAAAATATAAAATACAAAATATAAAATATAAAAGAAATAAATATAAAATATAAAATATAAATGAAATAAATAGAATTGAATAAAAATAAAATAAAATAATAAAAATATAAAAAATAGAAATGAAATAAATAAAATAGAAAAAATAAAGTAAAATAAAGATAAAATAAGATAAAAAAAAATAAAATAAGACAAAATAAAATAAAATAAAATAAAATATAAAATAAAATAAAATAAATAAAAGTAAATAATATGGAATAAAAATAAAATGAAATAAAATAAAAATAAAATAAAGTATTAATAAATTAAAATGTACTAAAATAAAATATAAAATGAAATATAAAATGAAATGAAATGAAATAAAGTAAAAAATCAAATGAAATAAAGTGAAATATAAAATAATAAAATAAAATAGTAAAATAAAATCAAAATAAAATCAAAATAAAGTAAAACAAAATAAAATAAAATTAAAAGAAAATAAAATAAAAGAAAAGAAAATGAAATAAAATAAAATAAAATAAAATAAAATAAAATAAAATAAAATAAAAGAAAATAAAATAAAATAAAAGAAAATAAATTAAAATGAAAGAAAAGAAAAGAAAAGAAAAGAACTGAATTAGGTAAAATCCAATTTCCCGCTGATTTAATGAACAAAACGGACCCAATTTAATCAATAAAATCCCAAACTCCCCCCAGGAACTCATTTAAATATTAATGATTAATTATTAATATCATCAATAACCTCGGCTCCCCAGGAGCTGATCCCAGACAAAAAAACTTCCTGGAATTCCATGAAAAACCGGGATGAGAGGCTCCGGAATTCCATGGAAAACCGGGATTGGAGGCTCCGGAATTCCATGGAAAACCGGGATTGGAGGCTCTGGAATTCCATGGAAAACCGGGATGAGAGGCTCCAGAATTCCATGGAAAACCGGGATCGGGGGCTCCGGAATTCCATGGAAAACCGGGATTGGAGGCTCTGGAATTCCATGGAAAACCGGGATCGGGGGCTCAGGTTTTTGGGAAGAGCAGGAGGAGGCCGAGGAAAAGCCGGGTTTAAATTCCCACCTCAGTTTTAGGCCTGGCTTAAAATTGAGGGAAAATCCCGGAATTCCTGGAATGTGCAGCCGCTCCGTGGGATTCCTGCATTCCCAAAAGGCAAAAAAAAATGGGAATATTTGACAATCCGGGTGGGATTATCCCAAAAATCCTGCCCGGAAGGGGTTTTGGATGGAAAAAATTCCCGAATTCCAGAGAAATTTGGGGATAAAGGCGGGAATTTGGAGATTGGTGATTCCAGAGGGGGAGGATTTTTGGGAATGGGAGCGGGAAAAAGCTGCAGGATTGGGAATGGCCAGGTCAGGATCCTTGGGATTCCCAACCGGAATTCCCAGCCTGAATTCCCAACTGGAATTCCCAACCAAAATTCCCAACCAGGATTCCCAACTGGAATTCCCAGCTGGAATTCCCTTGGGAAAAGCTTTGGGTGGGAAAGAGCCCGGGGAATTTCTGCCTGGAATTGGGGGGGAATTTTCTCTGGGAATTTGGGGAATTGTGGGAATTTCCTGTGGGAATTTGGGGAATTGTGGGAATTTCCTGTGGGAATTGTGGGAATTTCCTGTGGGAATTTGGGGAATTGTGGGAATTTTGTCAAGGAATTTCCTCTGGGAATTGCGGGGAATTCAGGAATTGGGGAGGATTTCCTTGGGGAATTTCCTGTGGGAATTGGGGAATTGGGGAATTTCCTCCAGGAATCCCTAGGAAAATTTGGGGAAAAAAAATCGGGAAAATTTGAGAAAAAAAAATTGGGAAAATTTGAGAAAAAAAAAATTGGGAAAATTTGAGAAAAAAATTGGGAAAATTTGAGAAAAATTGGGAAAACTTGAGAAAAAAATTGGGAAAATTTGAGAAAAAAATTGGGAAAATTTGAGGAAAAAATTGGGAAAATTTGAGAAAATTTGGGAAAAAACTCTGGGAAAAATTTGAGAAAATTTGAGAAAAATTGGGAAAAATTGAGAAAAATTGGGAAAAATTGAGAAAAAATTGAGAAAATTTGAGAAAATTTGGGAAAATCTGAGAAAATTTGGGAAAAAACTCTGGGAAAAATTTGAGAAAATTTGGGAAAAATTGGGAAAATTTGAGAAAAGTTAGGAAAAAACTCTGGGAAAAAACTCTGGGAAAAACTGGGAAAATTTGAGAAAAAATTTGAGAAAATTTGAGAAAAATTGGGAAAATTTGAGAAAAATTGGGAATATTTGGGAAAAGATTGTGAAAATTTGAGAAAAAAAAATGGGAGAATTTGGGGAAAAATTGGGAAAATTTGAGAAAAAACTCTGGGAAAAAAACTCTGGGAAAAATTTGAGAAAAATTGGGAAAATTTGGGAAAATCTGGGAAATTCTGGGAATCTTGGGCTCGGCTGTCTCCGGCTGAGCTGTTCCCTTTCATCCCTTTCCCAACTTTTCCTGAGGATTTTTGGGATGGGCCCAGCCGGAATTGCCGCCGAGGGCGGGGGATCGATCCAAGGAAAATAAAACCCCTTGGATTGGATCCCAGGGATTCCGTTCCCAGGAATTCCGGTCATTCCCGGTGTTTTCCAGGCCATGTCCGTGCCGGGAATTCTGGGATCGCTGCTCCAAGAGGAGGAAAAGTTTTCCTCGTGCCTGGCCCGGCTCGACGCCCTCATCCTCAAACCTCTGCTCCAGGCAGGTAAATCCAGGGAATTTTGGTCTGGAATTCCCACTGGGAAATGGTTTTTGGGAATGTTTTCCCTAAAATCGGGAAGTCCAAACTGGGGGTTGTGGTTTTTTGGGATGAATCCGTGGAGAATTCATCCATAAATCCCTAAAATTTGGCTCCTCCTCTTTCCCTGCTCCCGGTCCAGGCTGATCCCGGCTGGGAAAATTCCTGGGAATGGAATCCAGGGAATCCAAACAGCTCCGAAATCCAGGGAAATTCCTGGAGCCATTCCAGGAATTCCCTTGGGGATGATTCCAAGGAAACTGGGAAATTCCTTGGGAAAAAGACGGGAATTTTCCCTCCGGAGCACCGGGATGAGCTCCCCGAGAGTTTGGGATGGATTTTATCCCATTCCAGCAAAACCAACTCCAGGAACAGGGAAAATTCCTGGATTTTCCCCTTTTTCAGATCCGTTTTCCCGGTTTTTCTTTGCTCCCCACTTCCCCAAATCATGGAATTTCTTCCTTGGAATTTCCCCTTTTCCCTTTTGTTTTTACCAGAGGCCACATTCCATGAATTTCTTTGGCCATTCCCACGGCATTTTTCCCGATTTTTTTCCCTCCCAGAACCCAACGATCCGAAGGAAAAGGAGAATTTCCAGCTCCTGGTGCTGCTCAACGATCGCTTCCAAGCCCTCTGGAATTTCACGGAGGAGAATTCCCGGATCCTGAGGGGCTCCGACTCCGGCTGTATCCAGGATTTTTACATCCTCTGGAAAGGAGATCTCTTCCTCAGCCTCTCCATCCAGTGAGAGCCGGAATAATTATTAATTAATAATTATTAACTATTAACTATTAATTATTAACTATTAATAAATATTACTATTACTATTACGATTACTATTAATATTACTATTACTGTTACTATTACTGTTACTATTAATATTACTATTAATATTAATATTAATATTAACATTAACATTAACATTAACATTAATATTAATATTAACATTAACATTAACATTAACATTAACATTATTTAATATTATATAATATTATATAATATTATATAGCATTATCTAATATTATATAATTATTATACAATTATTATATGATTTTTATATAATTATTATATAATCATTATATAATTATTATATAATGATTATATAATTATTATATAATTATTATATAATTATTGTATAATTATTACGGAGCTGGAATACGGGATTCCGTGGATCCCGGTTGGGAATATCGGGAAAAATCGGGATGAGAACCCTCGGAATATCCCGGAAAATTGATTGGATTGGGTTTTTTTTTTTTTCCATGAATTTGCGCTTTTGGGTCGGGAGCTGAGAGTCCAGCGGGAATCAAATCTTATGGAGAGCTGAAATTCCATAAAAATCTTCAATTCCACCTTTTTTCTTCTCCATAAAAGTGGCCAAAATTTTTCCAGTTGGGATTTTCCACTCTGGATTTTCCACTCTGGATTTTCCACTTTGGATTTTCCACTTTGGATTTTCCTTCGGGATCAAAATCCCGGGAATTCGAGTTGGTTTTCCTGTAAAAATGGGGGGAAAAAATGGGAATTTGGGATGAGATTTGGGAATGATCCAAAGGAATTTGTCTGGAGATTTTATTCCCGTTTCTTTTGGAATTAAAGCTGGGTTTAATGAGGCATTTGTTGGGAAAATCAGGGATTTGAGTGGGAAAATGTGGGATTTGTTGGGAAAATCTGGGATTTGTTGGGAAAATCTGGGATTTGAGTGGGAAAATCTGGGATTTGAGTGGGAATTTTTGGTAAAATTGAAGCTCTTGGAAAAAAATTGTGGAAAATATTAAATGGGAAAAGAAAATTCCGAGTTTGGAGAAATGAACGGAGCTCAGAGCCGGAACAACTCCATCGTTTCCATCCCAGAATTCCCAAATTTTCCAAATTCTGATGGGAATTCCGGGCTGAGGAATTCCTGCAGGCAGGAATTTCATTCCATGAAATCCGATGGAAACAGATCCCGCTCCCATCAGTGCTTTTATCCCCAAAAATCCTGGAATTAAAGTCAGGAAAAAATTCCCGGATCTGACCTTGATTCCCATCAAACTTCCCACATTTTTCCAGATTGTGGGATTAAGGGAATTTCCCAACGATTTGGGATCCCGAAATTCATCCCGAATTTCCTTCTCCCTCGTATCCTTGGAATTTTTTCCAGGTATTTCGTCACCTTTGCCAACTTCGTGGTGGTTCAAGGATTCGAGCGGGCGGCCGGGAACAAGAGGTCAGCGGCTGGAAAATCCTTGGGAATCTTGGGAATCTGTGGGATTCGGGGACAATTCCAGGATTTTCCTCTTTCCAAGAGCTCCCGGCTCCCTCTGGATTTGGAATTCTGGGATTTAGGGACAATTCCAGGAGTTTCCTCTTTCCAAGCTCTCCCAGCTCCCTCTGGAGTCGGCAACTTGGAATTTGGGGATTTAGGGAAAAGATGGGATTGGAGAGGGGGAATCTGGCTGGGAATTCCTCTAATCCCAGATTTTGATGGAAGCAGGGAATGAAAATGTGAATTTCTAAGGAGCCCATTCCCAAACCCTTTATTCCCAATTTTTCCGTGGCTCAGTTCCAGGATTTTCCTCTTTCCAAGCTCTCCCAGCTCCATTTAGAGTCAGAATTCTGGGATTTAGGGACAATTCCAGGATTTTCCTCTTTCCAAGTGCTCAAAGCTCCTTTTGGAGTTGGAATTCTGGGATTTAGGGACAATTCCAAGATTTTCCTCTTTCCAAGCTCTCCCAGCTCCATTTAGAGTCAGAATTCTGGGATTTAGGGACAATTCCAGGATTTTCCTCTTTCCAAGTGCTCAAAGCTCCTTTTGGAGTTGGAATTCTGGGATTTAGGGACAATTCCAAGATTTTCCTCTTTCCAAGAGCTCCCGGCTCCCTCTGGATTTGGAATTCTGGGATTTAGGGACAATTCCAAGATTTTCCTCTTTCCAAGCTCTCCCAGCTCCATTTAGAGTCAGAATTCTGGGATTTAGGGACAATTCCAGGATTTTCCTCTTTCCAAGCTCTCCCAGCTCCATTTAGAGTCAGAATTCTGGGATTTAGGGACAATTCCAGGATTTTCCTCTTTCCAAGCTCTCCCAGCTCCATTTAGAGTCAGAATTCTGGGATTTAGGGAAAGGGTGGGATGAAATTCCCTTTAATCCCAGCTTTTGACAGCTGAAAATCCCAATTCCCGGATCTTTTCACGGCGATTCCGGGAGAATTAACGACCTTTTCTCCTCATTCCTGATTTTCCAGTGAGGCCTGGAGGCGGCACAAGGCGGTGCTGAAGGAATTCCTGCGGGATTTCAGCTCCGAGAGCTCCCTGGCTCCAGCCCTGCACTCGGAGCTCCTCAAACCTTTCCGGGAGCACGGCCGGAGCTGCCTCCGGCTCCTCCAGCAGCTCCGGGAGCAGCTCCAGGAGGTGGGAATGGGTCTGGAATGCTCGGGGTTCTGACGGGAAGAAATATTCCCAAAAATCCAGCCTGGACCTTGATAAATATTCCCAAAAATCCAGCCTGGATATTCCTAAATATTCCCAAAGATCCAATCTAGATGTTGCTAAATATTCCAGGAATTCCAGCTTGGATGTTGGTGAATATTCCCTAAAATCCAGCCTGGACATTGCTGAATATTCCCAAAAATCCAACTTGGATATTGCTGAATATTCCCAAAAATCCAACTTGGATATTCCTAAATATTCCCAAAAATCCAGCCTGGATATTCCTAAATATTCCCAAAAATCCTGCCTGGATATTGCTGAATATTCCCGAAAATCCAACCTTTATGAATTCATTACTGAATATTCCCAAAAATCCAATCTGAACTTTGATAAATATTCCCAAAAATCCAGGCAGGACCTCGCCAAACATTCCTGAAAATCCAGCCTGGACATTGCTGAATATTCCCAAAAATCCAGCCTGGACGTTGCTGAATATTCCCAAAAATCCAGAATGGATATTTTTAAACATTCCCGAAAATCCAGCTTGGATCTCCCTTCCCCCCACCGGGAGCATTCCCGGATTTTTCCATCCTTTCCCAGGGCCCCGAGCGGGACGCGGCCGGAGCCATGGAGCGGGAATTCGGGAAGTTGGAATCCTTCGTCAGCCAGGTCCTGGATGAAGCCGCCCGCACCAAGGAGCTCTGGAATTCCCTGGGATGTAAATTCACCGTGAGTCCGGAATGGGATGGGAGAGGGAATGGGAATTTGGGAATGGGAGAGGGATTGGGAATGGGAATGGGAATGGGAATGGGAATTTGGGAATGGGAATGGGAATGGGAATGGGAATGGGAGAGGGAATGGGAATTTGGGAATGGGAGAGGGATTGGGAATGGGAACGGGAATGGGAACGGGAGAGGGAATAGGAATGGGAATTTGGGAATGGGAATTTGGGAATGGGAGAGGGAATGGGGATGGGATTGGGAATGGGAATGGGAGTGGGAGAGGGAATGGGATTGGGAATGGGAATGGGATTGGGAATGGGAATGGGAATGGGATTGGGAATGGGAATGGGA